>CM051241.1:157010220-157417720 GCA_027917425.1 Gastrophryne carolinensis
CCCAAGTATGAGAATAGGCCCCCGAGTATGAGAATAGGCCCCCCGAGTATGAGAATAGGCCCCCCGAGTATGAGAATAGGCCCCCCCGAGTATGAGAATAGGCCCCCCCAAGTATGAGAATAGGCCCCCCCCAAGTATGAGAATAGGCCCCCCCAAGTATGAGAATAGGCCCCCCCCCCAAGTATGAGAATAGGCCCCCCCCCAAGTATGAGAATAGGCCCCCCCCCCCCAAGTATGAGAATAGGCCCCCCCCCCCCCAAGTATGAGAATAGGCCCCCCCAAGTATGAGAATAGGCCCCCCCCAAGTATGAGAATAGGCCCCCCCAAGTATGAGAATAGGCCCCCCCAAGTATGAGAATAGGCCCCCCCAAGTATGAGAATAGGCCCCCCCAAGTATGAGAATAGGCCCCCCCAAGTATGAGAATAGGCCCCCCCCAAGTATGAGAATAGGCCCCCCAAGTATGAGAATAGGCCCCCCCAAGTATGAGAATAGGCCCCCCCAAGTATGAGAATAGGCCCCCCCAAGTATGAGAATAGGCCCCCCCAAGTATGAGAATAGGCCCCCCCCAAGTATGAGAATAGGCCCCCCCAAGTATGAGAATAGGCCCCCCCAAGTATGAGAATAGGCCCCCACGTATGGGAAATCATATATGCGGATCACAGATGCTTAAAGTGAGATCTGTTTCCCTGTTTGTTTTCTAATATTGTGTAATTGTTTTGTACTTATATTCATTAATTCAATATATATTTAGCAATATTGCTGTGTGTGCGCCATTTATTTCCCTTTGATTAGATGCTTTGGGACACACTTTATTAGCAGCACCATATTATGAGGTAGAACACTATTTAGTGGCTTTTAAACCGGACCTTCAGCGCGATTTAATGAAAATCCCAAACTCTTAAAAAACGGTTCCCCAGCATCTCAAATTAATATATTTTACGTTTTTAGTCACTAACTTATTATTCTTTCCCCCACTGGGCTGCAACGCTGTTCAGGAATTAGGATACGGGCGCCGCCATCTTGACTCAGAAGCATCACACTTACTGAGGAGAGGAGAGTGGGATAAGGTACTGGGGGGCGGGTTATAGCTGTACTTTGCTCAGACAGAGAAGAGCTGGGGTCAGGTAAAGGTCAGCAGTCCCAGAATGCAGAGCAGCACTGTCAGGATGCACTTCCTGTTTGCAGGCTGCCTGATAAGATGGCGGCTTCCATAAGCCGCCATCTTGGATGTTTAAAGGCTCATAACATGCAGTAGATGCAGGTAGGATGATTTTTAATGTGGACAATCTGTATGTACAGGGTGTGGGAAACTTATAAGATAGACTCTTATTCAGAGTGAAGGTCCGCTTTAAGTGTGCATTGGTTTCTGTATCTGTAACTTGTTCAATCTTAAAATTCATGTTGGAATACAGCACCAAAGCATCTACACATCTCTCCCCACACATAGTTTACCAGTCCTAGATGTAGCAAGCAGCAAATGGCGAGTATAGCGTCTTTTTAATCCAGTGCAGTTAAAGAAGAACACCACACCCGATTTTCACTCTTCGGGTGTTGTTCCTCTCAGTGGGGGTATCCCGATGCCCCGCTGTATGTATGCCCTCTCCAGGTCGCCCCATTCACTCATCTTCCTGACGCTCTCACGACGCAGACTCGGGCGAGTACGAGCACGCTAATTGGCTGAGCAGCCCGCTCAACCAATCGGCGCTCGCTGTCACTGGGCTCTGCTGACGGCTAAGCCGCGCATTGGCGAAGGAACAGAGTGCTCCGCCGGCCGCATCCCTGTTCACCTCCTAGCCGTCCTGTGCCTGCACGCCCATTCAGAATGCCAGACGTGGCAAGAGGTGACCCGGGATGCGGCCACAGCGCAGAGGCGAGGGCTCCGGGACAAGGTAACTGAAACAGGGCTTCTGGGGGGTTTTCTACAGCCAATTCAGGATGCCCCAAGGAGTGGAACTCGGATAGCCCTGGGGTCTTTAGACTCCCGGGCCTCCGATGTTCCTCTCTAAATATCCAACACTGTGTAAACCCTGCCAGTCGCCTAATATTCTTACCTTGCTGGTGAACCCATGGCGCAAGAATGGCAGGTGTCGGCATATCTTGCATTCTTCTAGGCCTGTGTGCGGCTGCGCCCGTCGTATGGCTGCAAAGAGGGAATCAGGGGGTGCCACACGGTGACCGCAAATGTGACTAAGCGCCCATTTAGGTCCTTAATCTGATTGCACATCCTTTATCTTAATGATGCCAAGTGAGCACAAATAGGATAAAAAAAAAAAAGTTGTGAGGAGCAACAATGACAGGGCCCCTCTGATGTTCTGGGCCACGGTGCGCTCGCACCCCCTCAAGTTATACCTCTGCTGTGGGGCATCCTGAATTAGGATGCCCTGAAGGGTACGAAGCCAAAACCTGGGATAGTTAGAAGCCCAGGTTTTGGGTCTACTTTGAAAACCAAAGCACAGGGTGACCACTGCGCCAGAGTTGGGTGGCTGCAGCAGGACATTGGCTGCTAAGTCAGCCAGTCACTGTGATGCAGCAGTGCATGATCCGCCCGGTAGCTTGAAAGGGGGAACATGATGTTCTTGACGTGGAATGGGCCATCAGAGCTGGGCAGGCGAGTCCAGATTTTTGTGTTTACCTGCCAAATCAGCACCAGGTGAGTCAAATTCCTGGGATTTGGACATCTTTGGTTTTTGTCCTTCCCCCTGGGGCACCCCGATCGGGGGTGTCCCCCTGTGTGAAACCCCCCAGAAAGCTGAGCAGCAGCTCTGAAGGCCGCATCCTCCGCTTCCCTCTAACAGGGAGCGTGCCCGCGGCGGTTATTCACAAATGCCTGGTGCGGGCATGCGTCTGCTAGAGGGAGAAAGGGATGCAGCCGCTGGTCTTAGACGCGCCGTGGGACCGGGAAAAGAAGTGAATGGTAAGTGAATTGGGGGACCGGGGGATTGGTCCACTTTAAAGAGGAACTTCGGTAGCCCTGGAGTCTAAAAGCTTTATTATTTAATATAATATAATATTATTATTATTATTTTGCATGGGCAGGAAGAAACACAAGCTGTAGAACTTTTTAAATTTTGGTTGAATCATATTAAAATAAATGTCCAGTCAACTAAAAGAAACCTTTTGTCCCCCGTAGCTGAACAGTCTGACTGTTGGTGGATCACTCCTTCCGACATCAGTCGCAGGAGCACTGCCACGCCCTCTCCATTCACTACAATGGAGGGGGTGTGACAGGTCTTGGCATGGAGAGTGCGTGTTAACACTCCTGTGACAAGCCCGACACTCCATAAATTCAGACCCATGTCCAGGCCTGCGCCTGTGCAGGATGTGATCCAGGGAGTCAGACAGATCAGCTGCGGGGGACAAAAGGGGAGTGCCCTTTTGTTTTTTTAACTGGTTATTTCCTTTAACCTAATAATAATGGAAATAAACTTTGATGCTTGCCCTGACTTCCACTGTATGACCACAAGGCATTTAATGCATCAATGCGCATCCATAAGCCGCTATTGTTTTCAGGATCATTATTAAAGAGGAACATCGGACCTAATATAAAAAGGGGCTGATACCCCCCCCCCCTCCCACCGGCCCCTACTTACCTTTTGGATGCTGCTTTGGGGCCGAACCTCACCCCCGACGTCCACTTAGCACCCCGTAAAGTACAGCCTCGCAGCTCAGCGAATCCTCAAGGGATTTTGGGCAACTCTATTGCATCCCACTGTGTAGGCGCGAGATCGGGGGCCGCGTGCAGTGCCTGATGGGATACAAGATGGCGTCGCCTGTCGGAAGGTCGTCCGGAAACCGAGGGACCCAAAAGATGAATCCCCTGACGAAGTGAGTATTTTGTGCCCATGACCCTTTGGACAGCAGATCAGTGAGGTCTGGGGGAGGTTTTAACCTCCCCCAATGTTTCTCTTTAATATTACCTAGTGTTTCCCCCAAAAATAAGCCTTAGTGTGATTTTTTTTCAGCATTTTTGGCAATACTGAAATATAGGTAGCAAGGCTGCTGTTACAGCTGCCGCCTCCCCGTCCCCCTGCTGCAGCCGCCGCCCCCCTCAAGTGTGCCAGCATCTCCCGCTGGTCACAAACCATGAAGCTTGCAGCACGAGGACAGGAGAGAGAGAGAGAGAGACAGAAGCGGGCACTTGAGCAGGCAAGCTGTGCCCGAGGCTACTACTACTGCAGCTGCCCCCTGTGCTGCTTGTCCTGAAGCCCTATGCCATGCTCTATGAAGATGCCATCGATGCCTGCAACACCAGTGACTACCGGCAGGTGGTGCACTTCATGGAGCTGGCGCTCAGCAGCTTCTCCCAGGTCGGATACAGTAAGCTCTGCCAGCACCGCCCGCGTCATCCTGCTGCTGCCGCTGCTGATCCAGTCACTCACCAGTAAATGGTGTTGCCATCGCTCCCGTTCATCACGCCGGCTTCTCCCTGCTGAGAGCCTGCTCTGCAGGCCATGATGCTGCTCCTCCCGCCCCTCCGCCTCCCACCGACAAAAAACAAGTAAGACATCCCCCGTAATTAAGTCCCAGCGACTTTTTTAAGAGCAGAAAAAAAAAAAATTTAAGACCTGTCTAATTTTCGAGGAAACACGTTACATGTGAAAAGTTTGAAGCATACCTGAGTGATTTCCCGCAGCCGGTAACACGTGTCCTCGGCCAGTAATGCAGCCACTTCATCGCTGATCTCTAAGCCCACACTTTCTGCTGTCAGGCGGACAGAATCCTGACACAGCTCCACATAGCGCCGGTCCTCCATGTGCGACATCCCCGGGCTAAAGAGGATAGTGTAAACAATGGCCCTTTATGGAAAATTAATATTGTTAACATTTTATGTAATGTATAGATGTAATTCTGTCTCTCTCGCTATGTAAAATTAGTTGCATTTGACCAGTCCTACATAAATCAGGTCATTCAGACAGGCTAAGATGTCCCTCACAGGCCCAGCGGCTTGCCAGTCCACATTCCTTTCCCCACCCTAATAAAAACAGGTTTTCAAATTAAATTTGCGGGCAGATTCTGGGTATACGAAGTATAGTCAGCGTAGTTTTTAAGCAAGACCAGTTTCAGAGTCTAGTAGAGAAATCACAAAATGTCTCTGTAAAGCGGGTTTTCACAAGTTTCAGGCTAGCGAAACTGGAAGGTCAAGCCTGGACATCAAAGGAATATCGGGGTATAACTGATGGGTGATAGGAGGGAGCTGGGGATGGAGGTGCCAGGAAAGATGGAGAGGGCCTTAGGAGAAGGAGAGAGGAGGCCGAAGCGGACAGTTTGGAGGTCCGCTTATCGGTTCCCTTGTCAGGGGAGTAAATGTATTGGTTGCTTTTCAGGTAATGCTCTTAAAGCAGACCAAAACCCATATTTTTAACTAGCATCCCCTGAATTGCTCCCCCCCCCCATGAAGAGAACCTTTTGCCAATTCTCACTGCCCCTACGTCACTCTAATCCCAGATAATGGCACCTGTTTTAGCTGTAAAGCTCCACCTCCTCCATTCATTGCCACTGTTGTGTGTGGCAATTCTGTCATTGTCACACCAATGTAATGAGTGGTTGCCTGCCATATTACACCGAGGGATAGCAAAAAAAAAAAAAAAAAACCCAAGATGGCTCAAAAAGTCAAAGTATCCATTTCTAGTTCTACACCCTAAGAGGGGAGCATCAGCAGGGGCTTTGGCCAAATGTAGTTCAGTGGCTTTTGGTCCGCTTTAAGCCTGCCTTAACCACTGTATATACATAAGCCTAACATATAACTCTAAATCATAGTGTGGTGTACCTTCTTGTTTATGTAATATTAGATTGTATGTTGCCTTATTGTACCCCAATATAAGTCTTTATTTACCATTGGTCTCAGTGTGTCTTTGAAGTACAAGATGTCTTAAGGTTCCTACAATCTTTTGCATTTATCCATTGCGTTACTGTTGACCAGTTAATAATACATATATTTGTTTGCCTATTTTAGCTGAGCCAGGCAAAATAATAAATATAGAGGAGAGTTGGTCTTGGCAACCTTTACGTTTCACATAGCGGGGCATCCCTGATCGGGGAAAGGATTAAAACCCAGGATAGTCAGTGTACTAAAAATGACAGCTCCGACGTCTATCAGATTCCAGGGCTGCTTGATTGCCTTTTGCCTGCCCTGGCATCCAGAATCGGGATGCCCCCGTGTGTGAAACCCCCCCCAAATCGCCCAGGAAACTCACCTCCCCCGGTCCCACGGCGCACGTGCAAGCAGCAGCCGCTATCCCTATAGCAGGGCGCGTGCCCGCACCAGCCATTTGTGATGTGCACATTCCCTGTTAGAGGGTAACGGTGGATGCAGTTGTCGGACGCGCTTGGGATCGGTGTGCCCCGGGGGGGGGGGGGGGGGGGGAGGACCAAAACCCAGGGTTTTGGTCCACTTTAAAGTTTAAAAGGAAACCCAAGTCAAGTGACTAACCTGAAAACGGGCCAATCCTACGGTCAGTTGGTGGTGGTAGAGGTGTGGCTGTGCGACGACACCACATGGTCAGAGCTCCTCAGCAATGGCGGCCATTCTCCGCTCACACGTGCTCATATCAGGGATCATTCCTGGAGCCCGGGTCACTGGATGTGACAAAGAGGGACATTAGAGGGTGCTCAGCAGGACACAGAAGACATAACTTACAACTTTTCAGGTTGGGAAAGAGGGACAATGGTTAAATTAGGTCATGTCCCCTCAGTGAGGGATAGATGAAGCCACGCACCCTCATTGAGGGATGAATAGGAGATACATTGTAACAGTTACAACAATAGGCAAATGAATCATTTATTGGTGCAGATCTGCATGTTACACCTCAAAGAGGGACAATCTGTAAATGAAGCCACGACCCCTCATTGAGCGATGAATAAGAGATACAATGTTACAGATACAACAATAGAAACACTTTGAATAGGAAATGAATCTTTAGGAAATGACATTTATTGATGCAAATCTGCATGTTACACCTCAAAGAGGGACAAATGAGAACGACGAGGGACACTTGGGAGGTATGACAGAGCAATCTCATACTCGCCTCCCCTGACAAAGAACCAGCTCCACACACAGGCTTCTGCTCCTCGAGAGAGGCCACAGAAACACCCGGAAAAGCCATTACCCGCGCTCTGCCCCTCTAACTCACCACATACAACTACGGGCAGCCGATGGATGGGAGAACGCGCGTGACGTCAAAGCGATGCGACACACGGGCCGGACTGGTCACGTGGGCTGTAACCTGGTGGTGGTGCCGGCGGTTGCCGCAGAGACGCTTGACTGTGGTCGGGAGGGGGGCGTTTTGCGTTACAGTGAAGCGCTGTGAGGTCAATGACAGTATTTGGGGGGGGGGGGGGGTATGTAGGGTGAGGTATAATTTAGTAAGTTATATGCAGGAGCGGCCTTAAAGTGGACCAAAACAGACGGCCCTGACATCTATCAGATGATTCCCTCCTGCCTGTCCTGGCAATCAGAATTGGATTCCCCTCATGTGTGAAACCCCCAAGTCGCACAGTAAACTCACTTTTTCGCACTGCGCATGCGCAAGCAGCGGCCACATCCCTGCAGGGCGCGTTCACACTCCCTGTTAGAAAGAATTGGGGGATGCGGAGCCAACACGCTCCAAGCGCGTTGATTTGACAAGCGGTCGCACATGCGCCGTAAGACCGGGAAGAGGTGAGTTGCCTTCGGCGATCTGAAGGGCTTCACACAATGGGGCATCCCCGATCATGATGCCCCGAGGGAAAGGACCAAAACCCAGGATAGTCAAAATCCTGGGTTTTGGTCCCCTTTAAAGTGGACCAAATCTGACGGCCCTGACATCTATCAGATTCCAGGGCCACTAGGTTCCCTCCCGCCTGCCTTGGCAGCCAGAATTGGGTTGCCCCCCTGTGTGAAACCTCCCAAGTCACCTGGTAAACTTGCCTTCTCCCTCGGTCCAACGGCACATGCGCAAACAGTGGGCGCATCCCTGCTAACCCTTTTGTGAATGGCCGATGTGGGCACGCTCCCTGTTAGAGGGAAGCGGGGGATGCGGCCACCAGCGCGCTCGGAGCCGCTGGCCCTAGACGAAGGCTTAGACGATGTGACGACACGGCTCCGAGCGTGCTGATTGGATGAACGGCCGCGCATGCGCCGTTGGACTGGGAAGAGGTGAGTTGGCATCGGCGATCTGGGGGGTTCCACACAGCGGAGCATCTCCGATCGCGGTGCCCTGGGGGAGAGGACCTAAACTTAGGATTTCTGGGTTTTGGTCCTTTTTAAAGTGGACCAAAAGCGACTATCAGATTCCAAGGCCGCTTGAGTCCCTCCCACCTGCCCTGGCATCCAGAATCTGGATTCCCCTGTGTGTGAAACCCCCCAAATTGCCCAGTGAACTCGACTTCTCCCCCAGTCCCACGGCTCATGCGCAAGCAGCGGCCACATCCCTGCCATGCCTTTTGCAAGGCACGTACCAGGCATTTGTGATTGGCCGGCGCAGGCACGCTTCCTATTAGAGGGAAGTGGGGGATGCAGTCGTCGGGCATGCTCGGGTCGGCTCGCTTAAACGATTCTAGCGCGCTGATTGGACAGGACGCCGTGCATGCGCCGTAGGACCGGGAAGAGGTGAGTTGCCTTCGGCGTTCCCCGATCGGGGTGCCCCAGTGGAAAGGACCAGGATAGTCAAAATCCTGGGATTTGGTCCACTAAAGTGCTCCAAAACCGATGGCCCTGACATCTAGCAGATTCCAGGGCTGCTCGAGTCCCTCCCGCCTGCCCTGGCATCCAGAATCGGGATTCCCCTGTGTGTGAAACTCCCCAGGTCGCCCAGTAAACTCACCTTCTCCCCCGGCCCCACGGCGCATGTGCAAGCAGCGACTGCATCCCCGCTATCCCTCTAGCAGGGCGTGTGCCCGCACCAGGCATTTGTGAATGGCCGGCATGCTCCCTGTTAGAGGGTATCGGGGATGCAGTCGGGCGCTCAGGTCGGCTCGCTTAGATGATTCCTTAGATGAAGGGGCGGGAGCGGATCTGAGCGTGCTGATTGGACGAGAGGCCGCACATGCAACATAGGGCCAGGGAAGTTAGAACGAATGACCTCCCATCCCTGATCGCGGTGCCCTGGGGGAAAGGACCAAAACCCAGGATAGTCAAAATCCTGGGTTTTGGTCCACTTTAAAGCAGAACAAAATCCACCTAGCCTGGCCCTAGAATCTAAAAGATCGGCCGCTGGCTTTCCCCGGGATGCCCCATGGTGATCCCTCACCTGTCCCCGGTCGCAATGGCGCAGGCTCCTGGCTAATCAGAGCTGGCCACTGAACTGACGTAATTCGGCAAGACTTAGAAACATAGAAGGTTGACGGCAGAAGGAGACCATACGGTCCATCTAGTCTGCCCTTATGTGTATACTGTATGTACTCTTTATCTTAGGATAGATGGAGGTTTATCCCAGGCATGTTTAAATTCAGTGACTTGATTTTTTCAACTACCTCTGCTGGAAGTTTGTTTCCAGCATCAACTACTCTTTCTGTAAAATAATATTTTCTAACATTGCTCCTGATCTTCCCCCCGACTAGCTTCAGGTTGTGCCCCTTTGTTCTATCATTAAGTTTCTTTTTAAAAACACTTCCCTCCTGAACCTTATTCAATCCTTTCACATATATAAGGGTCTCAATCATATCTCCTCTCTCCCTTTTTTCCTCCACACTGTACAAATTAAGTTCTTTAAGTCTCTCCTGATTTAAGTTTAAGTCCTTCCACCATTTTTGTTGCCGGCCTTTGGACCCATTCTATTTGAATAATGTCTTTTTGCAGGTAAGGTCTCCAGAACTGCACACAGTATTCTAGCTGTGGCCTCACCAGGGCTCTATACAGCGGCATCACAACCTCCCTCTTCCTACTGGTGATGCCTCGAGCTATGCAGCCGAGCATCCTGCTTGCTTTTCCCACTGCCTGGCTACACTGTCCAATCATCTTGCAGCTTTCAGTAATCAGTATCCCTAAATCTCTCTCCTCCGAGGTCCTGGCTAACACAGTACTGCCCATACGGTACTCAGAGCAGGGATTCCTTCTACCCAAGTGCAGGATTTTACATTTAGAGACATTAAACTCTAGTTTCCACAGTTTTGACCATCTATCCAGTAAAGCTAAATCATTTTCCATGTTGCAGACACCTCCAGGAATATCCACCCTATTACTAACCTTTGTATCATCAGCAAACAGACAAACCTTTCCTACCAAGCCTTCTCCTATGTCACTTACAAATATATTAAAAAGAATGGGGCCCAGGACAGAGCCCTGCGGCACACCACTTGTAACTCGCCTTTGTTCAGATTGCACACCATTTACAACAACACTCCGATACCGATCCCTCAGCCAACTGGAAATCCACTGAACTATCCAGGGATTGAGTCCTACCTTCAATAACTTATCTATGATCCTTATGTGGTACAGTGTCAAAGGCTTTGCTAAAATCCAGATAGGCGATATCCACAGCACCACCTTCATCTAACATATAGTGACAAGACGGCTCTGATTGTTTACTATGGGGAGTGAGAGCGTCCGCATCCTCGGGCTGTGTGCTCGCTTCCGTGAGTGCGGGGCTCGCTCTCCATTCACACTAATCACAGGCACTCGCCCAATTTACGCCACTTCAGCAGACGGTTGTGATTGGACAGGAGCCCATACAGGCCCCGTGGGACCAGGAAGAGGTGAGTTTGAATGTGGCGATGTCGAGGGTTTCACACAGTGGGGCGTCCCAATGCAGGATGCCCTGGGCGGCACGGAACAAAACTGGGGGAAAGTGAAAATCCGGGTTTTGTTCAGCTTTAACCACCATGCAAATGCATTGGGCCCCCAGAGACAGTGTCAGATAAGTGGCAACATTTTGTTTAAATAGCAACACTCGGCGAGGGCGGGCTGCGGCGAGTGAGGGGTGTGTGTAACACAATGCAGTGTGGGCAGCAGATAAGACTTACGTGAGCCGGCTGCTGCAGAATCAGTGCTCAGCTGCATTCAGTTATACAAGATGCTGTGACATCACACACAGGGGTGGGAGGGTCTATGACATCACAGCAGCTAGCGAGCTGAATGGTGCAGAGCCGGCCACTGGTTGCATCCCCGCTCACTTCTAGCTGGGGGCGTGCCCAGGCCGGCCAATCACAAATGGCTGCCCTGAGTATGCCGCTAGCTAAAGGTATATTGAGGCCGTGATCTGCACATGCGTCATTGGAACGAGGTTAGGTGAGTGGGCGTGGCAGTTTAATGGGGTGTCTACACAGTGGGGCATCCTAGTTTGGGATGCCACAGGGAGCCCTTTGCAGAATCCCCCAACAGCATGTGCACTCCCACCCCGGCTTGTCTGAATTGTTGGGGCGGAGTGCGCACACTCCCCATTGTAAACAATGGAAGAGCCCGTGCATGTGCCCTTGCTACACACAGGCTTCTGCTCCAGGCTTCAGACACACCTTTGCATTGGGACTCAAAATGATAAGCCCGTCCTGGATTTAAAACTCAACCTTCACCCCTCCCAACGGTACATGCACAGGCTCTCATCCAATCAGATCCCTGCAGAATCCCGTATTCCCAGTGGCATACTCCCCATTGTAAACAATGGAAGAGCCTGCGCATGTGCCCTTGAAGCAGGGAAAGGTGAGTTTTTATGGGTGCCCGAGGGGTTTCATACCTTCTGCCCTGCGGAAAAGCCAGCGGTCAGCCCTGGAATTGTTTAGATCCCAGGCCGGCCACTGGTGGTTTGTGTTCTGCTTTGAACTGATCATTTTTTCGAAGAGGGACTCCAGGGCAAGCACACTCGCTCCCCCCTGTTTGGGATGCCCCGCTGTGTGAAATGCTTAGGGGTGCCCAGGATTTGTACCTTTCCCCCGAGGCCACAGTGCATGCCCCCCTGGTGCCAGCATCAATCGCATCCCTTCTCGCTGTGCGCAGCCCCTCCCACCGCCACTGAATGGCTGTGCATGGCCACACACAGACGAAGGAAGCAAGAGATGCCATGTGCGCTTGTAGGTGCAGCTAGGGATTCCATTAAGCTTCTCAATTTGCGGTGAAGAAGCTGATTGGACGAGCATCCGCCGCCTGCGTCATGGGCTCGAGGAGAGGTGAGTCTGCCCTACGGTGTGAGGGTATTCACACGAGGCACCGCAAACGGAGTTGCCCCGCAACCGGGGAACCCCCCCAGGTAACCCACCTTTTCCCCGCTCAGACGACGCATATGCGGGCTCTCCTCCAATCAGAGCATTGACTACATCATTCGGCAAGCAGCCCTGATTGTTGTGAATGAGGAGCATGCGCTGCTCCCACCCCAGCCATTCATTCTGTGCACACTGTCGGGGATGCGGCAGCTCGCACTCCCCATTGAATTCAATCAGAGCTGAAGGATGTAAACACAACAAAGGGCTCTGATTGGACAAGAGCTAGTGTATTCGCCATTGGACCGAGGAGAGGTGGGTTTTACTGGGCATTCTCGGGGGGGGTTCACACAGCATGGCATCCCAATTTGGGATGCCCCAGGGGCACAGAACAATAACCTATGAAAGTCAAATTCCTGAGTTTTGTTCCGCTTTAAAGCATGGCTTAGATTTCTCTGGTCGGTAAAGGATGTTGGGGATTATCCCAGGGCCACAATCCATACAGTCCACTACCGCCACTCAACCAATGAGCTGGATCGGGGCCCCAGTTGTAAATTGCCCAGATGCCCTGAACTTGGTGGAACTGCCTTCCCACTCATGTGAGTAAAGTGGGTCATATGGGATTCCCCAGAGTTTTCGGGGACCCCTGGTCAGTTCAGCCCCAATCAGTTTTACTAAATCCCTCTGATACCGATTGGTCTCACGCTTGCGCCGTGAGATTGCTGGGGGGGTAAGTTTGTATTGCGACCTGGGGGAATTCACACAGAGCCACTGGAGAGGAACAAGCACCTGGATAGTGATAATTCTGGTTATTCTTCCTCTTTAAAGTGGACCATTGACTATCCTGGGTTTTGGTCCGTGCCCCACTGTGTGAAACCCCCACAGTTTGCTGAACGCAGCTCACCTCTTCCCGGACCTACGGTGCATGTGCGGCCGGTCATCCAATCACCACGCTCGGAAACGCTGATGTCACGCCGTCTAAGGTGAGCGGCAAGTGCGCAGACAGCCACATACCCCCGCTTTTCTCTAACGGAGCGTGCCCACGCCAGCCATTGAGAAATGCCTGGCGTGGGCACGCGTCCTGCTAGAGGGATAGAAGGGATGTGGCAATGGCTCTCACATGCGCCATTGGACCGTAAGAAGGTAAGAGTATGGGGCGACCTGGGGGGGTTTCACACATTGGGGCATCGGGGGGGGGAGGGTTGAATTTATAAGATCGCTGTGGGTTTTGGTCCACTTTAAAGTGGACCAAAACCCACCCTGGAATCTATGATACTCCAGGGCAGACATCCATCCAGATTCAGGATATGCTGTGTCAAACCCTCACCCCAGGTCTCCCAAAAACTGACCTTTCCCGTTCCAACGGCACATGCACAAACAGCAGCCGCATGCCCGCTATCCCTTTAGCAGGGCACATGCCCACGCCAGGCACGCTCCCTGTTAAAGGGTAGCGGGGGATGCAGCCGCCAGCGTGCTCTGATCTGCCCACCTTAGACGAGCTCTTGGGTGAAGGGACGTAGCGGATCTGAGCACGCCAAATGGACGAGAGGCTGCGCATGCGCCATAGGACTGAGGAAGGGTGAGTGATCGGGTGCCCTGGGGGGCAAGAACCAAAACCCAGGATAGTCAAAATCCTGATTGCAAAGGCTGCCATACTATGGAACGCATTACTGCCCAGCCATGGTTTACGCATCATAGAGGCAGGAAGGCAGCTGCTTCTGGGCCCGTGCAAGTTGTTATTCTTTGTGTGTCACACACACCCCGCTTCCTGTAGTAATAACGTTCGGGTAAACCATCGCCAGATGCCATTGCAGAGAGAGAGATCTTGAAAACTGGCCCCTCCCAGTCTATATATACCTGGGACCTCCCACTTAATCCCCAGTGTTCTCTCTCTGCAAGATGCGTCAAAACAGAAGAATGAGGTCTCCTGCTTGCAGGTAGCCGGGGTAACACCCCGGCCCCCCCCATGGTCTATTTCTACCCAGTTCATTTTTTTATTATCATCATATAAATATTCTAAGTATGTCACACACCCCACTTCAGACATTAATAATTACAATAGGGTTAACTCACCGCTAGGTGGCAGCATTGCAGAGAATCTCCAAAAATTCAACAGGCCCCTCCCGGTCTATACATACCTGGTACCTCCCAACAATCACCCAGTGTTGTTCTCTGCAAGGTGGCGACAAGACAGAAGAAAGAAGTCTCCTGCTTGCAGGTAGCCGGGGTATCCCCCCGGCCCCCCGGCCCCCCCCCCCCCCCCCCCCCCGTGGTCTATTTCTGCCCGGCTCTTGTTTTGTAACATACTTGTTAACTGGCAGCCTCCCAGCTTCGGCTGTAGGCCGGGCAAAAGGTAGCCGGCACCTTTGGTGCCTAGGAGATTAGCTCCTCCGCTCGACCCTTCATTGCGGGGCATAGCGGGATTCCCGGAGTGGTGATCCGGATGTGGGATGCCCCCATTTAATTAGTGGAAGTTAGCGGTTCAGGATGTGTCTAGCCCTGGGACATTAGTTATTCCTCACTCCGGGGTGTGTGGCGCGCTTTGGGACCGGTGACATGGTTGTGTGAGTGTGGCTGCTGCGCTGGCTGGTTTTGTGAGGGCTCCTGCGCTGTTTACTGTGGCAGTTTTTTTGTCTGGATCTGCCTTGTGTGTGTGTGTCTTTTACTTCAGCTGCTGCTGGTGTGAGTTGGCGTTTCTCCCCTCAGGAGCTGGGGGGGCGGGGCCTCGCGGCGCGCTGCGCCGCGGTCCCGCCTGTGGCTGAGCGCCGTGCTCGGCGCTTGCAGCCTGGCGTGTCCGGCCTGCACAGGGGTGATAGAGGGAGATGAGCGTGTGTGTTGCGCACTTGGGACCGGCAGGTTGCTCCGCCGGTCCCGTCTTGGAGGCTGAGCGCGGTTCGCTGGTCTGGCTTGCGATGACGCCGCAGGGGGGCGGGACCGCGCGCGCACGGGCCGCGCACTGATTGGCTGTTTTGGAGGGGCGGGGCTTTCTCGGCTCCCGTGCTCCCGGGGCTCGTCTTCCCCTCCCTCACTGTCACGGAGCGGTGTTCGGGCCGCCATCTTTCTGCGGGTGCCTCTCTGCGCTTGTGCTCTCTCAGGTAGGCGTTTCTGGCAGTAACTTGCGGGGGTTGTTTTTTGGTCACATAAAGGACTGGTGGCCTGGCCCCCCGCCTTGCGTCCCCTCCTTCTCCCTCCTCCTCGCTCCCGCACGTCTTTTTAAGGTGCTGGCTGTATATATTAACCATCTCCTTTTGTCTATGGTTAATGAGGGGGGGGGGGGTTGTATGATATTCTTGTATGTTTTTATAGGTATTGTGCCTGGATTGACTGTTGTCCCTGTTCTTTTGTGTCTTTCAGATCCTGGGATCCCGTCTGGCAGGGCTCTCCCGGTCTTATATACCTGGCTTGTGGGGGGTTGCTTTATAAAAATATATATAAGGGTTTTTTTTTTATGCTATTCCCCTGGGTCAGGATTTTTAGACAATTTTTAGATAATTAGGGGGCATCCCGGGTCGCGTACTGCATAAATCCCTGGGTTCTGCGAATGCCATAAATTTCACCACATGGAGGCTGCCACAGATACCGGGAATGGTTCTTCGGGACAATCCAAGGTGTGCGGGGGTTGTGGGACTCCGCTCCAGGGAGATGATGTCATTTTGTGTATCCCATGTGCACAGCAGAACATTGCACGGCAGTCCAGTACTCCGTTGCCTAGCACTTCGTCGGCCGCGCCATCTCCCTCTCCCCCTCGCTTATTCCGGACCCCGTGTGACGTTGTCCTGGGCGGGGATTCGCAGTCTGAGGTATGTGCCCGTTTGACCAGCCTTGAGAAAAGGTTTTCCGCAATGGCCGCTCAGAAGGCTCCGGCTAAGCGGAAGCATCTGTCTCCGCCTTCGCCGGATTCAGATGAGGAAGTTGTTGGAGATCTGGATTGGTCGGATCGTCCCCTTGAAGATGGTGAGCTCATTGAGGAAGAAGATTCTGATGTTCAGCAGTTGCTGGGTGCTGAGGGGGATCAGGCTGAGGGCCTTCCTCTCGATTCCTCTGCCATTCTGACCCAGATGTTTGAGGTTTTGGATTTGGATCCTCCGGTGGTTGCTCCTAGGCCTAAGGGTCAGCTTTTTGGGGTGTCCAAGCAGCGCTTGGAGTTTCCCAGCCAACAGCATTTTGAAGAGATTGTTTTCAAGCAATGGGAGCAACCTACGCGTCTCGTCGGTGTGCCGTCTAGCTGGGATAGGAAGTATCCCTTTCCGGCGGACTTGATGAAGCGTTGGTCTGTCCCCCCTGAGGTAGATACTCCGGTCTTGGGACTGTCCAACACGGCGGTCGTGCATTCCCCTGACACGACCTTGCTCAGGGACGGCGAGGATCGCCGGATTGATCAGCTAGCCCGTCATGGTTTTGTATGTGCGGGTTCGGTGTTAAGGCCTGTCTGTGCTTCGGCTCTTTTGACTTTTGCGGTCAGGTCTATTGTCAGGGACTTGGGTGTGGATCTCGAGCCTACCTGTGATGAGTCTCTTCCGCTTAAGCGCTGTGATTCCTTCTTGTCCTTTATCCTGGCCGCTCAGGAGGATGCCATGTTGATGTGTGGCAGGGCTACTGCCTTGCTGGTGGCTATCCGGCGCTGTGTGTGGTTGAGACAGTGGACGGCTGATTTTAATTCTAAAAGATCGCTCACGGCTCTTCCCTTTTTAGGTTTGAGGCTTTTTGGTGAGAGGCTGGATTCTGTTGCCAAGGGAGGTAAGTTACCTCAGCGCAAGAAGTTTCGCCGTTCCTTTCGGGGGACGGTTTCCTTCAATCCGTCCTTTCGGGGAGCCGGAGCCGGCAGGGGTGCGGGCTCCTCGGCCTCCAGGGGCGCCAGTTGGAATAGGGGTAGAGGCCGTGGCCGTCCCGCTCGCGTCTGGGGTGCCAAGCCCAAGCCAGTTGCCAAGCCCGCCCAGCAATGAGGGGGTGCCCTCACCCGTTCGGGTGGGGGGACGGTTGCAACTTTTCTCCCGGGTGTGGGACCAGGAGGTCTCGGACAGATGGATCCGGGAGGTGGTTTCGGCCGGTTACAAGTTGGAGTTCGAGTCCCGTCCTCCTCCAAGGTTCTTCAGGTCTCGGGTGTCTTTGGATCCTTTGGCAGCGCAGGGGCTCCTGGCCGCGGTAAGGAATCTTCTAGGCTTAGCTGTCATTTGCCCGGTTCCTTCTTCAGAGGTAGGGCGCGGGTTTTACTCAAATCTCTTCACTGTCCCCAAAAAGGACGGGTCCTTCCGTCCTATTCTGGATTTGAAGTTTCTCAACAGGTTTATTCGCCCCCGGAAGTTCCGCATGGAAACCCTGCAGTCTGCGATCGGTTCGCTTCGGCAGGGGGACTTTATGACGTCCATAGACATCAAGGATGCGTACCTGCACATTCCGATTTTTCCAGCTCATCAGCGGTTCCTTCGTTTCGTGGTGGAGGATCGGCACTTTCAGTTTGTGGCTCTTCCATTCGGCCTCACCTCTGCTCCGAGAGTGTTCACCAAGGTGTTGGCGGGGGTGATGGCCCTGCTCAGAGCTCAGGGGATTCGCATTGTGCCTTACCTGGACGATCTTCTCATCATGGCGCCTTCCTTCAGTCAAGCAGAGGGGGACACCAGCACGGTGGTGTCTATGTTGGAGAGGTTCGGCTGGGTGATCAATTACCCCAAGTCCTCGCTGGTTCCGGCCAGGGTGGTGACCTTTTTGGGGATGTCGTTGGACTCCTGCCAGCACAGAGTGTTTCTCCCTCAGGCCAAGGTTCTGCTGATTCAGGAATTGGTCCAGTTGCTTCTCTCCCATCCTCATCCGCCCATTCGTCTGGGGATGAGACTGGTGGGGTTGATGGTGGCCTCGTTCGAGGCAGTTCCCTTTGCTCAGTTTCATACGAGGACTCTTCAACTTCATCTTTTGGCGTCTTGGGACCGGCGTCCGGGGTCGTTGGATCGGTCCTTCCGGTTGTCCCCTCGGGTTCGGCAGTCCCTTCTGTGGTGGTTGGTCTCGGACAACCTTCTGAAGGGCAGGTCGTTTCTGACCCCGCTTTGGGAAACTGTCACCACGGATGCCAGTTTGTCAGGCTGGGGAGGTTTTTGGAAGGATCTTCGGTTTCAGGGGCAGTGGGACCCTCAGGAGGCCCACTTGCCCATCAATGTTCTGGAGTTGCGAGCCATCAGGTTGGTTCTGTCTCGCTTGACGCATCATTTACAAGGTCTGCCGGTTCAGGTTCGATCAGACAATCAGACGGCGGTTGCTTACATCAATCACCAAGGAGGGACTCGCAGTCTGGGTGCCCACAGGGAGGTGTCTCTGATTTTAGTCTGGGCGGAGACTCATGTCCCTTGCATCTCGGCAGTTTACATTCCGGGAGTGGAAAACACAGAGGCGGATTTTCTAAGCCGGTGTGCGTCCCGTCGGGGGGAGTGGTCTCTCCATCCCCAGGTGTTCCGGTCGCTTTGTCTCCGGTGGGGGACGCCGGAGGTGGATCTGTTTGCCTCTCGTCACAATCACAAGCTTCCGTCCTTTGTGTCCCTGTCCCGGGACCCTCTGGCTCTGGCGGTGGATGCCATGGCTCTCAGCTGGAGGGACCTGGGGTTTCTTTATCTGTTTCCTCCGATTCCCATGCTAGGCAGGGTTCTGCGAAAGTTGGTTCTGGAGGTAGTTCCCCCCATTCTCGTGGCTCCAAGGTGGCCAAGGCGGGTGTGGTTCGCAGACATCGTTCGTCTGGCCGTAGATCAGTTCGATCTGCCTCTTCGGCCGGATCTTCTCACACAGGGTCAGCTTTGTTACCCCAGTTTACAAACGCTGGCTTTGACGGCTTGGCTGCTGAAACCTCCATCTTAAAGGAGGAGGGTCTTTCGGATGCGGTCATTCGGACTCTTATTAGTGCTAGGAAGAGATCTTCTTCTTCCATCTATTACAGGTATTGGAGATCTTATATTGATTGGTGTGAGGCTAGGTCTTTGCCTTGCCGGGTCTTTTCTGTGTCTAGGATTTTGGAGTTTCTTCAGTCAGGGCTGGACTCTGGTCTTCAGCTGAGTACCTTGAAGGGGCAGGTTTCTGCTTTGTCAATTTTTTTCCAGAAGTCTTTTGCTAGCCATTCCTTGGTCAAGACCTTTTTCCAGGGGGTTACGCATGTGCGGCCTCCTAGGAAGCCTTTGCTCCCAGTGTGGGATTTGAATTTGGTTCTTTCTGCTCTTAAGGCTCCTCCCTTTGAGCCTTTGCGGGATATTGCTCTGTCCACTCTTACTCAGAAGGTTGCCTTTCTGGTGGCCATCACTTCGGTTCGGCGTGTTTCAGAGTTGGCAGCTTTGTCTATTCAGGCTCCTTATTTCGAGGATCATCAGGACAAAGTGGTTTTTCGTTTCAAGTCAGACTTTCTCCCTAAAGTGGTCTCTGCCTTTCATCTTAACCAGGACATTGTTCTTCCTTCCTTGTGTCCTAAGCCTAAGAATGTCAAGGAGAGTGCTTTGCACTGCTTGGATGTTGTACGTTGTGTTCGGTACTATCTGCGTGCTACGTCTTCTTTTCGTAAGACTGATGCCTTTTTCGTTGTGCCCTGTGGGCCTAGGAAGGGTTTGGCTCCGGCTAAGTCTTCCATTAGTAAATGGATTCGTCAGGCCATTGTTGGAGCTTATTCGGCTAAGGGGAAGGATCCTCCTTTTCGCGTTACTGCTCATTCTACTCGTGCGGTTGGTGCGTCCTGGGCTTTTCAGCACCAGGCTTCGGTTGAACAAGTGTGTAAGGCTGCAACTTGGTCTTCTGTTCATACTTTTTCTAAGTTCTATAAGGTTGATGTGCGGGCCTCAGCGGATGCTGTGTTTGGCCGCAAGGTTTTGCAGGCTGCAGTGGTTTGAGTTTTTTCTGCGTTATTGCCTGTTCGGATATCCACCCTTTTCTGGACACTGCTGTTGGATGTCCCTATTGTAATTATTAATGTCTGAAGTGGGGTGTGTGACATACTTAGAATAATACCATTTTGTGAATACTCACCTGTAAAATGGGTATTATAAGTATGTCACACACCACTTCACCCGCCCTTTTTGGTATCCTGGCTCTTTATATGGTGAAGTTTAGTTCGTTACGTTGAGGGTTACATTTTTTGTTCCTGGTACCTTGTCTTACTGCTGTTCTAATACTGGGTGATTGTTGGGAGGTACCAGGTATGTATAGACCGGGAGGGGCCTGTTGAATTTTTGGAGATTCTCTGCAATGCTGCCACCTAGCGGTGAGTTAACCCTATTGTAATTATTAATGTCTGAAGTGGGGTGTATGACATACTTATAATACCCATTTTACAGGTGAGTATTCACAAAATGGTATTTTTGGAAGCCTCCCAGCCTTGGCTGCTGACTGGGTAATGGTAGCCTGCACCTGGCGGTGCCTAGGAGCTTATCTCCTCCACTAGTCCCCATTATTGGGGCAGAGTGGCTATCCGGTTGGTGAGCCGGATTTGGGATGCCCTGTCCCGTTGCCCCCATATCTCTTCCCTTTCCTTCTTATGGCCTCTCCCTTTATTGTGGGGAGGTGCTTTAGGGGGGAGGGGGGGAGGCGAGGGGCTTTAGCAAGCGTTGGCCATTTTTTATTTCATGAGGTAATTTGAGTGCGCGCCGCTATGTGTGTGTGCGTGCGCGTGTGTGTTGATTTGCCTGCGCTTTTATTACTTAGGTGCATGTGAGGTGATTCACTAAGAGTGCTCAGATCGGGTCTGGAGGTTTTGTGTGGTGGCGCTGCCGCCATTTGCTGTCCTGAGGTGATCCGTTTTGGGGGCGGGGCCGCGCTTGGTCGCGGCCCGTGCTGTGAGGTGATTGGGGAGGGGGCGGGTCAGAGCGCTTTGTGCGTTCTCTGGCCTGCCCTTCTTCTCCGTGCTGGCTGCGCTGTGAGGTACTGCCTGTGAGGTAAAATCTTTTCATTAGGTCCCACTGTACCGGTTTTCTTTGCGGGCTGTTGGTAGTTGTTAAAGGATTGTCTCTCTTATTGAACGATATGGTTGTTTCACATGTGTTCATTTATCCACAAGGGGACTTATGCTTATGAATATATATATATATATATATATATATATATATATATATATATATAGCAGGCATTGTGGGTTATACCCCTGCCCATAGTGGTTTTCATATGTATTGTACATTATGCATTACCATTAGTTAGGCATTGGCATGTTTTTTAGTGTATGTGTCTATATATATATATATATATATATATATATATATATATATATATATTCATATATATATTATATTATTGGACCTACTGTCTTTTGGCTTGTATTGTGTGTTTGTTTGTGTGCATGTGCGGTTTATTCATGATTTTCATATTGCCTTTGTCTTTTTTAGATCTGGAATACCCCTGCTGCATGGGTCTCCTAGTCTGATATACCTGGCTAGTCTTATTTTGGGGTCCTAAAAATACCATTTTGTGAATACTCACCTTGTAAAATGGGTATTATAAGTAAGTCACACACCCCGCTTCAAGATATTCATTACCTGTGGGTAGTATGGTCCTGTAGTGTAGAGGGCTTCTGCAGAGATGATTGGAGGAAAGAAAGCCCCTCCCAGTCCATAAGTACCTGGGACCTCCCACTCATTACCCAGTATAAAGAAAGCAGTAAGGTAAAGGACCAGGAAGAGCCAAATATCAGTCATAACAACGCAAAGTTCACCATATGAAGGATGCAGAATCCAAAGGGCGGGTTGAAGCGGGGTGTGTGACATACTTATAATACCCATTTTACAAGGTGAGTATTCACAAAATGGTATTATTCTAAGTATGTCACACACCCCGCTTCAAGATATTCATTACCTGTGGGACATCCAATAGCAGTGTCCATAAAGGGTGGGGATCCAAAAACAAGGTATAAAGCACAACTCAAACTACTGCAGCCTGCATAACTTTGCGGCCAAAAACAGCATCCGCTGAGGCCCGCACATCAACCTTGTAAAACTTTGAAAAAGTGTGAACAGAAGACCAGGTAGCGGCCTTGCAAACTTGCTCAACAGAGGCCTGGTGCTGAAAAGCCCAGGAGGCCCCAACCGCACGAGTAGAATGAGCAGTAACACGAAAGGGAGGATCTCTCCCCTTAGCAGAATAGGCCCCTACAATGGCCTGACGGATCCATCTGCTGATGGTAGACTTTGTGGGTGCTAGACCCTTCTTGGGCCCAAAAGGCACCACGAAGAATGCATCAGTCTTGCGAAAGGCAGACGTTACCACCAAATAATACTTCACAACACGAACCACATCCAAAGAATGCAGGACCCTCTCCTTGTCATTGATGGGGTTAGGACAGAGAGAGGGCAGAACAATATCCTGATTTAAATGAAAGGACGAAACCACCTTAGGAAGAAAGTCCGTCTTAAAACGGAAAACCACTTTATCCTGATGTCTTTCAAAATATGGAGCTTGAATAGACAGAGCCGCCAACTCAGAAACACGTCTAACTGAAGTGATAGCTACCAAAAATGCCACCTTCTGCGTAAGGGAAGACAAAGGACTATCATGCAAGGGCTCAAAGGGGGGACCCTGTAGCGCAGAAAGAACCAAATTCAAATCCCAAACCGGAATCAAAGGCTTCCTAGGAGGCCGCACATGCGTAACCCCCTGGAAAAAGGTCTTAACCAAAGGATGTAGTGCAAAAGACTTTTGGAAAAATACCGCCAGGGCAGACACCTGCCCCTTCAGAGTACTGAGTTGGAGCCCTAAGTCCAGACCATGTTGCAAGAACTCCAAAATTCTAGAAACAGAGAATTCCCTACAAGGGAAGGCCCTAGCCTCACACCAATCAATATAAGACCTCCAAGTCCTATAGTACACGGATGAAGAAGACTTCTTTCTAGCACGAATGAGAGTCTGAATAACAGCGTCAGAAAGACCTTCCTCCTTCAAGATGGAGGTTTCAGCAGCCACGCCGTCAAAGCCAGCGTTGGTAAATTGGGGTAACGAAGATGACCCTGTGTGAGCAGATCTGGCAGCAGGGGCAGAACGAACTGATCTTCTGCCAACCTTACCACGTCTGCGAACCAGACCTGTCTTGGCCACCTTGGAGCTACCAGAATTGCTGTTGCTCTCTCCAGAGCAAGCTGGCGCACTACTCTGGCCACCATGGGAAACGGAGGGAACAGGTACAGAAACCCCAGATCCCTCCAGTTCAGGGACATGGCGTCCGTCACGAGAGCCAGTGGGTCCTTCGCCAGAGACACAAAAGCCGGAAGTTTGTGATTGTGACGGGAGGCAAATAGGTCCACCGCCGGTGACCCCCACCTGAGACAAATTGAGTGAAAGACCCTGGGATTGAGAGACCATTCCCCCTTGCGGGCTGACATCCTGCTCAGAGAGTCCGCCTCCGTGTTCTCCACACCTGGGATGTAAACTGCTGAGATACACGGGACATGTCTCTCTGCCCAGTCCAGGATCAGAGACACTTCCTTGAGGGCATTCCTGCTGCGGGTTCCTCCCTGGTGATTGATGTAGGCCACCGCCGTCCGATTGTCCGACCTGACCTGGACCGGCAAGTCTCGCAGTTGATGAGTCAAATGACAAAGAACCAACCTGATGGCCCTCAATTCCAGAACATTGATAGACTCGTGAGCTTCCAGGGGACTCCACAAACCCTGAACTTGCAGATCCTTCCAAAAGCCCCCCCATCCTGAGAGGCTGGCATCCGTAGTGACTATCTCCCACTGAGGAGTCCGAAAGGATCTGCCCCTCAGTAGGTTGGTTGAGTTCAGCCACCACCGAAGTGAGCGGCGAACCCGGGGAGACATCTGAAAAAGATGATCCAGCGACTGAGGAGACCTGTTCCAGACCGATAACAGATGGAGCTGAAGTGTCCTTGTGTGAAACTGAGCAAAGGGAACCGCCTCGAATGAGGCCACCATCAAACCCACCAGTCTCATCCCTAGACGGATGGACGGTCGAGGCATGGACATGAGCGACCGAACCAACTCCCGAATCAGAAGAACCTTGGACTGAGGAAGGAAAACTCTGGCCAGATCTGTATCCAGACATTCCCAGAAAGGATACTGTCCTGGACGGGTGTAGGGAGGACTTGGGGTAGTTGATCACCCAGCCGAACCTCTCCAGAGTGGATATTACCGTCCTGGTGTCCAATTCTGCCTGGCTGAATGACGGTGCCATGATGAGGAGATCGTCCAGATATGGCACAATGCGAATCCCCTGCGCTCTGAGGAGAGCCATCACCCCAGCAAGCATCTTGGTGAAAACTCTTGGATCTGTGGTGAGACCGAAGGGAAGAGCTACAAACTGAAAGTGCCGATCCTCCACCGCGAACCTCAGAAACCTCTGGTGTGCGGGAAAAATGGGAACACCAGAGACGAAGAGAATGAATAGCTGAGCGCAACGTTTCCATGCGAAACCTTCGCAGTCTGACGAACTTGTTGAGAATTTTTAGGTCCAGTATGGGCCGGACGGAGCCATCCTTTTTGGGGGCCGTGAACAGATTTGAGTAAAAACTCCGACCCCGGTCTAATGAGGGAACTGGGCAAATGACTGCCATTTCCAGAAGACTCGATACTGCCGCCCGGAGCTGCTGCGCAGCCAGTGCCTCCGGGGACACCCGAGACCTGAGGAAACGCGGGGGAGGGTAGGACTCGAACTCCAGCTTGTAGCCGGAAGACACCACTTCCCTGATCCACCTGTCTGAGACCTCTCGGTTCCAGACCTGGGAGAAGTGCTGTAGCTGTCCCCCCACCCGCACGGGTGAGGGCGCCCCCTCATTGTTGAGCGGGCTTGGCCACGGGTTTGGGTTTTGAGCCCCAACTGTATCCTGAACAGGCACGTCCTCTGCCCCTATTCCAGGAATTTCCCCTTGTAGAAGGGAAGGCGAAACCTCTTCCTGCTCTAGATCCCCGAAAGGAAGGAGTGAAGGAAGACGCTCCTCGAAAGGGGCGACGTTGCTTCTTGCGTTGAGGTAGTTTGCCCCCCTTGGCCACGGCATCCAGCTTGTCTCCAAAGAGCCGTAACCCAATGAAGGGAAGAGCTGTTAGTGACTTTTTTGACCCAAAGTCAGCCGCCCACTGGCGTAACCAAATTGAACGCCTGATAGTAACCATTAGAGCAGAGGCTCTACTACTCATCATCAAGGAATCATCCAAAGCGGCCACCATGAAGGACAAAAACCCCTCACATTGTTTTAGTTCACGAAATTCCTCACTGTCCGGATTCAAACCGGAGGAGGATAACAAGTGCCTGACCACCTTTCTCGTAGCCACCTCCAACAGCGATGAGGCACAAACAGGCCTTATTGCTGCCCCAATACTGGCAAAACCATGACAAGCCATCTGGTCAATGCGTTTATCCTCACCATCCTTAAGAGAGGAACAATCAGGGTTGTTCAATACGGCTGAGTTGGATAACCCCAAAATAGGGGCGTCCACCTCGGGGGGAGACGCCCAGCGCTTAACCGTATCCACTGGAAAAGGATACCTCTTATCCCAACTTTGGGGAATGCCTGGGAGCCGGGCAGGCCTTTCCCATTCCTTAGAAATAATATTATCAAAATGCTTTTGATTAGGGAATTCCAACCGCGGCTTGGATTCGCTCATAAAACTCCCCTTGCTGTTGAGGAACCTCCGCCGGAGGCGAGATAGCAAGCACCTCAAACATCTGAGTCAGAACATTAGGAGTATCCAAGGAAGTCCCTGAGCTCCGATCGGAATCAGCACCAACAAATTGCTGATCATCAGAAATATCTGAATCCTCAAATAATTCCCCTTCTTCTAGAGGGGAATAATCTGACCAATCCAGGCCGTCCTCGTCATCATCATATTCAAAATGATTAACCGGTGATAAATGCTTCCTCTTAGCCGTTGCTTTCTTGGCAACCGTGGAGGAAATGAATTTTTCAATACTAGCCAACCTGGCACACACATCAGATTGCGACTGCCCCCCCCGTGGCAATCTCACACGGGGCACGGGTCAAAGTGGGAGGGGGAGAGGATGAAGCCGGCTGCGCTGACCCAGATGCCTGGGGACCGGACTGCTGTGTAATAGTCTGCTGTGCACATAGGAATATACATACATAGGAAAAAATCATCCCCTGTTAGGGATACCCCACAACCCATACACTTCTGGGATTGTCCCGAGGGGAGCCCGGAATCTTGGGATGCCTCCATAAGGTGAACTTGAATAGTCGCTATGAGTGAGGGAATTACGCTATTAAGCAACCCGGGATGCCCTTATATTGTCCAAGTGGGAGGTTTTGTAATAAATAGCAAAAGTACCCAGGTACTCTAGGACCAGGAGAAACCTAAAAAAAAATTCCTGGCAGTTCAGCCTGAAAAACATAGAAAAAGACAGTAAGAGGTTCTCCCTATATAAACCTATATCTATTATACCTATATATACATATATATATATATATATGCAAATATGTACAGATAAGCAACGGCCGCAGGGCCACTCACTGAGTCTTTGGGCGCCAATACACTGTATCCTCTGCCTGAGGTAACACAGATCAGAGCGGGAGACGCAGCAGGGGGGCGTGGCCAGCGTGGATCGCGCGCTGCAAAGCTCCGCCCAGCAGCTCCAAACTCCTAAAGGGCGCGGGCTGCGGCCTCATACCGAAGGCCCGGCCCCGCCCCCTCACTGAAGAGCGTGAGGGGAGAAATCCTCCCCTCAGCTCTGAGGTAAAATCCAGTGTCTGTCAGCAAAAAAGATTGCAACAAGTTTACATTATAACTATTCATACCAGAAAAGTAAACATTTTAAACAAACATTTCAAATAAATCTATTTTCCAGGCGCCCCCATAGAAAAACACCAGAAGCTGAATAAGCTGAAGGTAAAAACCAGCACCTGTCTCAGCTCTGAGGAAAAAAAAAAAAAACCAGCACAGTGTCTGTCAGACGTGAGGGGAAGCTCCCCTCCATTAACACTCGCGCACCGGTGCCGTAGGCGCCGGGCGCATAATAGAGCCGGTAGCAGCCCGCATAACAAGCGGAGCTGCTCCCCGCTCTGTCACGCTACCAGCTCCAAACTCCTAAAGGGCGCGGGCTGCGGCCTCATACCGAAGGCCCGGCCCCGCCCCCTCACTGAAGAGCGTGAGGGGAGAAATCCTCCCCTCAGCTCTGAGGTAAAAATCCAGCGTCTGTCAGCAAAAAAGATTGCAACAAGTTTACATTATAACTATTCATACCAGAAAAGTAAACATTTTAAACAAACATTTCAAATAAATCTATTTTCCAGGCGCCCCCATAGAAAAACACCAGAAGCTGAATAAGAGGCCTCCACACAACTAAAAAAGGGGAATAGGCCATTTAAGGGGAAAATTAAACTCTTGGACAGGGCATCCCAAACCGGAGTCACCAACCCGGTATAACCGCCTACCCTCTTTATAGGGTCTCGCGGTGGAGCATAGCTCCTGAGCACCTGAGGTGCTGTTATACCCTCGCTCGGACAGCAGTCAAGACTGGGAGGCATTTAAATAGCTATATATTAATAAAGGGAATAAAGAGTCCGAACGGAAATAAAAATATATATAGGCCGGGAGTAGACCCGGCTACCTTAAAGTCCCCCTGTGCAAGGAGGAGATATCATCTGCTGCTTGCTCGCCGTCTGCAGAGATGAAGACTGGGTAATGAGTGGGAGGTCCCAGGTACTTATGGACTGGGAGGGGCTTTCTTTCCTTCAATCATCTCTGCAGAAGCCCTCTACAGGACCATACTACCCACAGGTAATGAATATCTTGAAGCGGGGTGTGTGACATACTTAGAATATCCTCCCACTCCCGGGATGCTAATTAATTAATAAAGGGGCATCCCAGGTCGCTTATAGCATAAATCCCTGGGTTCTGCGAATACCAAAAAATTTAACCGAATGGAGGCTTCCAAGGATGCTGGAAATGGCTCTTCGGGGCAATCTAGGCAGTGTGGGGGTTGTGGGGCTCCACTCCCAGGTGATGACGTCATATTGTGCGTTCCTTGCGCCCAGCAGAATATTGCGCGTCAGTCCGGCACTCCAGTTCCTGGCTCCTCGCAACCTCAGTCATCGCCTGCCCCTCCGCCTTTATTCTGGACCCCATGTGACGTTGTCATAGGTGGGGATTCGCAATCTGAGTTGTGCGCTAGAGTGGCCACTCTCGAGAAGTTGTTGTCGGCACAGGTAGCTCAAAAGGCTACGGCTAAAAGGAAACACATTGCTTCTCCTCCTCTGGCTCCTGCTGTGGAGGCAGCGGAAGTATTGGACTGGTCAGATTGTCCTGTATCTGAGGAAGGGGAAATCTTGGAAGATTTGGATGAGCTTGAGGCTCCACTGTTGTCTGATACTTCGGGAGAATTGGCTGCAGGGGTGTCTTGTGACACTCCTTCTATCCTCTCCAAGGTTTTTTAAATTTTGTCTCTGGATCCGCCTGCGGCGGCTCCTCCGCCTAAGGGTGAACTTTTTGATATGCCTAAGCCGCGTTTAGCGTTCCCTGGTCAGCTACATTTTGAAAGGGTTGTGCTTAAGGAATGGGAACAGCCGACCCGCCTGGTTGGTTCCCCTGCTAATTGGGACAGGCGGTATCCTTTTTCGGAGGAATTGGTCAAACTTTGGACGGTTCCCCCGGATGTGGATGCTCCGGTTTTGGGGCTCTCTAACACTTCAGTGCTACATTCACCAGACACTACCACAATTAAGGATGTCGAGGATCGTAGAATTGATCAACTGGCTCGTCATGGTTTCATTAGTGCTGGTTCGACCTTGCGACCGGTCTGTGCTTCGTCCATTGTTCTTTTGGCTCTTAGGGCCATGATTAAAAATTTGTACGCGGATCTTGATCCGGAATGTGAGGAGTTTGCCTCTCTTCAATTGTGTGAGTCTTTTGCTTCATTTGTTCTGGCCGCCCAAGATGATGCTATGGCTATGTGCGGCAGGACATCAGCTCTTTTGGTTGCTATTCGGCGGTCAGTGTGGCTCCGCCAATGGACGGCGGATGTTGGTGCTAAAAGATCGCTTACAGCCCTACCTTTTCTGGGTTTGCGTCTGTTTGGTGACAAGTTGGATTCAGTCACCAAGGGAGGTAAGTTGCCTCAGCGCAAGAAGCCGCGATGTCCATTTCGAGGAATCTCTTCTTTCAATCCTTCCTTTCGGGGAGCCAGGGCGGGCAGAGGGGCCTCCCTTCCCGCTACCAGGGGCACGAGCTGGAACCGGGGGCGAGGTCGCGGCCGTTCCGGTCATTCGTGGGGCTCTAAGCCTAAGTCCACAACTGCTCAGCAGTGAGGGGGCGCCCTCACCCGTGCGGGTGGGGGGACGGTTGCGACACTTCTCCCAGGTTTGGGTCCAGGCGGTCCCGGACAGATGGATTCGGGAGGTGGTGTCGTCCGGTTACAAGCTGGAGTTCCAGTCCCGTCCTCCCTCAAGGTTTTTCAGGTCCCGAATACCTACCGATCCTTTGGCCGCCCAAGAGCTCCGAGTGTCGGTAAGGAATCTTCTGGAATTGGCGGTCATCCATCCGGTGCCACCTTCGGAGTTGGGTCTCGGCTTCTATTCCAATCTCTTCACGGTACCCAAAAGGGACGGATCAGTGCGTCCTATCCTGGATCTGAAGTTCCTCAACAGGTTCATTCGCCCACGGAAGTTTCGCATGGAAACTCTGTGCTCGGCCATCACTTCTCTTCGACTGGGGGACTTCATGACGTCCATAGACGTAAAGGATGCTTATCTGCATGTTCCCATCTGCCCGGTCCATCAGCGTTTTCTGCGGTTCGTGGTGGAGGATCGGCATTTTCAATTAGTGGCTCTTCTGTTTGGTCTCACCTCGGCGCCAAGGGTATTCACCAAGGTACTGGCGGGGGTGATGGCCATTCTCAGAACTCAAGGCATTCAAATTTTGCCTTATCTGGACGACCTTCTCATCATGGCTCCTTCCTTCAACCAAGCGGAGAAGGACACCAGCATGGTGGTTTCTACGCTGGAAAGCTTCGGTTGGGTGATCAACTATCCCAAGTCCTCCCTAGCTCCGGCCAGGGTGGTGTCCTTCCTGGGGATGACACTGGACTCTTGTCAGCAGTGTTTTTTTACCTCAGTCGAAGATACTTTTGATTCAGAATTTGGCTCGACTTCTTCTTTCCAATCCTCGACCGTCCATCCGTCTGGGGATGAGGCTGGTGGGATTGATGGTAGCCTCCTTCGAGGCAGTTCCCTTTGCTCAGTTTCACACTCGGACGCTTCAGCTTCATCTGTTGGCGTCTTGGGATCGTTGTCCACGTTCATTGGATCAGCCCTTCCAGTTGTCCTCCAGGGTCCGGCAGTCCCTTCAATGGTAGCTGTTTTCGAACAATCTCCTGAAGGGCAGGTCCTTCCTGACTCCTCTCTGGGAGACTGTCACCACGGACGCCAGCCTTTCGGGTTGGGGGGGTTTCTGGAAGTATCTTCAGTTCCAGGGGCAGTGGGGTCCTCGAGAGGCTCACTTGCCCATCAATGTTCTGGAGCTGAGAGCTATCCGTCTGGTTCTTTCTCTTCTGACTCAGCATGTCCGGGGCCTTCCGATTCAGGTTCGTTCGGACAACCGGACGGCGGTTGCCTACATCAATCATCAGGGAGGGACTCGCAGTCTGGGTGCTCTCAGAGAGGTTTCCCTGATTCTGACCTGGGCGGAGGCCCATGTTCCTTGCCTGTCGGTAGTTTACATTCCGGGGGTAGAAAACACGGAAGCGGACCTTCTAAGCAGATGTTCCTCCCGTCTGGGGGAATGGTCTCTCCATCCTCAGGTTTTTCAGGCTCTGTGTCTCCAGTGGGGAACACCGGAGGTGGACCTCTTTGCTTCTCGTCACAATTACAAACTTCCGACCTTTGTGTCAATGTCTCAGGACCCCCTGGCTCTGGCGGTGGACGCCATGTCTCTGAGCTGGGGGGAACTGGGGTTTCTGTATCTGTTCCCTCCGATTCCCTTGCTAGGAAGAGTGTTAAGAAAGTTGATTCTGGAAGGGGTCTCCGCTATTCTCGTGGCTCCAAGGTGGCCAAGAAGGATGTGGTTCGCGGACATCGTTCGGATGGCGGTAGACCAGTTCCAACTTCCTCTGCGGCCGGATCTTCTCACTCAGGGTCGGCTGCGTTACCCCAATTTACCAACGCTGGCTTTGACGGCTTGGCTGCTGAAACCTCCATCTTGAAGGAGGAAGGTCTTTCTGATTCGGTTATTAAGACTCTTATTTGTGCTCGGAAGAGGTCTTCTTCTGCTATCTATTATAGAACCTGGCGTTCTTACATCGATTGGTGCGAGGCTAAGTCTTTGCCCTGCAGAGTCTTTTCTGTTTCCAGAGTTTTGGATTTTCTTCAATCTGGACTGGATGCTGGTCTACAGCTTAGTACCCTGAAGGGGCAGGTTTCTGCCTTGTCTGGTTTCTTTCAGAAGGCTTTTGCGCTTCATCCTTTGGTCAAGACTTTTTTCCAGGGGGTTACGCATGTGCAGCCTCCCAGGAAGTCTTTGCTCCCTGTTTGGGACCTGAATCTGGTTCTGTCTGCTCTTCAGGCTCCTCCTTTTGAGCCTTTGTCGGATATTGCTCTTTCCACTTTGACTCAGAAGGTTGTCTTTCTAGTGGCTATCACTTCTGTTCGGCGTGTTTGAGTTGGCGGCCTTGTCTATTCAGGCGCCCTACCTTGAGACATCAAGATAAAGTGGTTTTTCGGTTCAAATCGGATTTTCTTCCTAATGTTTCTGCCTTTCATCTGAATCAGGACATAGTTCTTCCCTCCTTGTGTCCTAACCCTAAGAATGACAAGGAGAGGGTTTTGCACTGTTTGGACGTTGTTCGCTGTGTTGATTACTATTTGCGTGCTACGTCTTCTTTTCGTAAGACTGATGCTTTTTTCGTTGTGCCTTGCAGGCCTAGGAAGGGTTTGGCTCCGGCTAAATCTTCTATTAGTAAATGGATTCGGCAAGCCGTTATCGGTGCCTATTCGGCTAAGGGGAAAGTTCCCCCTTTTCGTATCACTGCTCATTCTACTCGTGTTATTGGTGCGTCCTGGGCTTTTCAGCACCAAGCTTCTGTTGAACAAGTTTGTAAGGCGGCTACTTGGTCTTCGGTTCATACCTTTTTGAAGTTTTATAAGGTTGATGTGCGAGCCTCAGCGGACGCTGTGTTTGGCCGCAAAGTTCTGCAAACTGTAGTGGTTTGAGTTATGCTTCATCTTCCTGCTGGATACCCACCCTTTAGGGACACTGCTTTTGGATGTCCCGAACGTTATTACTACAGGAAGCGGGGTGTGTGACACAAAGAATAATACCATTTTGTGAATACTCACCAGTAAAATGGATATTATTGGTGTGTCACACACACACCCCGCTTCACCCGCCTTTTTGGTATCCTGGTTTTCTCTATTTGGTGAAGCTATAATTTTGTTAAGAGTTAATTTCCTGGTACCGTGTCTTACTGCTTTTCAATTACACTGGGGATTAAGTGGGAGGTCCCAGGTATATATAGTCTGGGAGGGGCCAGTTTTCAAGATCTTTCTCTCTGCAATGGTTTACCCGAACGTTACTACAGGAAGTGGCATGTGTGACACACCAATAATATCCATTTTACTGGTGAGTATTCACAAAATGGTATTTTCCCCAGCTCCATGGTATAGACACCCAAGTCAGCAGCAGCTTACTGTTCTCGGTGCAGAAGAGGGAAGGAGCCGCCCTTGCGGATGTGGCTGCTGCAAGCTGTTAAAGTGGACCAAAACCCACGCTGGAGTCTGAGACTCCAGAGCAGGTATACTGGCTCCCCCCAGTTCAAGATGCCCCTTTTAACTGGCCACATGGTGGTGGGTATGGCTTATACACTGTCTTAAATGGATTTACCACCTGAAATTTGCTGATCAGCAACACTCCCGAAAATTGTATGGCATCCCGCATAGCCCAGGCCCGAACTCCAGTCACCGGCACTTCCTCATTCGCATGTTTGGTCAGGTGATCAACAACCATTCATGTTTGTTGTGCAAGCTCACTCAGCAAACCCCAACTGGTTACAGTACAGTTGCAGTACAGTTACAGTACATGGATGGGAACCATACAGTGAATGATGAAGGTAGCCGAGTTGACTAAGGTGCTGCTTTAAAGTGGAACAAAACCCACCAATGACCAGGTGACCCTGCCCGGCGTTCGGGGGGGGGGGGGGGTTTAACACCTCCGTGGTGTCAGCGGTAGCTTAGAGGAAAGGAGCCGCCATTGCAGATGTGGCTGCTGCATGCATGCTGGCACCCTGCTCTAACTGCCTAGGAAGGCCATGGGGGGGGAGGCCGTCACCTGATCATCTGGCTACAGTTAATTATCTTGTGATTGTAGCTAGGCCTGCAAAGTTCCTCTTTAAGGAGCACTATCGCAAAAATGATCCAATGATAAAAATCCATATAAATGCTGGATGCTAGGGACGGGTCACTTATACACCCGACATCAAGAAACATCCAGCCAGGCTTGTTTTTCCCTTCTATGAAAAGGGCATCCGGGGTGACAGGCTCTGTCACCCTTAATAGACTAAACCTGTTACCCTGGGATTTCATTCCTACTATTAGAGAATAAACCATAAGCTTGGAGGGAGTTTTATTCAGTTTGTATGTAAAGTGACCCCTCATTAGCCGACATGTTTTTATGCATTTTTATTACACAATTTCGTGATAGTGCTCCTTTAAGCAGACACTTCCTACCTGGAGCCACCCCATGCAAAGACCCTCACTCTCCTCCCCCGAACCTTGGTCTCCAGGCAAAATACAATAGTCAATCACAGGGCCTCAGTGCCATGGTTTAGGTAAGGATTGTGGGAGTCTGGGGGGGGGGCTCAGCAATCTCTGCAATGGCTGCCCCCCCCACTCATTAGGTAGGAAATGGGTGTGGGACTGCTTTAAGTGGACCAAAACCCACAGAGATAAGCCCAGGAATCTAAGATTCCCAGGCCATCCAGAATTGGGTGCCCATTGTGGGAAACCCCCAGATTGCCCATAAACACCTTCTTTCCAGGTCCAATGGTGCATGTGGGAGCAGCAGTCGCATCCCCGCTAACCCTCTTGCAGGGCGCATGCCAGGCATTTGTGAATGGTCGGCGCTCTCCCTGTTAAAAGGAAGCGGGGGTGCGACCGGCAGCATGCCTTAGACAAGCTCCTGGATGCAGGAGCTCAAGCGGATCCAAATACGCCAAATGGGTGGAGCTTCACCGCATGCGTCGTAAGACTGGGAAGTGGCGAGTTTGTTCAGGAGATGGGGGATTCCAGACAGCAGGGTGCCCCAGGGGCAAGGATGAAACCCCAGGATAGTCAAAATCCTGGGTTTTGGTCCACTTTAGGTATATTTGATGTAGCACTTTCAAGATTGGTGGGGTTCCCCATGATTTCATGGACCATGTTCAGGTCTATGCATAGTACCATCCTGAAGCTGGCATGTTAATTGCTGCATGCCTAGACTCCCATTCATACAAACCTACATTCAGAAAGTTACCGTTGAAACCAATATCCAAAAGATAAGGGGGTTATTTAAGAAACGCTAGCGCCAGGTAGAATCCTGTGAACACTGGGCGCTGTACGGGAAATCACATTTAAAGAGGACCAACACCCAGGGGTGATCGGCCCGGAAATCTATAAGATTCCCGGGCCGATCACCTCCCACCCCGCGGGACATCCGAGATCGGGATGTCCCGCGGGGTGAAACCCCCCAGAAACCCCAAAAACACCTTACCTGATCCGCCGCCGCTTCCGCCGCCGCCGCCTCCCGCGCGCCCCTCCAGACGTGCGCGCGCCCGCGCCGGCCCTCTGTGAATGGCCGGCGGGGGCGCGCGCGCGCCGAGAGTGACGCGCGGGAGGCGGCGGCGGCGGAAGCGTCTTGGACGTTCCTGATCCCCGCCTGGACGTTGGCGGGGATTGGCTGCGGCGCTCACGTGGGAGCGCTGAGAGGTGAGTTTTTGGGGTTTCTGGGGGGTTTCACACAGCGGGGCACCCCCGATCGGGGTGCCCCGCCGAAGTGGACCAAAACCCAGGATAGTCAAAATCCTGGGTGTTGGTCCACTTTAAGAAAGCGAATCTGGTGAGCGCCTCTAACAGCGCCATGTAGAGTATTACAGGCGGCTCACTCTCCTATACATTTTAATGGGCTCATTTGTTTGCGAATAAATAGCGTTTGGCAATTAAATTTGCTCCAATCATTGTGTGACCTCTCCTGGCTGCAAACCAACACTTTTATACATTTTTGGGACTTTATATTTATGATGAATTGTCAGGTCTGGCACTAAGTCATTGTCAGTGTTAATGTCATTTCATGCATTTTTGCTTGGTTACTGGTAGATAGGCGTCTGGCACTCTATGCTACAGCACCCAGATATAGAGCACTGACGCTGTGTGTAGTTTTCTCATAAGCATGGTGTGGAGCACCGAGTGCCAGATGCACCGAGCTGGCGCTACCTCTCGCTCGCTGCAGCGCTGTACTGTTAGAGCGCCCAACATACATCAGTGCCGGTCAGGTTACTACAGCGACCGCTATGCTGGGTTACAGTCTTCTAGCTGTCGCTCGTACCAATACCTGGCGCTAGTAGTGAATTGGCCTCAAAGTCACTTATCAAAAAAAGGTAATAAAATTCATAGTTTTAATTAGTGATATAAACACATCTTGTCCAATAAAATTCAAAGTCACTTAATCACAAGCAATTAGCCATATTAAAGTTTTACCTATAAAAGAAATAAATTAAACATTTATGTACAAAGCCAAACGGCGGTAATTAAAACATTTCAGATTGTTGATAAAGCAACCTGCAAGTGCAACAATAGGATCATATTTATGAGTCACTCTAGCAGGGAGTGCAGATCCTGAACGGTCATATCCTCAGACATATTCTGGTCACACATCAGTGACTGGTCATTCTCTTCTCCCAGGATCTGTAGTCGCAAGGCCAGGGGTAAAAACAGACTCGAAAAGTTAAAAGCATTGTTAGCTGCAGCGTCACTGAAGATATCATTACATACGTCGCTGTCCGGTTCTGAAGGGGAAAGGGAGCCACTCCCAGCATTGCTCCCTGTCCCCCAGCGGTCTTGCGGGGGTGCGTGCTTAAACAGGCAATGAATGCCATACGGACAGACGCCCAGCGCGGCATAGTGACGACAGACATCCCGAACTGCCCTTGGGTGCTGGAACAGGCAGTTGGACCCATAAGGACATCCCGCAGGAGAGCGCCAGAGACGACATTGTTTCTTACTAATAAAAGGGGACAGGCGGCGTTGTCTAAGTCGAATAGTTTCCGGGACCTCCCTTCGCTCACTGTGACTATGTATGAATAAACAGCGAGGGCCATAGCTGCAGGTGCCGAGGATGTGAAATGAGCGGCACAGTTCAGTCTTGTATTTCGGGTGTTGAAAAGGCGGGCGGAGGTCGCTCAGGCCGTGGGCGAATTGACAACGGTTTCGGTAGGCACAAAAGCCGTTCTCAGCATATCTGGTGCACAGCTCAGTCTTGTAGCGCAAGGAGGAGAGTCCTGTACTCTTAGGTGCAGTGCAGGAAGGAGCCATAGGGCTTTCATCTACAGTAGGGCTGGCTGAAGAGTAGATATCCAGGCAGTTTGAGAAGTCCAGCATCTGTTGGAGATAAAAGTATATTGTAAGAACATAAAAGTCATCTTCTAAAGTCATAGAAGGTTCCATAATGTGCCAGAACCACAGGTTACCTAACCCAGCCAGCCCAGGGGACTGGAGTGTATTGGCTGGCACCAACATAGTGAAACAGGGACAAGAGTCTTTAGAGGTTATTCATAATACATAAGGGCTTTAAACCAGACCACCACCACCTGCCAATCACGGGACTCCTTTCCCGGCACTGGTTCAAGGTGAAGGTAGGAATAGAGGGCGTTGGGGGGGGGGGGGGGGCTTGTTTTTATTTGCTGCATGCTGTTAATTTTAGCACAAAGGCGACTTACCCAGGTTGCCCCCCCCTCCGGTCAAGTAACATGGCATCTAGTGATCTGGGAGATAGTTTACCCATCATGTCAATAAATGGACTCATCTCTCAAATCATCTCTTCAGTCCTATGGGGCATGCGCGACCGCTTGTCCAATCAGTGGGCTCAAATCCGCTGAAGTCATGTCATCTAAGCCTTTGTCTAAGACCAGCCGCTACAAGCGCGCTGAGCATTCACAAATGCCTGGCGCAGGTACGGGCCCTGCTAGAGGGATAGTGGGGATGTGACTCGCATCATTGGACCAGGAAGCAAGGCAAGTGTATGGGTGACCTGGGAAGTTTCACAGTGGGGCATCCCGATTTTGGATGCCTCAGGAGGAGGAAATCGATCAGCTCAGGAATCTTATACATTCCTGGGCTGATTAAGCTGGGTTTTGGTCCACTTTAATTACAGGTCATTCATAATACATTCTAATAAGGGCTTTTTAATACATAAGGGCCTTAAACCAGACCAAGACCGCCAGGAAAGGAATCCCACGACTGGCCACCAGCACACATGTGGGCTACATACATAGTAACAATCGTGGGACTTCTTTCTAGGTGCTGGCTCAAAGTGAAGGTAGGGATAGAGGGCATTTTGGGGGATCTCCAGCATTCTGGATGACCCCCCCAGCTTCTTATTCACTGTATGCAGGACCAACACCCGTTACAGAACTTGATTAAAATGATGGTATCTGGTGATCTGGGAATTGGTTTTCCCATCATGTCAATAGGTGGTACTTGGCAAATTAGCTGAGGCCTGGCTATTAGTTTACCCATTGCCACAGAACCACCTCAGAAATCTGCCAAAACATAAGAGCTCCAGGGATGACCGATCAAGTACCCTCTGTGTTCCATCACAGGCCTCCCTGTAGCTGAGGCACATGACCAGTCATTCAGATGCAGTCTGCAGTGTGCTCTGGCACCCAGCCATTCAGAAAGGGCACATGAGCAGAAATGTTTAGGGCAATTGGGAGGGGGGAGCGGACACTACTGGTAAGGAACAACTTTTTCCTACGCTAGAGATTAAGAAAATAGAATGTGGACCAACACCTGTTTTTTTCACTTTAACGGGTGTTGTTCCCGCTGTCTGGTGATTGTAAGAAGCTCAGGGGGCATCCAGAATGCTGCAAACCGCACACAAAGCTTGTAATACTTGTAATACTCATTACGAGTCAGCTCGAGAACGAAGTCCTGCGATTGGCTGCTGGGTGATCACGTGGGTCGCAGTCGCTTCCTCTGCACCGGCAGGACCTGCCCACATGAGGGCCAATCGTGGGACTCCGTTTTTGCAGCTGGCTCGTAATGAAGGCGAGTATTACAAGCTTTGTGTGCAGTTTGCTGCATTCTGGATGCTTCTTATGATCAGACAGCGGGACCAACACCCATTAAAGTAAAAACTAGTGTTGGGCCGGTTTAAGTTTTCATTCAGTTACCTTCAGCGCTGCCTGGACGGCTAAGGAGCCGCTGTGCCACTGGTCGCATCCCTCTCTCACCTCCTAGCCAACACGTGCCGCTCCTTCCAGAGAGGCTGGGCATTCGCATGGCTAGAGGTGAGCCGGGATGCAGCCATGGCGAGGGCTCCGGGACAAGGTTAGTGAAACGGGGCTTGTTCACAGCAGGGCATGCCAATTCCGGATGCCCCAAGGAGGCAGGGCTTCCAATGTTCTTTAAAGCCCAAAACCCTTCCATCTCACTCCAATTACCCGTTTTTCACCAGCCCAGCAATGCAGCTGTGGGCCCACAGGATGGTGAATTTTTTAGGCAGATCCAAGGGGGTTTATATAGCAGGGCATCCCAAATCTGGATGCATTAGGAAGAAGCAAACATCCGGAACTTCAGGGCTAGCATATAGTCTGATTTATTACCCAAATTCAAATCTGCACCAGGCAGAGGATTTTCCAGTGGAGTCTCACCCATCCCAGACCATCTAGCTCAGCAACGGCAACATCCTCTGCCACTACCAATGCTTAAAAAGGCAACGACCACTGACCTGGGATACCCCACTGTGTGAGAAGACAATCACCCAAATCCACTTACCTTTCACTCAGCCAACACTGCACCTTTGCGCTGAGGCCACATCCCAGCTATAACTTTAGCCAAGCTGCATGCACATAGCAGGCATTTGTGAAGGGCTTGCACGGCCATGCCCATAGCTAGATGCAGGTGGGGATACAGCTGGCGGCACCCTCGTTCAGATTTTCTTAGGCGGCAAAGAAAAGCTAAATTAAAATGCACGCCACTGATTGGCTGAGGAGCTTGCGCCATGGGAACAAGGAAGACAGGTGATCTCAGGATACACACCAAAACAGATGCCCCACATAGGAGGAAAAAAACCCCAAGATATAGAAAATCTTAGTTTTGTTCCTCTATAAAAAGCAGAATCCCAGGTTTTAAACCTGCCTAGGGGAATGCCAATTTGGGACGCCCTGGCTTTGTGAAACCTAATCTTTCCCCAGTCTGACAGCACATGTGCAGCCTCTGGTCATGCATGTGTGACGTTCAGGTGAAGTGGTGTATCCACGCAGCGCGTCGGCGGTTGTTGACCTTTGTGTGGGGGAGATCGGCGGGCATTGATATTTACAGTGATGTACTGATTATCTTATACTCTACTATATTTGACTATATTGTGTTGTGTTGTTGCCCAGGCCGGTCAGTGTCCAGTCATACCTTCCTTTCACACTGCACAGCCATTCCTGGGTACATGCTCTCTGGCACTTTCTTTGCATTCTGCACTCCTTTTTTGCACACAGTTTACACCCTATTTCTAGGGTTTCTATCATCTCTTTGGGCATGCACTCCACAACACTTTTTTGGTCTTAGATTTGGTCTGATTCATACTCATTGGCCTGGTGAATAACATTATCTAATGCCATGCTTTTTCTTATTTCATGGCATGAAATTTAAAATTTAATATATATTAGCTGTGATTACTTATTACTCATTGCCTTGCCTAATCTCCCCCCACCCTCTTGTTTTTATATTGTCTTATATATGTTTTTTAATTGTGTAAAGCCCATTTGGGTTTCTTGTGGTTCCATTGTTATATTCAATAAAGCAGCATAACAAATTTCTTAAATATTGGTTTGTACCAATTATTCAGGGTGAGTGCAGATTTTTGTTGGTGTATGTATGGGACCCAGAGTGCCCCTTCTATGTTTTAGAGTTATACAAACACCGCAACATCTAGCACCCCCTTATTTGATTGATCTTTTTATTCAGGCTGTGCTTATCCACCAATAGTCTTTTGTGTGTGACGTTCAGCAAAAGGCTGAACATCTGCAGCACGAGCAGCAGCATCCTCAACCCGAATGGCTGGTGGAAAAAGCACACAGCCCAAAAATGCTAGGTTATATTTTAACAGTAAAAGGTTTTTCTCTTCTTTTAAAAAAGGGGGAACAGAGGCACTGGAGTCTAAAAGACTTCAGGGCCATCTGAGTTCCACTCTGGGGCATCCTGAATTGGGACACCCCACTGTGTAAAGCCCCCCAGAAGGCACATTGCTTCCCCTATTGAGGTGCTCTTGGGACAAGGACCAAAACCTAGGATAGTCAAAATCCTGGGTTTCTGTCCACTTTAAACAAGACCTTCAGCATGATCTAATGAAAAGCCCAAACCCTTAAAAAAAAATATTCCCCAGCATCTAACATTAATATATCTTAAGTCTGTCACTTATTCTTCCCCCCACCAGGCTGCAACTCTGTTCAGGACTCTAGGATACGGACGCCGCCATCTTGACTCAGAAGCATCGCATACTGAGGAGGAGGATAAAGTGCAGGGGCGGGGTTATAGCTGTGCTTTGCACAGACAGAGCAGAGCTAGGGTCAGGGAAAGGAAAGCAATCCCAGAATGCAGAGCGGCATAGTCAGAAGACTGCCTGTTTGCAGGCTGCCTGTTGCTCCATGAGCCGCCATCTTGGATGTTTAAAGGCTCATAACATGCAGTAGATGCAGGTAGGATGATTTTTAATGTGGGCAATCTGTATGTACAGGGTGTGGGAAACATAAGAGGCTCTTATTCGGGGTGAAAGTCTGCTTTAAAATTTGTACAGTTATCGGTATGTCATTTTCTAATATATGTTCATGTGCCACAGTGTAGGTTACATTAAATTTGGCCTAATTAGACTACGGGTGTTTAATTGTGCCAGCCCCGCAGAACAACCAGTGTTTTGAGTGTCTATGTGTTATTACAGTATGTCAGGTTGAGCGGGACGCCCCAAATACAGGGCAGTGCACCACCCATCCTTCACAGGTGGATACTCCCTGGATTTTAACTGCCCAGAGGGGAGTGAAAGAGAAACTGCTTTAAAAGCAGCAGCCCAACTGGCCCCAAGCAGTCATGCATTGTCCAGGGTCTCCCTATGGCCAGTCCACCCCCACCGAACAGCAACATCACAGCCGCCCCCCCCCCCTCTCCGTATCAGGAGCCTAATAAAGCAGCGCACAGGTGTAAACACAGCTGGCAGCACCACAGATGCTGCGATCCACAGGCGCACCTAGACGTAACATTGTGGGAGGAGCAAGGCAAGTTTAAAGCAGAACAAAACCCACCACCAGCCAGCCTGGAATGTAATATTCCAGGGCCAGCCACTGGCTTCTCCTCCCGATTCAGGATGCCCCACTGTATGGCACCCATACACACTCACCTTTCCCCAGTCCAAAGTCACATGCACAGGCTCTTGTCTAAGAGGAGCCACCCACTGAACTGACATAACAGGGGAGCGTGCTGCTACATCCCAGCATGTGCACATTCCCATCTCAGCCATTCACATAGGCCGGGGCAGGAGCACGTGCACAGCCTGGGTAGTAGGTGATGCAGCAGCGCACGCAGGGCCGGATTAAGTGTGGTGGAGGCCCCTGGGCACAACATCTGGTGTAGGCCCCAGATACAGTATAAAATATTCCAGTCAAGTAACTGATTGGTGGTTGTCCGGCACCCACCTACTTACTGGAACATCAGATCAAGTCCCTTGTGCCCCCCTTGTGCGGGTGCGTGCTGCTCGGGAACTCCTGCTTTGCCATTCTGGGTGGGGGGTAGTGTAGTCACCCGGCTGGTTCCCTGCATTGAGCTGCCAGCGGCTGTGCTTGGTGGCTTATGTGCAGTGACAGCTCTGCACCCATCACTGTAGCGCTGCTGGCAGCAGCTTTGCTGCTCTAGACTGTCCTGCCCTGTGGTGGCTTTGGACGATATCTTTGTTGCCGGCCCCACAGCCCATCAGACCAAAAACTGTAAAGCCTCCTGGATCAGACCATAACCCAAAGGTTGGTGGAGGCCCCCTTTGCAGGGCAAGTGGTGGAGGCCCCGGGGCTCTAGCCCCTTGCACCCCACCTCATAATCCAGCCCTGAGCACATGCTCCTGTTATAGTAAAATAAAAGCCACTAGCCAAAAGATGTAAACATAACAGACATCCTTAATTTGCTGCACGCCCACATATAGGCCACTGGGCAAAGAAAAGGTGACTTTAAAGTGGACCTTCAGCATCATTTAATGAGAGGCCCAAACCCTTAAACTATTCCCCTTCATCTAAAAATTAAATATATTTAACATTTTTACTCATTTACTTTTTATTCTTTCCCTCACTGGCCTGCAACTGTTCAGTACTCTAGGATACGGGCGCCACCATCTTGGCTCAGTAGTATCACCTACTGAGGAGATAAGAGGGGTCAAAAGTGCAGGGGGCAGAGCTATAGCGGTGCTTTGCAGACAGAGCAGAGCTGGGGGTCAGGAAAAGGTCAGCAATCCCAGAATGCAGAGCAACACAGTCAGAAGACACTTCCTGTTTGCAGGCAGCCTGCACCTTCATGGGCTGCCATCTTGGATGTTTAAAGGCTCAGAAAATGTAATAGGTGCAGGTAGAAGGATTTTTAATGCAGGCAATCTGTATGTACAGGGTGTGGAAAACATAAGATCGGCTCTTATTCAGAGGGAAGGTCCAGATTAATGTGGGCAATCTCTATGTACGGGGGGGGGGGGGGCATAAGATAGGCTCTTATTTAGGGTGTAGGTCCAGTTTAACCAGGCATTTTCACACATCAGGGCATCTCCATTAGGGATGCCCCCAGGTGACAGGCCAAAACCAGCAAAAGTTCCACTTTAAAAGCACAGACAGAAAATACATAAAAGTTATAGTAACTGCGATGTGTGAGGCAGAACAAGCTACATAGGGCCTCACCTTTGTCTCCCCCATGAGCTCCATCTGCCGTGAACCTGACTCCGCAGCCTCCCCGTGCGCTACCTGCTGCCGCTTTCCCGCCAAATACTTCATATAAAGCAGCAGCCAATCAGCAACGCCAGAGAAAGAGGCGGCGCGCCATTGGCTGGCGGAGGCGGTGGGAGGTTGTCGTCATCATTTTGTAGCAGCTGTGCGGCGGCCGCCGCTTGAGGGCAATTGTTGCTTTCTATGGCGATAACGCTTCGTTCAATGGTGGCGTCCCCATGGTAACCGGCCGGTTGTCATGGAGACGCCACCATTGAACGAAGCTTTATCGCCTCAGAAGGCATAAATGGCCATTGACGTGTGTCTCGCATGGAAGTGCGACCTTTATAAGTGCGTCATTTAGAGGGACTGTCCTCATATTGATGGACTATGTTCTGTTAACCATCTTGCCCTCCCAGGTGTCCCTGATTTGGAGGGACTGTCCCTTTTGAGTCCATGTCCCCCTATCCTTCGTTCTTGCTATTTGTCCCTCTTTGAGGTGTAACATGTAGATCTGCATCACTATATGATTTGTCTATTCAAAGTGTTTCTATTGTAACTATTATAGCCTATATCCTATTCATCCCTGAATGAGGGGGCGTGGTTTCGTCATCCCTCAATTAGGGGGCGTGGCTTCATCCATCCCTCAATGAGGAGGTGTGTTACATATTGTCCCTCTTTGAGGTGTAACATGCAGATCTGCATCAATAAATGATTATTTGTCTATTTATATGTTTCTATTGTTGTAACTGTTACAATGTATCTCCTATCTATCAATCAATGAGGGAGCGTGGTCTCATCCATCCCTCAATGAGGGGGCGTGGCTTCATCCATTCCTCAATGAGGGGGCGTGACTTTATTTACATATCGTCCCCTCTTTGAGGTATAACATGCAGAACTGCAGCAATAAATGATTAATTTACCTATTCAGATTGTTTCTATTGTTGTAACTGTTACATTCTATCTCCTATCCATCCCTCAATGAGGGGGCGTGGCTTCATTTACATATGGTCCCTCTTTGAGGTGTAACATGCAGATCGGCAGCAATAAATGATTCATTCGCCTATTCAAAGTGTTTCCATTGTTGTAACTGTTACAATGTATCTCCTATCCATCCCTCAATTAGGGGGTGTGGCCTAATTTTACAAATGTCCCTCTTTCTCACCCTGAAAAGTTGGTAGGTATGTGTAACCAAATTTGACCCTGGGGCCCTGATGCGAACATTAAATGGGGCCCTTTGGCGGCTCACAAAGTAAACTTTTTTTTCTGTCTTTTAAAGTGGACCAAAAGCCAGGATTTTGACTATCCTGGGTTTTGGTCCTTTCCCCTGGGGCACCCTGATCGGGGATGCCCCGCTGTGTGAAACCTCTTCCCGGTCATGTCCCTGCTAGAGGGATAGTGGAATGCGGCCGCTGCTTGCGCATGTGCCGTTGGACTGGGAAAGAAGGTGAGGTTATGGGCGACCTGGAGGGTTTCACACAGAGGGGGCTGACCATTCAGAAAGACTGGGCGCAGGTGCGCACATGGCTAGAAGTGAGCAGAGATGCTGACACAGTGCAGAGACGTGGCAAGGGCTCCGGTACTAGGTGAGCGAAACGGGGCATCGGGGTGGGGGTCTTACACAGTGGGGCATCCCAATTCAGGGTTCCCCAAGGAGTGAAATTCAGATGGCCCTGGAATCTTTTACACTCCAGGGCCTCCGATATTCCCTTTTTAATGAGGAACAACTACCGCTCAGAGGGCGCTGCTCTCCATCTTTATGGTGTGACCCACCCATCACAGCACCTCAGATGCATCCCCGTGCCCTATCTGGGGCACGTACCCACGCCAGGCCTTTCTGGAACACCCAAACTAGAAAGCAGGGATGGTGCCAGCAGCGCTCGCTCAATGCTGATTTCTTTGTCACACAGAGCTCAAAGTAGTCTGATTACAACAAGATCGATCGGCCAACGTAAGAACCAGGAAGTGGTGGGTTTTTGTTAATCCCAGGTGATACAAAGCAGGATACCCCGCCTAGGAAAACAAAACTCAAGAAAGTGAAGTTTACAAGATTAAAGCTCAACAAAACTCATGAGTTTACCCTCTTTAAAGCGGACCAAAACCCACACCGATCGGCCATGGAATCTATAAGATTCCTGGTCCGACCGATTCCCCCCCCCGGAACATGCAAAATCGCAATACCCCGCTGTGTGAAACCCCCCAGGTCGCCTGTTCACTTACCTTGCTTCCCGGTTAAACGGAGCATGCACAAGCCGCGGCTGCACTCCCGCTATCCCTCATTCCTGCGGCAGGCATTTGTAAGTGGCCGGCGTGGGCACGCTCCCTGTTAGAGGGAAGCAGGGGACGCAGCCACCAGCGCACTCAGAGCCGATGGCCTTAGGTGAAGGCTTAGACGTGACATCAGCGACTCAGAGCGCACCGACTGGACAAGGAACGCGCATGCGTCATAGGACCGGGAAGAGGTGAGCAAGTTTGGACGATCTGGGGGTTTCACACAGTGGGGCATCCCTGGGTGAAGGACCAAAACCCAGGATAGTCAAAATCCTTGGTTTTGGTCCACTTTGAAATGGATCAGTCATCCGTGTAGCTGGCCCTGGTCGTCAGCTGGTCAATCTTCTCTTCAGGCCGCCTAATGTTTTGGGATGTTGCTGTGTAAATCACCGATGAGCATTGTAAAGATGTACATTTCCAACGGTCCCAAGGTGCATGCCTCTCATTGTCAGCTGATTCAGGCTTAGTCTCCTATAAAGCGAAAAAAAATACAACTCTGAAGTACTCACCTGTAGAGTTGGTATTATACGCATACAGCACGTCCTGCTCCCAAATAGTCATAACATGTGGGTAATCCTCCGCTGCCATGCACTGCAGACATGTAGAAAACAAGCTCCTCCCGGCCCTACATATACTGGAGGACCTCCCACAAATCCCCAGCATTGAAAAGCAGTGAGAAGAGAAGCCAGGAGGAACCAACCACCCAGAATAACTGGTAGCAATATCTTAATGATAATAATCACCATACAGGGGATCCAGAATTAGTGAAACCAGGGTGGGGTGGAGCAGGACGTGCTGTATGCGTATAATACCAACTCTACAGGTGAGTACTTCACAGAGTTGTATTATTCTAAGCATACAGCACGTCCTGCTCCCGAATAGTCATAACATGTGGGACATCCAATAGCAGTGTCCATAAGCAGGGTGGGATGCCCAGAAAAAGCAAGGCACAGCGGACAGTAAAGGCGCTGTCACCTGCAGAACTTGCAACGAAGGGCCAGTGATACCCAAGCACCTATGGTAACAGAGTAAACAGTAAAGGAGAGGAATCACTCCCCTGAAGGAACATAGGTCAGTGTAGTGACCCAACCAGCTCACAGGCAAGGAAGCCTTGTGGCAACTCTTGTAACACCCCCGAAGGGAACAAACAACAGGTCACCCGACCAAGGCGGGAATACAGAGTCTTAATTATCAGGAAGCCAAGGCTTCCTCAAGATCAGGGAGCATCTGGAAGGATCAGTCCAAAGGCGCTGTAATAGATATCAGGCGCATACCTAAGGAGGTGCCCGTAGACTCCAAGAACAGCAGTCCCCCCTAAAGGCCAAGAAGGCCGGCATGGGAAGAAGTGCAAAACCTGTAGAGGGATGTAGGCCCTCATATTAGTATTAATAATAATCAGCCCATGGCTAGACTAAGGGACTGAATCAATGGTCCAACAGACCACCTGAACCGGAAGCCCAGCGTAAAAGGAACACCCCCAGGCATGGGGTGCCTGTAGCCGTATACATCTGTATAAGTATATATGTGTATACATCGAGTCAGGGAGTAAGTAACCAGATCCATCGTCTCAGGCACATGTCTGACGGAGTCAGGAGGCCCCAGAGGAGCGGGCTGGCCTACAGGGCAGCTGAGACCGCATCCAGGCAGGGTCCCCAGGAAGTCCGCAGGGTAACAGAATGAAAAATTGATCCCCACAGGGACTTATGGAACTACTGGGGAGGTGCAGCTAAGCAATCCCAAAGAGAATACTCTACAAGGGTGACAGAACCAGACTCCTGCAGGAAGGCCAAGACAGACCTACGCCTTCAGAGTCCCCAGATGGGGAGCCAACCCCAACTTACACTGTAATGGCTTTAAAGGCCCTGGGAACCGATAACGTCTCACAGGGAAGAGACTAAGGCCCATGCCAGTCAATATGGGATATCACAAGGCCGTTATAGGCGGAGTAAGGGGAAGCTGGGGAGCTAGCTCCCAACCCCCTCTCATACTAAGTCACCCAGAAGATGAGGCCCGTCCCCAAGGGGCGAATGAATCAGCCGTCAATCCCCAGACAGGAGACCTTTTATTGGAAACAGGGAGAGACCTGATAAGGGCAGAACCGTACCCTAACAGAGATATTACAATTCAGCAGCCTTCAGCAGAGGCGTCTGCGAACCATTACTCCCAGGGCCGCCTAGGCCATAGATCCCTTGGGACTCTCTATCAGGCCAGCCGTGCGCAGAACCCAAAAGTAGGGTGATGAAGAGAAGGCATATGAATAACAAAGCTATGCCTAAATACTCAGGCCCCCTGACCGGAGTCAGAATATCCTGGGACAGTGGGAACAAGAGCAGAGGCCCTGTGTCAGGAGGGAGACCCCCCAGAACCACGCTAGGCTCCCCGGGCAACACCGAGATAGCATAACCTGCCGCTAAGGGCATCCATTGAAGCGAATACCGCTGAGAAGCAGGGGGGAGTAGAACCCCGCCCAGGCCAGGAACAGGGACCCTCCAGAGGTAGCAACCTGTCACAATCTTTGGACCAGCATTAAAAAACAGGCCATTGTCTTTCAAAAGACCAGGAGTCCCCCATAAACCGACAGCTCCTGAAGGAGGAGAATGCCCACCATATAGAGTCAATGGGGGCCCACCGTTTCAGCAAGCCCAGCAGGTAAGATGGACCCTCTAAGGGGCCCAACCTAGAACCACGGGGGTTGTGGAAGGGATTTACCTTTCCCCTGCCAAACCTGCGAGACTTGGTACCCGAGGTGACCATACTCTAGGAGATGCTGGTAAGGAAGGGGAGTGCCCCCCTGACGGGGCCCTTGCATATGGGAAGCTCCAGGAGGAACCACCTTACCAAGAAGGCATGAGCACAGACCAGGCACCGAGGTGCTGGGACATCTGTAGGTTTAGTAACCTACTGCGCCGAAGAGCCCGAAGGCTCTGTATATAAATGACATCATCTTGATGTGCCACTAACAGGCCCACCAGCTGCCATCCCGCCTGGTGAAGGCAAGGCGCCAGTAAGGGGGGCAGAGCCCCATAACCAGGGGTCCCCTAATGCCGGAGAAGAAGGCAGCAAGCCTGAACCAATTCCCAGGAACGGGGAATAATGGATAAGTGACCGTGAGGGGATGAGGTGGTTGAGCAACCATCCAGTAGCTTCCAGGGGACACTGTCGGCCAACCGACCCACTTCGTCTGATGCAGAGGCTGGGGAGTAAGGAAGATGACCCGGTAGGTCCCAACGCAGAAGCCCCACCTCAAGCGTCAAGACACTTGACTAGAAATAGTCTTTGGCGTCCAGCAGACCCCAGAGAAACTAAGAAGAGCTAGAGCTTCGCAAGAAGCCGAACCCCCCCCCCCGCGCAGGGGGCCCGTGACCTAAGACAGAGTTGTCATATATGGACTACTTGTGAAGGTAGAATTGCTAGGCCTGCCATAGGCCCACGGGGTCCAGACTACCTCATACTGATGAGGGGGAGGATGGGAAAAAAATATATAGAGGCCATGGCCCCATACCGTTAAGGCAATTAACAAGCGCGCCCAACACTGCAGGCCCAGTCCGGCCTGCGCCAGTTTCAGAAGGGAGAGCAGGGACTAAAAACACCCTGACAAAAAACTGAGGGGGGACCGTCCAGCAAGAACCCATCCTGAGCCCAGGTGGGTTACATCCCGGAACCACCAGAAGGGGAAGGCATATTCCTGGATGTGAGACAGCTGTGCAGTCGTCCCCTCGCCCAGACGGGCGAGGGCGCCCCTTCATGCTTGCGAGGTCTTGGCAGATTTGGACTTGGTCCTGCCAGAAGGCCCAGGGCGCCAAAAGGTCCAAGCGGGCCCCGAATAACCGCCGTCCTCTGAATGGAAGGCAAGTGAGAGCCTTTTTTGTAGCTCCATCAGCGCCCCACTGTCGCAGCCAGACCAGGCGGCGAATGGCTACCGCAAGTGCTGAACTCCTAGCACACATCTTAATGGTGTCATCCAGTGCCGATAGAATAAACTTAAAGGCTTCGCAGTCTGATAGCGCACTAAACACCCCCCAAGGGAAGTCCTCAGGGCGGTGATCCAGTATCTTTCTGACAAGAGTCCTGGCGGGCACCGCCGTGATGGCCGCGGCACAAACCGGGCGCAGGGCCGTCCCAGCACACGAGAATGCGTGTGAGGCCAGTCTGTCAATGCGCCGGTCCTCAGCATCCCGAAGGGTACGGTAAAAGGGGGCAGTCATAAAGGGGGGGGGTTTGTGACCCCTATAACCGGCGCATCCACCACCAGGGGAGCTGACCATAAATTGACCACATCAGGGGGAAAAGGGTACTTCCATTCCCAGACCCCTGGAATCCCTTTAAGCTTACCAGGCGATTCCCATTACTGGGATATAATATTCTGGAAATGTTCCTGTTCTAGGAACTCCAAGCGCGGCGGCGCTGTATGGAAACTCTCCCTTTTAGGCTTGGGGATCTCCCCAGGAGGAGAGATTGACAAAACCTCAAAAATCTTGATCAGGATTTCATCCGTGTCACACAGACCCCAGGAGCCAGGCTCGGATTCATCACGGCCCGCGGGCATCCCATGTGAGGAGCCCAAGTCTGAGAATAGCTCACCTTCCTCGGAAGGGTCAGGGTCCTGCATATCAGCAGAATCATCGGTATCGTCAGGAACCGGAGAGCCTGGAGGTGTCAGGGACCGCTTTTTACCAGGGCCCATACGCTCAGCCAATCCAGAAAGCACCTGCTCCGCCGTGGGCAACGCTCGCTGCACCTCTTGCAGGTCATCCCCGCTGGAGTGGGACTCGTCATGAGTGATATTTGGGAGCGGGGAGACGGGAGTGAGGAAGGGATCCTCTGTTAGCAAACCTGCCTGTTCTGCACACTGTCCGCAGACCTGTGCCCTGTCAGCCTCAGCCAGGGGCTGGCCTCACACTGCACACAGCCGGTCGCGTCCCGGAGGGACCCCGGTTCCATAATCCTGATATGCCTCCATATGGTGATTTTTAAGCAGTATGCCGCAGGGAATTATGCAGTAAGCAACCCTGGATGCCCCAAAAAAACCCGCTAGTAATGTGGGAGAATTTGTAAAGAGGACCCGTTATAATATATGTTAGGCCGGGGCCGGTAACGAAGTCTTGGCTTCTGAAAGACATATTGGGACAAGGGGAGAGGAGTCAGTGCCATGCGCTGTCTGAACAAGCATAGAAACCATACCGCCCCGGAGGGCACTTACATGACCGAGGGAGGAGACGAGCCAAACCGTGCGCGAAGATAGAGAAAATGGCGCTTGTGAACCTCGAGGGGAGGGCCAGGCCGTGACGCGTCATGCAGAGTCCCCGCCTCCCCCAAAGAGCGCGAAGCTCCAACCGACGGCAGGTACCGCAGCGGAGAATAAGTAACATCTAATGCTGACACGCTGGAATGAATCTGCCGAGGCAGACTGATAGTAAGAAAGATAGCTCGCACTGTACAGTGAGGCGCGACACTGACCCACTGATTAAAGGAACAAGGTCTAATAGTGAATGGGCACTAGGGCTGCCACGCGCACACACCCCCGAGTTACGGGAGGAAGCGAGGGGAGAAGCTGACGGTGTCCATGGAATGAGTCTGAGGGGCACGGGCAAGATTGCGGGAGGGGCATCCTCTAGAGGCTCACCATCGGCCTGACAGCCTACCCTATGGAGGGGGATTGCGGTGGAGCATGGCTCCGTTCAGCACACCACCTTCACCCGACCCGCACAGCCTAGGCTGGGAGGCATAATTCATCTGAAGAGGACGGTTGGAAATGGTCCCACAGGACCTTGGGCCGTAAGGCCCGCTCGCCTGCGAGAGCGTGATACTTCATGTCTTCGCAGTTCCAGCACTGCAGAGAAATCTGGGGATTTGTGGGAGGTCCCTCTGTATATGTAGGGCCGGGAGGAGCTTGTTTTCTACATGTCTGCAGTGCACGGCGCCGGAGGACTACCGACATGTTATGACTATTCGGGAGCAGGACATGCTGTATGCTTAGAACAACAACAAAACACACGACCGGTCCTGGAACCAAAAAGATTCCAGGGCTGGGCAATGGCCTCGCTGTGTGAACCCTCCCCGTTGGACTGGGAAGAGGTGAGTCTGCACACGCTAGTCTGTTGCGTTTCACACTGAAAGTTTCCCAAATTGAGATGCCCCGGGAAAGTGAAAATCACAGGTTTTGTTCCGCTTTAAGCATAGATGCCTAATTTAAAGTCCCCACCCATGCACACTTAAAGTGCAACAAAACCCTGGACTTTCACGTTCCGAGTTTAGTTCCATTCCCGGGGCATCCCGATTAGGGCTTTCACACAGCGGGGGATCCCCAAACAACTCTCTTCCATCGGTACACGTACAGGTGCTCAGCCTAAGAGACGTCTGCTCGGTTTACCTGTTTTGGCAAACGGTTCTCATTGACTTTAATGGGGAGCCCCACTGTGTGAAACCCCCCAGGTCGCCAATAAACTCACCTTGTTTCCAGTTGTAATGGCACGGCGTGTATCCAAGCACGCTGATTGAGCGAGAGGATGTGCATGTGTCATAGGACGGGGGAAGGGCGAGTCAGATCGGGGTGCCAAGGACCAAAATCAATAGTCAAAATCCAGGGTTTTGGTCCACTTTAGATGAGGGCTGTTTGTGGTTTGCCAGCTTTAATGTGTGTATATGTAAGGATACATGGAAAATAAGAGGCACACAAAAAACATTGCAATGTCGTCTTTCTTAAACCCTCTTTTAATAAAAAAAAAAAGCTTGAGTTAGGGAACAGAGGTCATCGTTTCCAATATCACACAAGCAGGACAGTTGTGTACATGCTACAGAGTTCCCAGTGCCACAGGTCCATTTACAACAAACAAGAGGTACTGAATTATATACAGAAGATAAAATAACGTCATCCAGGAGCAACTGGCAAATATCAGCTGACCAAACCTGAAAGAAAGGATGGGAGAGATTACTGCTTTGTTGTGCACTCCTGTGAAATCATAAGAAAATGCACTGTACACATGAGGAGGGAGGGAGGAGGGAAGGTAGGTAGAGGATGAGGGAGGAGGGAAGGTAGGTAGAGGATGAGGGAGGAGGGAAGGTAGGTAGAGGATGAGGGAGGAGGGAAGGTAGGTAGAGGATGAGGGAGGAGGGAAGGTAGGTAGAGGATGAGGGAGGAGGGAAGGAAGGTAGAGGATGAGGGAGGAGGGAAGGTAGGTAGAGGATGAGGGATGAGGGAAGGTAGGTAGAGGATGAGGGAAGGTAGAGGATGAGGGATGAGGGAAGGTAGGTAGAGGATGAGGGAAGGTAGGTAGAGGATGAGGGAAGGTAGGTAGAGGATGAGGGAAGGTAGGTAGAGGATGAGGGAAGGTAGGTAGAGGATGAGGGAAGGTAGGTAGAGGATGAGGGAGGAGGGAAGGTAGGTAGAGGATGAGGGAGGAGGGAAGGTAGGTAGAGGATGAGGGAGGAGGGAAGATAGGTAGAGGATGAGGGAAGGTAGGTAGAGGATGAGGGATGAGGGAAGATAGGTAGAGGATGAGGGAGGAGGGAAGATAGGTAGAGGATGAGGGAGGAGGGAAGGTAGGTAGAGGATGAGGGAGGAGGGAAGGTAGGTAGAGGATGAGGGAGGAGGGAAGGTAGGTAGAGGATGAGGGAGGAGGGAAGGTAGGTAGAGGATGAGGGAGGAGGGAAGGTAGGTAGAGGATGAGGGAGGAGGGAAGGTAGGTAGAGGATGAGGGAGGAGGGAAGGTAGGTAGAGGATGAGGGAGGAGGGAAGGTAGGTAGAGGATGAGGGAGGAGGGAAGGTAGGTAGAGGATGAGGGAGGAGGGAAGGTAGGTAGAGGAGGAGGGAAGGTAGGTAGAGGATGAGGGAGGAGGGAAGGAAGGTAGAGGATGAGGGAGGAGGGAAGGTAGGTAGAGGATGAGGGAGGAGGGAAGGTAGGTAGAGGATGAGGGAGGAGGGAAGGTAGGTAGAGGATGAGGGAGGAGGGAAGGTAGGTAGAGGATGAGGGAGGAGGGAAGGTAGGTAGAGGAGGAGGGAAGGTAGGTAGAGGATGAGGGAGGAGGGAAGGAAGGTAGAGGATGAGGGAGGAGGGAAGGTAGGTAGAGGATGAGGGAGGAGGGAAGGAAGGTAGAGGATGAGGGAGGAGGGGAGGAAGGTAGAGGATGAGGGAGGAGGGAAGGTAGGTAGAGGATGAGGGAGGAGGGAAGGAAGGTAGAGGATGAGGGAGGAGGGAAGGTAGGTAGAGGATGAGGGAGGAGGGAAGGTAGGTAGAGGATGAGGGAGGAGGGAAGGTAGGTAGAGGAGGAGGGAAGGTAGGTAGAGGATGAGGGAGGAGGGAAGGAAGGTAGAGGATGAGGGAGGAGGGAAGGAAGGTAGAGGATGAGGGAGGAGGGAAGGAAGGTAGAGGATGAGGGAGGAGGGAAGGAAGGTAGAGGATGAGGGAGGAGGGAAGGAAGGTAGAGGATGAGGGAGGAGGGAAGGAAGGTAGAGGATGAGGGAGGAGGGAAGGAAGGTAGAGGATGAGGGAGGAGGAAGGAAGGTAGAGGATGAGGGAGGAGGGGAAGGAAGGTAGAGGATGAGGGAGGAGGGGAGGTAGGTAGGAGGATGAGGGAGGAGGGGAGGTAGGTAGAGGATGAGGGAGGAGGGGAGGTAGGTAGAGGATGAGGGAGGAGGGAAGGAAGGTAGAGGATGAGGGAGGAGGGAAGGTAGGTAGAGGATGAGGGAGGAGGGAAGGAAGGTAGAGGATGAGGGAGGAGGGAAGGAAGGTAGAGGATGAGGGAGGAGGGAAGGAAGGTAGAGGATGAGGGAGGAGGGGAGGTAGGTAGAGGATGAGGGAGGAGGGAAGGAAGGTAGAGGATGAGGGAGGAGGGAAGGTAGGTAGAGGATGAGGAGGAGGAAGCGGGAAGGCGGAGGCCTACGCTAGGGAGGAGGGAAGGAAGGTAGAGGATGAGGGAGGAGGGAAGGAAGGTAGAGGATGAGGGAGGAGGGAAGGAAGGTAGAGGATGAGGGAGGAGGGAAGGAAGGTAGAGGATGAGGGAGGAGGGAAGGAAGGTAGAGGATGAGGGAGGAGGGAAGGAAGCGTAGAGGATGAGGGAGGCGGGAAGGAAGGTCGAGGATGAGGGAGGAGGAAGGACAGGTAGCAGGATGAGGAGGAGGGAAGGAAGGTAGAGGATGAGGAGGAGGGAAGGAAGGTAGCGGATGAGGAGAGGGAAGGACGGTAGAGGATGAGGGAAGGTAGGTAGAGGATGAGGGAAGGTAGGTAGAGGATGAGGGAAGGTAGGAGAGGATGAGGGCAAGGAGGAGCGGATGAGCGGACGGCAGGTAGAGGATGAGTGCGAGGGCAGGAAGGTAGAGGTGAGGAGGAGGGAAGGAAGGTAGAGGATGAGGGCGAGGGAAGGAAGGTAGAGGATGAGGGAGGAGGCGAAGGAAGGTAGAGGATGAGGGAGGAGGGAAGGAAGGTAGAGGATGAGGAGGAGGGCAAGGTCGGGTAGAGGACTGAGGAGGAGGGAAGGAAGGTAGAGGATGAGGGAGGAGGAAGGAAGGTAGAGGATGAGGGAGGAGGGAAGAAGGTAGAGGATGAGGAGGACGGGAAGATAGGTAGAGGATGAGGGAGGAGGGAGGTAGGTAGAGGATGAGGGCTGAGGGACGCTAGGCTAGAGGATGAGGGAGGCGGGAAGACTAGGTAGAGGAGGAGGAAGGTAGGTAGAGGATGAGGGAGGAGGGAAGGTAGGTAGAGGATGAGGGAGGACGGGAAGGTAGGTAGAGGATGAGGGCGGAGGGAAGGTCGGTAGAGGCTGAGGAGGAGGGAAGTAGGTAGAGGATGAGGGAGGAGGGACGGTCGGTAGAGGCTGAGGGAGAGGTATGTCTGGTGAGGAGAGGAGCGGCAGGACGGTAGAGGACTGAGGGAGGCGGGACGGAAGGTAGCGGATGAGGGAGGAGGAGGAAGGTAGAGGATGAGGGAGGAGGGAAGGAAGGTAGAGGATGAGGGAGGAGGGAAGGTAGGTAGAGGATGAGGGAGGAGAAAGACAATAAGAGGAGGAAGAGGATGATAGAACGACGCAGACAATAATAGAAGGATAGTATCCCCCCCCCACACACACAAGGTTAAACCAGATATCTCATAAAACACACAAACTCCCCTTCAAGCTGCAATGTCCCCCCCCCCCCCCCCCCCCAGGGTGCAGAGCTTCTTCCTTCCAAACTGCTGCCCCAACAGAGATCCAATGTGTAATCAGCCAAACTTTCCTATGCCTATGGGCACCCTGCAGCAAGCATAACTTATACCCCCCCCCTGCAACAGCTGCTCAGACTACATTATGGGATGCCAATGTTTCTTATTACTCTCACGTCGTCATACCTCAGGACCTACAGCAGACCTCAGGGCCCCTGCATACATTGAGCATCCATAATTGATTTCTGCTCCAAAAACACCCGGCTATCTTGCTCCCAGTCAAGAAGGTCATGGACCCGAAATGTTGGGGGTCCCCCACTGCTGCCATTCTGTAAGCCCCATTCAGTTCTTGCTGTTACTATCTGCATTGATATCACGTTGTGTATATGTTGCGTTCAAGAGGTTTATGTACATTTTTATACGCTTTGATGCCTACGCGATTATCTGCTAACACGTGTAATCCATCTTGTAAAACTTGTAGTACTGAGAATTTAGAGCGACACCTGATGGACAGGTGCAAACCGCAAACACTCAATTGTTGCAAAAATTTGTGGTGTACAACTTTTATTTATTTTTTTTATTTTAAATACACTTCAATATACAAGTCAGTATCTCTCTAACGCAGGACTGATTGTCAGGTTAAGTTATTGTGGCTGTGAACCAGGACCCAGCTCGGCACATAGTTGCAAGGGAAGGTCTAGGTCTGCTTTATGCAGGAACGCCCGGAACCAGGTCTGCTTCATGCAGGAACACCCAGAACCAGGTCTGCTTTATGCAGGGACACCCGGAACCAGGTCTGCTTCATGCAGGAACACCCGGAACCAGGTCTGCTTCATGCAGGAACACCCGGAACCAGGTCTGCTTCATGCAGGAACACCCGGAACCAGGTCTGCTTCATGCAGGAACACCCGGAACCAGGTCTGCTTTATGCAGGAACACCCGGAACCAGGTCTGCTTCATGCAGGAACACCCGGAACCAGGTCTGCTTTATGCAAGGACGCCCGGAACCAGGTCTGCTTTATGCAGGAACGCCCGGAACCAGGTCTGCTTTATGCAGGAACGCCCGGAACTAGGTCTGCCTTATGCAGGAACGCCCGGAACCAGGTCTGCTTTATGCAGGAACACCCGGAACCAGGTCTGCTTTATGCAGGAACACCCGGAACCAGGTCTGCTTTATGCAGGAACACCCGGAACCAGGTCTGCTTTATGCAGGAACACCCGGAACCAGGTCTGCTTTATGCAGGAACACCCGGAACCAGGTCTGCCTTATGCAGGAACACCCGGAACCAGGTCTGCCTTATGCAGGAACACCCGGAACTAGGTCTGCCTTATGCAGGAACACCCGGAACCAGGTCTGCCTTATGCAGGAACACCCGGAACCAGGTCTGCCTTATGCAGGAACACCCGGAACCAGGTCTGCCTTATGCAGGAACACCCGGAACCAGGTCTGCCTTATGCAGGAACACCCGGAACCAGGTCTGCCTTATGCAGGAACACCCGGAACCAGGTCTGCCTTATGCAGGAACACCCGGAACCAGGTCTGCCTTATGCAGGAACACCCGGAACCAGGTCTGCCTTATGCAGGAACACCCGGAACCAGGTCTGCCTTATGCAGGAACACCCGGAACCAGGTCTGCCTTATGCAGGAACACCCGGAACCAGGTCTGCCTTATGCAGGAACACCCGGAACCAGGTCTGCCTTATGCAGGAACACCCGGAACCAGGTCTGCCTTATGCAGGAACACCCGGAACCAGGTCTGCCTTATGCAGGAACACCCGGAACCAGGTCTGCCTTATGCAGGAACACCCGGAACCAGGTCTGCCTTATGCAGGAACACCCGGAACCAGGTCTGCCTTATGCAGGAACACCCGGAACCAGGTCTGCCTTATGCAGGAACACCCGAACTAGGTCTGCTTTATGCAGGAACACCCGGAACTAGGTCTGCTTCATGCAGGAACGCCCGGAACTAGGTCTGCTTCATGCAGGAACGCCCGGAACCAGGTCTGCTTTATGCAGGAACGCCCGGAACCAGGTCTGCTTTATGCAGGAACACCCGGAACTAGGTCTGCTTTATGCAGGAACACCCGGAACTAGGTCTGCTTCATGCAGGAACGCCCGGAACTAGGTCTGCTTCATGCAGGAACGCCCGGAACTAGGTCTGCTTCATGCAGGAACGCCCGGAACCAGGTCTGCTTTATGCAGGAACGCCCGGAACCAGGTCTGCTTTATGCAGGAACACCCGGAACTAGGTCTGCTTCATGCAGGAACGCCCGGAACCAGGTCTGCTTTATGCAGGAACGCCCGGAACCAGGTCTGCTTTATGCAGGAACACCCGGAACTAGGTCTGCTTTATGCAGGAACACCCGGAACTAGGTCTGCTTTATGCAGGAACACCTGAAGTGCTGAAAACTTAACGTGGACCAAAACCGGCATGCCCCACTGTGTGAGCCCCCCCCCCCCCCCAGGTCACACATAAACCCACCTTCTTTCCTGGTCCAACAGCTGCATCCCCACCATCCCTCTAGCATCGCACATGCCAGGCATTTATGAGTGGCCAACGCGGGCATGCTCCCTGTTAGAGGGCAGCGGCAGATGTGGCTGTCAGCGCGCTCGGAGGCGCTCGCCTTAGATGACGTGACATCAGCGGATCTGAGCACACTGATTGGATGAGAGGCCGCACGTATGCCATAGGACCAGGACGAAGAGAGTTGGTTTCAGCAACCTGGGGGGTTTCATACAGCGGGGCACCCCCGATCGGGGTGCCCCAGGGGCAAGGACCCAAACCCAGGATAGTTAAAATCCTGGGTTTTGTCCACTTTACCTTTGCCACAGCCAGTAATGTCTGACTAATGCAAATAGGCAGAATAAGACAAGCGCTGAATTGATTAGATGCTTACCCAAGTAATCGTCCATTAGAGAGCCAATAGCAAACTGAAAAGAGAAAAAGAAATATCATTGGTGCCTACAGAAGTGCAACAGCATTTGTTGGCCAATATCAGTGTATAGAAACAACAATACGGACGTATGCAAGTCAGAGAAACACCAGGGGGCCCGGCTTCCCATAAGGGTATAGGTCCACTTTAATATACATCTATCCAATCTATATTTCACATATTATAAAAAGGTTTAGGCCATTTTAACTTACTATATCGTTCTTATCGACCCGGGTGCCCACAATCTTCAGGCGAATTTCATCATCTTGCTGTATAACCACATCCTAACGAAAACACAGCGGCACATAGTCACTGGCACATAGTCACTGGCACATAGTCACTGGCACATAGTCACTGGCACATAGTCACTGGCACATAGTCACTGGCACATAGTCACTGGCACATAGTCACTGGCACATAGTCACTGGCACATAGTCACTGGCACATAGTCACTGGCACATAGTCACTGGCACATAGTCACTGGCACATAGTCACTGGCACATAGTCTATTTCTTTTTCTTTGTAATGACGAAAACAAGAAGTGCGCACATAGGTGGGTAGATACCTATAGGTCGGACTTAAAGTGGACCAAAACCCGGGATTTTGACTATGCTGGGTTTTGCCATGCTAGAGGGATAGCGGGGATGGGGACATGGCCTGCGCAGTTAGTCCGGGAAGGTAAGTAAATGGGGCGACCTGGGGAGTTTCACACAGCGGGGCATCCTGATTTTGGATGTCTCATGGGGAGAGATCGGCTCTAGATTCCCTGGCCCATCGAGCTAGATTTTGGTCCACTTTAAGAAAAGGAACAGAGACCCTTGGCTCCAGGGCCATCTGAGTTCTACTACTTGGGGCATCCTGAATTGGGGCACCCCGCTGTGTGAACCCTCCACCGATCACCAGTTTCACTCATCTTCTCCTGGAGCCCTCGTTCTGCTCCCCCGCAGTGGGGGCTCACCTCTAGCAAAGCTGAGGCGGGACGGAAGGGGCGGGGTTTTAACTTCTGTTCAGTTTGTGTTTCCTCCCAGGGGGTGGAGCCTCTCTCCGTGAGTCATCATGAAGGAAGAAAAAAAAAAAAAAAAAAAAATCTAGAAGAAGTAGGATGGAAGAAGTGGGATGAGCCACAGTGTGAAACCCCCCAGTTTGCCCAGAAAAACTCCCCTCTACAGGTGGTAAGCCAGTGGCAGGCCCTGGAATACCCGCTACCCTCTAACAGGGAGTGTGCCCGTGCCAGCCAATCACAGATGCCTGGCGACTGCGCGTCCTGCCACAGGGATTGTGCCCCTGGGGAAGGGAGTCAAGAAGTCTAAAGGATCAGATTAGCCAATGTATTTTAAAGGCAGGAAAGATTACGGTACAAGCCATAGTATAGCCCTATTTAAAGTGGACCGTCACCCATGGGTGATCGGCCCGGGAATCTATAAGATTCCCGGGCCGATCACCCCCCTCACCGCGGGACATCCGGATGTCCCGCGGTGAGGGACCCCCCCCAAAACCCCAAAAGAACTCACCTGATCGCGCTCCTCTAGCCGCGCTGCCTTGTCCGCCGCTTGTCCGTGGGAGCGTGGTGAGGTGAGTTTGGGGGTTTCTGGGGGTTTTAAACAGCGGGGCACCCCTAATCGGGGTGCCCCCCTGAAGTGGACCAAAACCCAAGATAGTCAAAATCCTGGGTGTTGGTCCACTTTAATAGCGCATGCGCTCTCATCCAATCAGGACTGCTCGTTGTGACTATGTCAGGAGCGTGCATGTGACGCCAGGGATGCGGCAGCACGTGCTCTCCATTGTAAACAATGTGCCCCCTGCTGAATGATGTAATCATAGTGGGCAGGTTTCATTGGACAAGAGCCCGCGCATACGCCGTTGGAGTGGGGAAAGGTGAGTGTTTATGGGTGTGTGGGCTGGAGAAGGAGGGGGGGGGATTGGGGGTAAGTCAGTGGCCGGCCCTAAAATGTTTTAGATTCCAGCCTGGCCGCTGCTCTGTTTTGTTCCCCCTTCCCGGTTCTAAACATACAAGGCCGGGGCCCCGGCCACTAGCCTGCCCCCAGCGCACCCTACAGCAGGTGCCCCGCTGTGTGAACCCCCCCTGGGGCACAGGTAATCTTAACTGATCCCGACAGGTCCTTCCACGTGATCTCCGCCGGCGGCCATGCACACTCCTGTGCCCAACCTTCTGGAATAGAATGCCGGAGATGCGGCCAGCTGCACCTCGCCGCTGCAGCACCTTTGAGATCAGCCAATCGGCGAGCTCAAAAGTGCCACTGGGCGTGGCTTAGGTGGTGGAAAAAACTTTTTTTTATAAACCGAGCCACCTCGAGCAACTTGGGTGGGGGGCCCGGGAGATGAGTGGCGGATCCGGAAATGGGTTCTATCCACTTTAACTCCCCCTGCCTTGGTCTCTTCAGATGAGGGGATCACACATACCAGTAGTTACAGCGGAAAGATTCTGAGATTTGTAGTCAGAAACTATACTAATGGCTTTACTCAAGGCCAAGAAAGCCACTACCACTTTCACAGCACAAAGCCACAGGGATATAATAAACTTGGAAACCGCATTCTGATAAGTAAATCCCAGGCCTGGGGGCACAATCCTAACACAGGTTTATTTTACGTTCTAGAAGAAGAAAACAATAAGGCAGAACACCAAACACCTGACAACAAGGGAGTTTCCTTTAAACCGGACCTTCACCCTGAATAAGAGCCTATCTTGTATGTTTCCCCCCCGTACATACAGATTGATCACATTAATCTGGACCTTCACCCTGAATAAGAGCCTATCTTGTATGCCCCCCCAGGTACATACAGATTGCCCACAATAAAAATCATCCTTCCTACATCTACTGCATTTTCTGAGCCTTTAAACATCCAAGATGTCCCATGGAGTTTCAGGCTGCCTGCAAACAAAGTATCTTCTGACTGTTTGCATTCTGGGATTGAATAATAAGTTAGTGATTAAGACGTTAAATATATTAATTTAAGATGCTGGGAAATCATTTAAGAGTTGGAGCTTTTCATTAAAGGACACTGAAGGTCCACTTTAACTCCTCCTGCCTTGGCCTCTTCAGATGAGGGAGATCACAGTCTTGCGCTACCCCGCTACAGGTCTGGGGGCACAATCCTAACACACAGGGTTATTTTACATCCCAGAAGAGAAAAATAAGGCAGAACACCAAAATCCTAACAGGGGAGTTTTCCTTTAAAAATGGAGGCGCAGAATAAAGAGTTATCAGTTACATCTTCACCATATCATGATACCAACACATTTGATTATTAAAAAGTACATCTCTTACCTCATCTACCGTCTTATAACACGGTGGATTGGAGTTGGGATCAAACTCCATTTCAGAAGGTATAGACTGGAAAAGTAAAATAGGACATAGATGAATGAAGGTATAGCTTTATGACGGGTTATTTAACAGAGAGCAGTTAATGCCATGGGTTACAGATTCTTGGCCATAGAGTCTAAAGAGACTGGTGGAATCCCTACCCTTGGGGGCTGCTGGTTGGTGCACCCAGAATTGATGAGCAAGTGGACCATAATGGTGCTAAGATTCCTGGGCCGATCGTTCCCCCCCCTCCCCCCAGGACATCAAAAATCCGCTGCGTGAAAACTCCCCAGGTCACCCCATACACTTACCTTCCCGGTCTAACAGCACATGCGCAAGCCGCGGCAGCATCCCTGCTATCCCTCTAGCAAGGTGCATGCCCTGTTAGAGGGAAGCGGGAATGCGGCCGTCAGTGCGCTCAGAGCCGTTGGCCTAAGACGAAGGCTTAGATGATGCGACGTCCAAGCGGCCACACATGCGCCGTAGGACCGGTAAAAGGCGAGTTGGCATTGGCGATCTGGGGAGCTTCACATAGCGGAGCATCCAGGGAAAGGAGCAAAACCCAAGATAGTCAAAATCCTGTGTTTTGGTCCACTTTGAGGTGGGGGATCCCAGGTATTGGTCTGCTTTAAAGTGGACTAAAACCCACGCCGATCGCCCTGGGAATCTATAAGATTCCTGGGCCGATAGATTTCCCCCCCCCCCCAGCGGCATCCAAAGTCAGGATGCCCCACTGGAAAATCCCCCAGGTTGCCCCATACACTTACCATGTCTGCGCGGGTATGCTGCCTGTTGGAGGGAAGCAGGGGATGTGGCCGCCAGCGCGCTCCGAGCCGTTGGCCTTACTCGACGTGACACTGGCAGCTCCAAGCGCACTGATTGGATGAGCGGCCATACATGTGCCGTAGGACCAGGAAGAGTTGAGTTGGTTTCGGTGACCAGATGGGTTTCACAGAAGAGGCATCCCCGATCGGGGCGCCCCCAGGGACAATGCCCAAAACACAGGATAGTTAAAATCCTGAGCTTTGGTCCACTTTAAAGTATCTCACTATCCTGCTGCTACGCTTCCTGGCCCCGGGGCATCACAAGCTGGGATTCCCCCCTTTCCATGGCACATATGTGGCTGCTGGTCCAATCTGTGCTTTATGCCACGCATACTAACGCACGTGATAAAGTCATTGTTTTGAATGAGCACCGGCGCAGAGTGCGGCAGTTGCCCTATCCCTGGTTTCCCTGTGGAGTGAGTGCTGGACTCAGAATGGCTGGATGTAGGAGCTCACGCAGCTCCAGGGATGAAGCTCGAAGGTCGTGGCCAGGGACCTGGAGAAGAGTGCCCCACGTGACCAATAATATGCCAAGGGATCGGGACAGTAAAAGGTGCGTGTGTTTGGGAGAAGGCAAGTTAAACCTGGAGCAGAGATACATAAAGCAAGTATAGTTTCTATGTGCTGCCACCCCCCCACCATAGGGTTTTGCTCACCCTATAATAAAAAGTTAAATTAAAAACTTACATGTCGGGAAATGAAGCAGGACATTGGTCCAATTTCGGTGAATAACCCAACCTATAAAAACGGCAAAATTGGCATTAAAAAAAAAAAATCAGGAGATTTTCTTTAAAATAAACTCATGCAGCAGGCAAAGAAAATGGTTACACCATCGTGTCGGGCTACGTTTGGTGCAGTTTATGTTTTTTTTTTGTAATTCTTTATTTTAAGGTTTTCAGATACATGTACAAAGCATAAATGCAGCAGAACAGTACACATATCAGACCGTTTATGGTTTTCCGTTTTTAAATTGAATAAGAAATGGCCAAGATATCGAGGTTTACATTATCAAAGGGTTTCTCTTCTGAAGCAAGTGGGCGTGGCTCTGACTCTGCATAATAAGTATGATGGGCGTGGTCTAAGATTCACAGAACTTGCTTCAGACACCCTGGCAGTGCTTCTTCCCCTGCTGCTAGGTGACAATGGAGCCTAGACCAGCAGCCCCAATTTGCCATTTCCAAGAGGCGGTGATATAGCTTGCTGTGGAACGTGTGGACCAGGCATGAGGCCATAGTGGGTGCCATTGTTTCTGGAGGAGCAGGTCATATATTTACATAGAAACATAGGCGGGTGACGGCAGAAGGACCCATACGCTCCATCTAGTCTTCCCTTATACTGTATGTTCTCTGCATCTTCCGTGTATACTACTGTATGTTCTCTGCATCTTCCGTGTATACTACTGTATGTTCTCTGCATCTTCCGTGTATACTACTGTATGTTCTCTGCATCTTCCGTGTATACTACTGTTATGTTCTCTGCATCTTCCGTGTATACTACTGTTATGTTCTCTGCATCTTCCGTGTATACTACCGTTATGTTCTCTGCATCTTCCGTGTATACTACCGTTATGTTCTCTGTATCTTCCGTGTATACTACCGTTATGTTCTCTGTATCTTCCGTGTATACTACTGTTATGTTCTCTGTATCTTCCATGTATACTACCGTTATGTTCTCTGTATCTTACGTGTATACTGTATGTTCTTTGTATCTTAGGATAGATGGAGGCTTATCCCTGGCATGTGCTCATTCACCCACTGTTGATTTTTCAACTACCTCTGCTGGAAGTTTGTTCCCGGCATCTACTACTCTTTCTGTAACATAATATTTGCTAACATTGCTCCTGATCTTCCCCCCGACCAGCTTCAGGTTGGGTCCCTTGTTCTGTCAAGTTTATTCTTAAAAACACTTCCTTCCTGAACCTTATTTCCTCCTGTCACATATATAAAGGTCTCCGTCATGTCCCCTCTCTCCCTTCTTTCCTCCACACTGTACAAATTTAGTTCTTTAAGTCTTTCCTGATAAACTTAAAACTTAAGTCCTTCCACCATTTTTGTTGCCGGCCTTTGGACACGTTCTGTTTGAATAATGTCTTTTTGCAGGTGAGGTCTCCAGAACTGCACACAGTATTTTAGCTGTGGCCTCACCAGGGCTCTATACAGCGGCATCACAACCTCCCTCTTCCTACTGGTGATGCCTCGAGCTATGCAGCTGAGCATCCTGCTTGCTTTGACCCCATTTTTTGTGGGTTTACTTTGGGGTGTTAGACAGGAGCCCTTTTTCAGCTTGGGGTTTACACAGAGTTTCTTTTTACTCCGATTCCTTTGTGGTTATGTATTGTATACAGAGGATTTAATTATGTGCATTTTAAAGTGCTAAAGTGACCTATGCCAAGGAACTTAAAGTGGACCAAAACCCAGGATTTTGATATTTGGTCCTTGCCACCGGAGCACCCCACTTGGGGATGCCCTGTTGTGTGAAACCCCCCAGATCGCCTGATCTCACTCACCCTTCCCCGGTCCTATGGCGCATGAGCAGCCTCTCGTCCCGTCAGCATGCTCGGATCCGCTCCTGCCCCTTCGTCCAAGAGCTTGTCCAAGGCGAGTGCATCAGAGCGTGCTGGCGGCCACATCCCCCGCTACCTTTTAAACTGTACATTTTTATTGACGAGACGGGTTACACAGGACGAAATCATAAAATCATAAGATCTACAGAGCATAATATTGGCAGCATGGAAAGGAAACAACAGTTAAAGACAACATCAGTACGGGACCATCAGTGTTTTAGCATCAGGGCGCATACCTACAAAAGCGCTTTTGAGCTTTCACCATTGCATTCCTAGCTCCTATAAAGAAAAGACAGCTACACATTCACGGACTTCGCCCGTAACCTAGTGTCCCCTCCTTGGGTTTAATAAAGGGAGGGGAGATCGCGAGTGCCAACATCTGCTACTCCGCGACAACAGAAAGAGGGGGGGGGGGGGTCAAATGGAAGGGGAGGGAACCAGTAGAAAGGAAGAAGTGGGGCGAGAGAAGATAGGGAGGAAAGGGGAAGGAGAGGAGAAGAATTAAAAAAAAAAAAAACACAGACGGAAAGGGGTAGAATGGCGGGGACACAGCTTGTTCAATGTGGGTCCATTGCTTTTGGTTTGAGTGTCTACACCAGAAGTGAGGCCCGCCTGATACTTTTTCCAGTTCGGGAGGCCCAGAACCCCCGATCTTTTAGGCAGAGTCAGGAGGGAGGCCGCTAGACGGTGCGAGCGTCCTGCCCAAACAAATAGAGTACATAATCTTGTGAGCCGTTTAAAGAATGCGAGGGGGACTTCCAGCGGCAGCACCTGGAAGAGGTAAAGCACTCTGGGCAGAATGAGCCTGATGGATCAGATTAATAACTCTTGTTGTGTTGTCCCTGCCCTCACGCGAGGGCACAAAGCCAACCTGGTCCCAATGAATCAAGACGGGGATGTAAGGAGCCGGCATATTTGCTAAAATGTTGTTAAAAAGTTTTAAATCACAGTTCAACAATGATATAGGCCTGTAGCTCCCGCATTGCGTGGGGTCCTTGCCTTCCTTTGGGATGACAACTATATTCACCCTGAGAGTGTCTCTGGGCGGGGGTAACCACTCCTTAAGGGAGTTAAAGGAGGCCACGAACCGGGAGCCCAAGACACCAGCAAATTCCCTATAGTAGCTCAAGTTAAAGCCGTCTGGTCCCGGTGCCTTGCCCGACAGTGTGCCTTTGATAGCCTTCAAAAGTTCGTCCACTTCGTTCTCTTTCTCAAGCGAGTTGATAGCTTCTCTATTTAGTGATGGGAGGCCCGACTCCCGAATATAAGTGGCAATGTCACCCTGTAGGATTGAAGATTCATTGTGAGGCAGGTTGTAGAGGTTTTCATAAAACTCCCTAAAGGCACCCGCTATGTCAGCCGGCAGATGGTTTTTCTCACCGCTACGCCCATGTATAAGGGGGGACGTAGGCCCTAGTGCGTTGTGTCTTAAGGGCTCTGGCCAAAGCACGCCCGCTTTTATTGCCATATTCATAAAAGAACCTGCGACATTTTAACAGCCAAACCCTTCACTTCATTTAGGCAGATGTCCCGTAGGGACTCCCGAAGGCTTGAGAGCTTCGCTCCCGAGTCCCCAGAAAGGGTCTGTTTATGGAGGGATTCCGTTTTGATTATGTCCTGAGTTAATTTGTCAATTTGCTTGCTTCTTTTCTTAAAATCGGGCGCCATGTTTAATTAGGGCACCACGGATTACGCACTTGTGGGCTCCCCATAGGGACATCTGCGAGTCCTCTCCATTATCGTTTGTCACGAAAAATTCTGTGATGGCTTTCAGGATGTCCTGCCTCACCTCTGGAACCCGTAGAAGCGACTCATTGAGCCTCCACTGGCCCCTGAAGGGAGGAGTGTCGGGGTTGGTGATTGTTAGGGAAATTGCCCCGCTACCCTTTAACAGGGAGCGTGCCCACGCCGGCCATTCACAAATGCCTGGCATGTGCCCAGCTAAAGGGATAGCGGGGATGCGGCCGCTGTTCGCTCAATGTGCCGTTGGACCAGGAAAGAAGACTAGTTTCCTGGCGACCAGGGGGCGAAGGTTTACACAGCGGGGCATCCCGAAGTATAATTTTTGCTGCACCGGAACAAACAAATTTACTAAAACATTATCGGTGCAGCAACATGCTAAAAAAAATGACAAATCACAATTTGCTTTGCTCTTAATTTGCACAGATGTGGCGTCGTCTGGCACAAGTGCTTGATAAATTAGGCCCTTGGTTTATTTACAGCATGGATACACAACCTGTGGCCCAGGGGCCACACACAACCCACACTGCCCTCACTTGAGGCCCCCAGAACCCCTAAGGAGTTAGCGAGCAGAGCTTTCCTTGCAGTGCAAGCGGCTGACCACTAGAGAGCGGTGCGTCTAATTTCCGAAGCAGAAAGTGGGTCACCGATTAACTTCTCTGTAGAGGTGGGTGACACATATGCTACTGGAGTGTTTGTGGCCGTGTCTGGAGATGTCCAAGTAGACTCATCCCTGCTCACCTCTTTCCTCCTTAACGGTGTTCATTTTACCTCTGCCTAGTCCCATCTTCCCTCCGCTCCCCTTACCTCTACCCATCTCTATCCACCTCACCCCATCACTTCCTTACTAACTCATCTCTCCTCAATTTTCCTCTCCCTGCCTTATCTCTGCCCACTCACCTCATTGCTTCTCTTACCATCTCACCTCTGCCCACCATTACCTACCTCTTGCCACCTAACTTCTGCCAAGATGACCTTTCCCTGATTTACCTCTGCACACTCCTTCCCATCTCCCCTCTACCCACCTCACCTCTGCCCATTGCTTCCCTTACCATCTCCCCACCTCACCTCTGCCCATTGCTTCCCTTACCATCTCCCCTCTACCCACCTCACCTCTGCCCATTGCTTCCCTTACCATCTCCCCTCTACCCACCTCACCTCTGCCCATTGCTTCCCTTACCATCTCCCCTCTACCCACCTCACCTCTGCCCATTGCTTCCCTTACCATCTACCTTCTACTCACCTCTGCTCATTGCTTCCCTTACCATCTCACTTCTGACCACCGCACCTCTGCCTACCTCTAACCACCTAACTTCTGCCAAGATGCCCTTTTCCTGCTTTACCTCTGCCCACTCCACCCACCTCTTCCTACCTCCCTTTTACCCACTTGCCCTCTGTCCGTTGTCTCTCTTACCATCTAAATTCTGCCCACCTCTACCCACCCCTTTCCCCTTAACCTCTGCTGAGGTGACCTTTCCCTGCCTTACCTTTGCCCACTCCTCACCTCTTCCATCTCATTTCACCCTGCCTCTTCCTGCCACCTCTGCTCACCTTGTCATATACACAAAGGCATCCGCAGCTTACATTTCTTTGTGGCCCCTTGAAGTTGAACACTACGACAATGTGGCCCCCAGACCAAAAAATGCTTGTGCACCCCTGACCTAGAGGCTTTAACATAGGTCCCTAAAACGACACATACAGATGCACGCTCACCTTGTTGACCTGAGTTACAACGGCATCCACCACCTCCCCCTTAAAAGGTCGGAAGACAATGGCTTTGTACTTGACAGGATAAAGCACAAAACCTCTGCCTGGCTGGATAACGCCTGCACCAATGTTGTCGATGGTGGTAACGGCAATCACAAAGCCATACCTGGAGGAAAGAGAAGAGAGCAGGTGAAAGGTTGGATATTAATACACAGATATTGGTCCGTTTTCTTACATCTTGCATGCTTGATTCTCTACATGTCTTGTCAAGCAACTTATTTAACGGCCATTGACAAAATACAATGGCTGTACAATATCTTTTTCATGGCTGTTAAAAGCAGGTTGAGCTTACGTGAGCTTACGTAAGGGATCAATACCTCTAACTGGTCCCATAAACAAGTATATACGTCCAATCAAACAGAGCAATTGCACCAAGTGAGCCAATTAATAGCGATTGGTCCATGTGCAAATATGCTGCCACTAACAATATGAACAGGAGGAGAAACGAGTCCGGGTACCTACTGTTTGGAAGGCAGAATGTGTCAGACATCGTAGGCTCTGTATGTTAGTTACTTAAAGTGGACCAACACCCCCACAACAAGGGTTGAGAATGCTGGAGCCTCCCAGAAATCTCACCTTAAAGTGGAACTACAGTCAAACTACAGACTGTAGTTCAGCAGTACTAAGCAGCATGACCCGGGCTGCCCCATTGCATAGCACCAAAGTTAAAAGAAACTGGGTGCAGGGATACTCACCACTTTTGGGCCTCTTCTTTGGTGGCTGCTTGTGGCGATGCTCCCATGTGACCATAAGCAGCCTATCAGCGCAGCCAGTGAGCGAGCCCATGAGCACTGGCAGCGAGGACAATACGTTGAGACACGGGCGCCGCAGAAGAGGCGAGTATCCAGGTACCTGGTTTCTTATTATAAATGACGGCTATACGCAGCAGAACAGCCCGGATCATGCTGCCCCGCTGCTTAGCAGTACTGTGGAACTACAGCCTTTTTGACTGTAGTTTCGCTTTAACCTCGCTCCCCCACCAGAAACTAGCACCACAGTTGGCTACCCCACACTCACGTGGGCAGGAGTATCAGCAACCAGACGATCGTTGCCCAAGTGAGTGTCAGGCAGCCAATCACGCCGTTGGATTCCCATGGGGGAGCAAGGTAAACGTGAGATATACAGGCGTCTTGGGTAGGTTATGTGCGGGGGAGGGGCTCTTCTGGATTCCCCCCCCCAGACAGTTATATAGTCGCAGTCACCAACACCCTTGCCGGGAAGGGGGGGGGGGGGCGCGTTAATCTGCTTCCAACCAGACCACCCACAAAGTACGTTTTCGGTTTCTGGATAATACTCTTGTGCTACCCAGATTGCTGCCATGAAAATAATATAAACACACCTTTGTTGGCTCAAAAACTTTCCACTTATAACTGCGGCCCCTGTGTGCTTAGTGGCCGGCAAAGTGGAAGCACGGGTCCCCTCTGGCTGGCTCAGGGGGGCGCTGACTGTACATACCCAGGTAGAAAGAGGCGAGCTTGGCGTGTGCCTGCCCCCTCTAAATGAGCCGACACTTTTTGAGCAAACAATAACTTACTTGCGGGTGTTATTTCCAGTTTAAACTGGACCTGTCACAAGCATTTTTAATATTCTGGTGATAGGCCCTTGTCCCTGAATACCAAATGACAATGCCCTGCTGTATGAAACCCCCCAGATCAGCCACATAACTCACCTTTCCGCCGTTTTCATGCCGTATGCGCAGGCTCTCGTCCAATCAGTGCTTTAGAATATGCATGCTAATGCACGGCATAAAGCACTGTTTTGAGCGAAGCATCGGCATAGGGAGCGGCCGCATCCACAGTTTCCCTGCGGTGTGCTGCATGTAAAACAGTGTTCTATATAAAGATCGAAAGCAAATGCAAATAAAGGAGAAGTGGTTTTAATCTAGTCTAAAGGACTCCAGGGCCGTCAGAGTCCCAATCCTTGGGGCATCCTAAATTGGGTTGCCCCGCAATGTAAACCCCCCCCCCAGAAGCCCCAATACACATCTTCTCCTCGCCATGTCTCTACACTGTGGCTGCATCCCCCTCACCTCTAGCCATGCCCGGTCTTTCTGAATGGGCAGTACAGACACACTACGGCTAGAAGGTGAGGGGGATGCGGCTGGCAGAGCCGTTCGGGTGCTTAGCCGTCTGAGCCGAGTGAAAGCAAGCGTGCTGATTGGTGGCGATCAGCGCCGTGGGAGCGAAAGGAAGGCGAGTTTATGGGGCAACATAGGGAGATACAGAGCAGGGCGTCCCAATTCAGGATGCCCCCTTGGGGGAACACCACACAGGAAAATGAAATTCCTGTGCAATCTTCTCTTTATATTGTACTTTAAAGTTTCTGGAGTTCCCAGAGTCACACTTGCAGATTAGACCCCTCAGTTAATTTTTAACAAAACCTGTGAGGAATCCGGCGTTTCTCTTGCAGCTTCGCTAAGCATTCCTGTCGTCTGTCACATGGGCAAAAATGGTGTTGTGGTCACCACTGTCCTGATGACACTGTCCCCTCATTACATGACTAAACCAGAAGTCTACAATGCCGGGCAGGAGAAGAACTAAACTGTTCCCAATGCCAAAAGCAAACATACAAGATGTGTCTACAGGCGACCTTTAATCAGACACATGAATACCACAAAAACAGCATTGGCCTTGAATTCTTTATTCTGTCCCACAGATGGTCCTGATGTACCCAAAAATCACACCATTTGCATCATTCAAGGCAGTAGAGCATGTGTACAAGTCAAACCTTCCCCTTAATGGGGGTGGTACACTTACTTGCCAGTGCAGGTCCCCTCCACCTCGGTGAACAGCTTCTGCTTGACGGTGTTGAGAAGGTTTGGGCCAAAATACCTGGGGTGCAGCAAGATCTCATGTTCCAGGGAGATCTAGAAGGAAAATCAAGAACATGAGACTTCAGAGTACAGTGGACAGGCAGTGGCATCAATATACTGACAGGACCACAGCTTCTCCAGCAGCAGAGGATTTACAGTTCTGGCTATTGTCCCATATAAGCGGAACCTTCCTCCTATCTCTAGTGCATAAAAGGAGCACTATCGTCTAAGGCACCGTTTCTCAACCTACATGTAGCTTAGTGGGTACGCGCCACAGCTTGAAGGGGTACGCAGAGATGTTCCTCCATTTATTGCAATGAATAGAGGGAGTGCCGAAGCCAGATACTGTCCCTCCATTGTAGTAAATGGAGAGGGTGGGGTAGTGCTCCTGTTTTCACTCTAGGACCAAGAGCTTCATCCAATTTAATAACAATTTAGGGGATCTGTAACCAGAGAAGGCTCAAGCATAAGCTGACAAAGAGGGGCATCCCAGGGGGGTTCAACCTGGCTCAGAGCCCTTTTCTCTCAAGGGCTAGGGGTTTTGGTCCACTTCAATAACAAATTCTGGAATCCATAACCAGAGATTAAGGCCCAAGCATTAGCCGCAGAAGAAGGGGGTTTCATACAACAGAGCCTACCAACCTGGCTCAGAGCTCTTTTCACTCTAGGGTGGGCTAAAGGTTTTGGTCCACTTCAATAACAATTTCTGTAACCAGAGAAGAAGGCCCAAGCATAAGCTGTGGAAGAGGGGGATCCCAGGGGGTGACACACAGCAGGGCATCCCAAATCAAGGATTCTCCAACCTGGCTCAGAGCCCTTTTCACCCTAGGGCTAAGGGTTTTGGTCCACTTCAATAAGAAAATCTGGGATCTGTAACCAGAGAAGAAGGCACAAGCAAAAGCTGTGGATGAGAGGGGGTCCCAGCAGGGCATCCCAAATCAGCAATGCTCCATCCTGGCCCAGAGCCACTTAGGTCCACTTTAATATCAAATTCTGGGATCTGTAACCAGAGAACAAGGCCCAAGCATAAGCTGTGGATGAGGGGGAGGTTTCACAAAGCAGAGCATCCCAAATCAGGGATGCTCCAACCCAACTGGAGTATTTTTTACTCTAGGGCTGAGGGTTTCGGTCCACTTTAATGTCAAATTCTAGGATCTGTAACCAGAGAAGCATAGACCAGGGTGCCCAGGCAGGGTCAGCAGCCAGGCAAGGCGGGGCAGCTGTTGGGGGGCACTGCCCTCCGGGGAGGCCCACTGACAGGGTCGGCCTTTGGGGTGTGCGCCGATGCTTGACCCGTGTCGGACTCGAAGGGCACCGCCACACGTGATTTCCTGTCCCTGGTGCATCCCAATCTGTGATACCCTACTGTGTGAAACCCACTGGGATCGCTGGCATACCCACTATGCAAGCAATTCCACCCCTGGGTATTGGTCGGCTTTACAGGGGCATCTCAATTTGGGATGCCCTTGTTTGTGAAAGAACCCCCCTGGTTTGGCCGTTAGCTGAAACTGGAGATCCCACAGTGCATTCACCAGTTCCAGGTAAGTAATTAACAAGGGGGGGGTCACACACAGGGGCATCCAAAAATCAGGAGGAGCTAGATTTGTTAAGACTCAAGTTTTAAAGTGGACCAAATGCCAACTCTAAGATTCCAGGGCAGACCGATTCCCTCCCCCCTGGGGCATCCAAAATTGGGATGCCCGATTCACTTACCCGTTTCCCAGTCAAATGGCGCATGCGCAGGCCACATACCCGCTATCACTCTATTAGGGCACATGTCCGCACTTGGCATTTCTGAATGGCCAGCGCGGGCACGCTCCCTGTTAGAGGGAAGGGGGGGGATACGGCCACCAGCGTGCTCGAAGCGGCTGGCCTTTAGATGCCATGACATCAGCGGTTCCAAGCGCACCGATTGGACAAGCAGCCACACATGCGATGTAGGACTGGGAAGAGGTGATTTTCTTTGGGCAACCTGGGGGGTTTTACACAGCGAGGCATCCCCAATCGGGGTGGCCCAGGGGAAAGGACCAAAACCCAGGATAGTCAAAATCCTGGGTTTTGATCCACTTTAAAGGGGTTTGGTGCACTTCAAAGTAGATCAAAACTAGAGTTTTGGTCCAAAAAGCATAATCCTTAGGGGGCATCAACATGACTCTTCACCACAAAGGGGCCCACTGAAACCATGCCGCCCAAGGGCCCACATAAACCTGGAGCCGGCCCTGGCCCCAGGGATGATTAGACCTTCACCATGATTTATTGACAAGCCCAAACCCTTAAAACAATTCCCCAGCATCTAAAGTTAATATATTTTAAGTTTTTAGTCAATTACTTATTCTTTCCCCCACTGGGCTGCAACTCTGTTCAGGACTCTAGGATACGGACGCCACCATCTTGACTCAGAAGCATCACACTTACTGAGGAGAGGAGAGTGGGATAAAGTACAGGGGGCAGGGTTATAGATGTGCTTTGCTCAGACAGAGCAGAGCTGGGGTCAAGAAAAGGTCAGCAATCCCAGAATGCAGAGCAGCACAGTCAGAAGGCACTTCCTGTTTGCAGGCTGCCTGATGCTCTATGAGCCGCCATCCTGGATGTTTAAAGGCTCATAACATGCAGTAGATGCAGGTAGGATTATTTTTAATGTGGGCAATCTGTATGTACGGGGGGGGGGGGGACATATAAGATAGGCTCTTATTCAGGGTGAAGGCCCGCTTTAAAGGGACCTCTCCTTAATTTGGGTCCGCTTTGAGGACAAGCCCACGCTACAGGTCAGGACAATACAAGGTGAGGGGACACAGCATCCAGCCATATAATCCTGGAGGCCAGGACGGGTAACAGAGCGCCCTCACACAGCACCTTCCCACTCACATGATAGAACATCTCTGGCCGCGTCTTCCCCTCACCGCACCGCACCGGAAATGCCTCTGTTTACACTGTGTGCGGCTTGATAAAGTTAGTTCAAACCGGGCGGAGTCTCGACTTCTGACGTCACAGCATGGAAGTGAGGTAGCGACTTGGCGGCGCTCAATAGAGCCCAGCTGCTTGAAAGGGGGGCGATGACGTCATCGACAGAGCGGGGACGGAGGCAGCGAGACTCGTAAAGACAACCTTCGCTCAGTAAAAAAGATAAAACGGCGGCATTTGTGATTGGCTGACGCCGGTATCCATCACGCAGTGTGCTGACCAACCAGCCTAGAGAGAGGTGGTGGAGGGGGCAGGTCACACGCACGCCAATCTAAGTGTGGGAGGGGCGGGCTCAACAGGGCTCGCTTTGTGCAGGTGAGCGACGGGGGCAGGGTCATGTGACCGACTATTAAATCCCCAATATCGCTAATTATCGCTAATAGACGCCCCTGGGAGGGAGCTGTATGGGCTGCACGGGGGGCGCCCTTGTGTGATGGGCATGATGAGGGTGCCCAGGCTGCACCCATTCCCCCCTCCACAGTGTGTAGGGTGATGGAGCTTTAGGCTGCATGTGTGCATCAGTTCATTGTCCCTCCGCTGATCATGTCTGTATCTACCAACAGGACTGCCGTGCCACCAAAAATGCCTCTGTCCTGGCATCTGCCAATCACACCCCGGAGATCGTGTCCACATCGCCGATCGGCCCTGGCGTAGGGTGACCCGCCCCCGCCGTTCCCCTGACACGCCCACATCCCGCCCCCTGCAGGTAAGTCCACAGCCGCCGCTTTGTTTACTTTGTTTTCTGGACTTACCTATTCTCCACAGTCACTCCTCTATTGGGGTTCACAAGGTCTCGCCCCCGCTGTTGGCTCACCTCTGACGGATCTTTCGGTGCGTCCCACTCATTTGCTCGCCTCGGTGCGTCCCATTCGTTTGCTCGCCTTGGTGCGTCCCACTCGTTTGCTCACTCGGTGCGTCCCACTCGTTTGCTCGCCTTGGTGCGTCCCACTCATTTGCTCACTCGGTGCGTCCCACTCGTTTGCTCACTCGGTGCGTCCCACTAGTTTGCTCGCTCGGTGCTTCCTACTTGTTTGCTTGCTCGCTAGCTGTATCCCACTTGTTTGCTCACTCGGAGCGTCCCATTTGGTGAGTCCCACTCGTTTGCTCACTCACTTGGTGCATCCTACTTGCTTGCTCACTTGGTGCGTCCCATTTGTTTGCTCGCTTGGTGCGTCCCACTTGTTTGCTCACTCACTTGGTGCGTCCCACTCGTTTGCTCACTTGGGGCGTGCCACTCGTTTGCTCACTTGCTTGGTGCGTCCCATTTGTTTGCTCACTCGGTGCTTCCCATTTGTTTGCTCACTTGGTGCGTCCCACTTGTTTGCTCACTTGGTGCGTCCCATTTGTTTGCTCGCTCGGTGCGCCCCACTTGTTTGCTCACTCGGTGCGTCCCACTCGTTTGCTCGCTTCGGTGTGTCCCACTTGTTTGCTCACTCGGTGTGTCCCACTCGTTTGCTCGCTTCGGTGTGTCCCACTGGTTTGCTCGCTCGGTGTGTTCCACTGGTTTGCTCACTCGGTGTGTTCCACTGGTTTGCTCACTCGGTGTGTCCCACTGGTTTGCTCACTCGGTGTGTCCCACTGGTTTGCTCACTCGGTGTGTCCCACTGGTTTGCTCACTCGGTGTGTCCCACTGGTTTGCTCACTCGGTGTGTCCCACTGGTTTGCTCACTCGGTGTGTCCCACTGGTTTGCTCGTTTAGGTGTGTCCCACTGGTTTGCTCGCTTTGGTGTGTCCCACTGGTTTGCTCGCTTTGGTGTGTCCCACTCGTTGGCTCGCCTCAGTGTGTCCCACTCGTTGGCTCGCCCGGTGCGTCCCACTCGTTTACTCGCTCTCTGTGCGTCCCACTCGTTTGCTCGCTCGGTGCGTCCCACTCGTTTGCTCGCTCGGTGCGTCCCACTCGTTTGCTCGCTCGGTGCGTCCCACTCGTTTGCTCGCTCGGTCCGTCCCACTCGTTTGCTCGCTCGGTGCGTCCCACTCGTTTGCTCGCTCGGTGCGTCCCACTCGTTTGCTCGCTCGGTGCGTCCCACTCGTTTGCTCGGTGTGTCCCACTCGTTTGCTCGCTCGGTGCGTCCCACTCGTTTGCTCGCTCGGTGTGTCCCACTCGTTTGCTCCCTTGGTGCGTCCCACTCGTTTGCTCACTTGGTGCATCCCACTCGTTTGCTCACTTGCTTGGTACGTCCCATTTGTTTGCTCACTTGGTGCGTCCCATTTGTTTGCTCACTTGGTGCGTCCCACTTGTTTGCTCACTCACTTGGTGCGTCCTATTTGTTTGCTCACTTGGTGCGTCCTATTTGTTTGCTCACTTGGTGCGTCCTATTTGTTTGCTCACTTGGTGCGTCCCACTTGTTTGCTCACTTGGTGCGTCCCACTTGTTTGCTCACTTGGTGTGTCCCATTTGTTTGTTCGCTCGGTGCGCCCCACTTGTTTGATCACTCACTTGGTTCGTCCTACTTGTTTGCTCACTTGGTGCGTCCCATTTGTTTGCTTGCTCGGTGCGCCCCACTTGTTTGCTCACTCGGTGCGTCCCACTCGTTTGCTCGCTTCGGTGCGTCCCACTCGTTTGCTCACTCGGTGCGTCCCACTCGTTTGCTCACTCGGTGCGTCCCACTCGTTTGCTCACTCGGTGCGTCCCACTCGTTTGCTCACTCGGTGCGTCCCACTCGTTTGCTCACTCGGTGCGTCCCACTCATTTGCTCACTCGGTGCGTCCCACTAGTTTGCTCGCTCGGTGCTTCCTACTTGTTCGCTCGCTGTATCCCACTTGTTTGCTCACTCACTTGGAGCGTCCCATTTGTTTGCTCACTTGGTGCGTCCCACTCGTTTGCTCACTCACTTGGTGCATCCTACTTGCTTGCTCACTTGGTGCGTCCCACTTGTTTGCTCACTCGGTGCGTCCCACTCGTTTGCTCACTTGGGGCGTCCCACTCGTTTGCTCACTTGCTTGGTGCGTCCCATTTGTTTGCTCACTCGGTGCTTCCCATTTGTTTGCTCACTTGGTGCGTCCCACTTGTTTGCTCACTTGGTGCGTCCCATTTGTTTGCTCGCTCGGTGCGCCCCACTTGTTTGCTCACTCGGTGCGTCCCACTCGTTTGCTCGCTTCGGTGCGTCCCACTTGTTTGCTCACTCGGTGTGTCCCACTGGTTTGCTCGCTTCGGTGTGTCCCACTGGTTTGCTCGCTCGGTGTGTTCCACTGGTTTGCTCACTCGGTGTGTCCCACTGGTTTGCTCGCTTCGGGGTGTCCCAATTGTTTGCTCGCTTCGGTGTGTCCCACTGGTTTGCTCACTCGGTGTGTCCTACTCGTTTGCTCGTTCGGTGCGTCCCACTCGTTTGCTCGTTCGGTGCGTCCCACTCGTTTGCTCGCTCGGTGCGTCCCACTCGTTTGCTCGCTCGGTGCGTCCCACTCGTTTGCTCACTTGGTGCGTCCCACTCGTTTGCTCACTTGCTTGGTGCGTTCCATTTGTTTGCTCACTCGGTGCTTCCCATTTGTTTGCTCACTCGGTGCGTCCCACTTGTTTGCTCACTTGGTGCGTCCCACTTGTTTGCTCACTTGGTGCGTCCCACTTGTTTGCTCACTTGGTGCGTCCCACTTGTTTGCTCACTTGGTGCGTCCCACTTGTTTGCTCACTTGGTGCGTCCCACTTGTTTGCTCACTTGGTGCGTCCCACTTGTTTGCTCACTCACTTGGTGCGTCCTATTTGTTTGCTCGCTTGGTGCGTCCCACTTGTTTGATCACTCATTTGGTGCGTCCTACTTGTTTGCTCACTTGGTGCGTCCTACTTGTTTGCTCACTTGGTGCGTCCTACTTGTTTGCTCACTTGGTGCGCCCCACTTGTTTGCTCACTTGGTGCGCCCCACTTGTTTGCTCACTTGGTGCGTCCTACTTGTTTGCTCGCTCGGTGCGTCCCACTCGTTTGCTCGCTTCGGTGTGTCCCACTCGTTTGCTCGCTTCGGTGTGTCCCACTCGTTTGCTCGCTTCGGTGTGTCCCACTCGTTGGCTCGCCTCAGTGTGTCCCACTCGTTTGCTCGCTCGGTGTGTCCTACTCGTTTGCTCGCTTCGGTGTGTCCCACTCGTTTGTTCGCCTCGGTGTGTCCCACTTGTTGGCTCGCCTCTGGTGTGTCCCACTTGTTGGCTCGCCTCTGGTGTGTCCCACTTGTTGGCTCGCCTCGGTGTGTCCCACTTGTTGGCTCGCCTCGGTGTGTCCCACTTGTTGGCTCGCCTCGGTGGGTCCCACTCGTTTGCTCGCCTCGGTGTGTCCCGCTCGTTTGCTCGCCTCGGTGTGTCCCGCTCGTTTGCTTGCTCGGTGTGTCCCGCTCGTTTGCTTGCTCGGTGTGTCCCGCTCGTTTGCTTGCTCGGTGTGTCCCGCTCGTTCTCTCGCTCGGTGCGTCCCGCTCGTTCTCTCGCTCGGTGCGTCCCGCTCGTTCTCTCGCTCGGTGCGTCCCGCTCGTTCTCTCGCTCGGTGCGTCCCGCTCGTTCTCTCGCTCGGTGCGTCCCGCTCGTTCTCTCGCTCGGTGCGTCCCGCTCGTTCTCTCGCTCGGTGCGTCCCGCTCGTTCTCTCGCTCGGTGCGTCCCGCTCGTTCTCTCGCTCGGTGCGTCCCGCTCGTTCTCTCGCTCGGTGCGTCCCGCTCGTTCTCTCGCTCGGTGCGTCCCGCTCGTTTGCTTGCTCGGTGCGTCCCGCTCGTTCTCTCGCTCGGTGCGTCCCGCTCGTTCTCTCGCTCGGTGCGTCCCGCTCGTTCTCTCGCTCGGTGCGTCCCGCTCGTTCTCTCGCTCGGTGCGACCCCCGCTCGTTCTCTCGCTCGGTGCGACCCCCGCTCGTTCTCTCGCTCGGTGCGACCCCCGCTCGTTCTCTCGCTCGGTGCGACCCCCGCTCGTTCTCTCGCTCGGTGCGACCCCCGCTCGTTCTCTCGCTCGGTGCGACCCCCGCTCGTTCTCTCGCTCGGTGCGACCCCCGCTCGTTCTCTCGCTCGGTGCGACCCCCGCTCGTTCTCTCGCTCGGTGCGACCCCCGCTCGTTCTCTCGCTCGGTGCGACCCCCGATCGTTCTCTCGCTCGGTGCGACCCCCGATCGTTCTCTCGCTCGGTGCGACCCCCGATCGTTCTCTCGCTCGGTGCGACCCCCGATCGTTCTCTCGCTCGGTGCGACCCCCGATCGTTCTCTCGCTCGGTGCGTCCAGCTCGTTCCTCTTGCTCGGTACGTCCCGCTTGTTTCGTTTACCCGCCCAGTGTGTCCCTCCCCTTTAGGTTTGCTCACTCGCTTGGTGTGTCCCGCTCGTTCGTTCTCTCGCTTGGTGCGTCCCAGTTGTCTGCTCGCTCGGTGCGTCCCAGTTGTCTGCTCGCTCGGTGCGTCCCAGTTGTCTGCTCGCTCGGTGCGTCCCAGTTGTCTGCTCGCTCGGTGCGTCCCAGTCGTCTGCTCGCTCGGTGCATCCTACTCAACTAAACTAAATTGCTCACTCACTTGGTGTGTTCCACTCACTCACTCGGTGTCTGTCACATTCATTTACTCGCTCGGTGCGTCCCAGTCAACTGCTCGCTCGGTGCGTCCCAGTCGTCTGCTCGCTCGGTGCGTCCTACTCAACTAATTTGCTCACTCACTTGGTGTGTTCCACTCACTCACTCGGTGTCTGCCCCATTCACATTCATTTACTCGCTCAGTGCGTCCTAGTCGTCTGCTCGCTCTGTGCGTCCTAGTCGTCTGCTCGCTCTGTGCATCCTAGTCGTCTGCTCGCTCTGTGCATCCCAGTCGTCTGCTCGCTCGGTGCGTCCTACTCAACTAATTTGCTCACTCACTTGGTGTGTTCCACTCACTCACTCGGTGTCTGCCCCATTCACATTCATTTACTCGCTCACTCGGTGCATCCTACTCAACTAATTTGCTCACTCACTCGGTGTCTGTCCCATTCATTTACTCACTCGGTGCATCCCACACGTTCTCTTGCTCGGTGTGTGCCGCTTGTTTCGTTCACCCGTTTGGTGTGTCCCCCTCATTAGTTTGCTCACTCGCTTGGTGTGTCCCGCTCGTTCGTTCTCTCGCTCGGTGTGTGCCGCTTGTTTCGTTTACCTGCTCGGTGTGTCCCCCCTCATTAGTTTGATCACTTGCTCGGTGTGTCCCGCTCGTTTGTTTACTCACTCTGTGTGTCCCGTTCATTCGTTTGCTCACTCGCTCAGCGTGTCCCGCTCGTTTTTTGCACAGTCGCTCGGAGTGTCATGTTTGTTAGTTCACTTGCTCGGTGTGTCCCGCTCATTCTCTCGCTCGGTGTGTTTGATTACTTGCTCAGTATGTCCCACTTGTTTGCTCGCTCTGTGCATCCCACTTGTTTGCTCGCTCTGTGCGTCCCACTTGTTTGCTCGCTCGGTGCGTCCCACTTGTTTGCTCGCTCGGTGCGTCCCACTTGTTTGCTCACTCGGTGCGTCCCACTTGTTTGCTCGCTCGGCGCGTCCCACTTGTTTGCTCGCTCGGCGCGTCTCACTTGTTTGCTCGCTCACTCAGTGTGTCCTCACGCACTCTATGTCCCGCTCGTTAGCTCATTCACTCGGTGTGTCCCGCTCGTTAGCTCATTCACTCAGTGTGTCCTCACTCGCTCGGTGTGTCCCACTCATTTACTCGCTCGCTCGGTGTGCCCCACTCATTTACTCGCTCACTCGGTGTGTCCCACTCATTTACTCGCTCGCTCCGTGTGTCCCACTCGCTTTATGTAGCAGAAAAATATTTCATATTTATTGTTCAGAATGAAAAACTAATAAATATATTTTTTAACACCACAAATTGAAAATACATAGGACAAAGGCAATGGCACACAGGCTCTAATTGGATTCACGTGTATTCATAAGACAATAGGATGCTTAGGGATATTAACTCCCAAAATAAGTAGAGTAAATAATGTTCTCCCCCTGAGAATACTACATAAACAAAGTGCTAAGTGTGTCCTATATTAAGATTGTATGAGAGAATAATAGACATTTCAATATAGTGCTACAAAGTGAGTAGAAACCAATACAATGCACAATGTAAATGGGGGGGAACGGTAAGTACAAACCCAAATCCAAGTCTACATCACCAGTAATATTGAGCCGGGGGGGGGCACCAAAGCTGCGCCGTCGTGTTGTGTGTTCTCCCACTATGCCAGGGTCGTTATATTTTGGGGGGCATCTTGAGCCAAATTGAGGGTCTGACTGCTTGCTTTTGTCCTAGTACTTTTTACACCCCTATTGCTGGCACCACTTATTGAATTTATCTTGTTTATCTGAAACTTTGGCTGTGCGTACCTAGTATATTTTAGTAAGGTGAGGTTTATGGGCGTCTGGGGGGATCCGGTATTATGGAGGCAACCCCCCCCTCCCCCCAGCCTCGCTGCGGAGGGTGTTGGCCTGCTTTACAGTGGACCAAAACGTACAGAGATCAGACCGATCGATTTCCCCCCCCCCCCCCCGGGCAACCAATACCGTGATGGCCCACTGTGTGAAACTCCCCAGTTCCCCCCATACACTTACCTTGTTTCCTGGTCCGGCACAACGGCACATGCGCGAGCCACGGCCGCATTCCTGCCTTCCCTCCAGCAGGGCGCGTGCCAGGCATTTGAGAATGGCCGGTGCGGGCACGCTCCCTGTTAGAGGGTAGCGAGGGATGCAGCCGTCGGCGTGCTCGGAAACGGCTGCGCATGCGCCGAAGATCCTGGAGGAGGTGAGTTGACTTCGGTAATCTGAGGGGTTTCACACAGCAGGGCATCAGCAGGGTGCCCAGGGGCAAGGACCAAAACCCAGGATAGTCAAAATCCTTGGGTTTTGGTCCACTTTAAACCAGACCTTCACCATGATTTATTGAAAAGCCCAAACCCTTAAAAGATGATTCCCCGGCATCTAAAGTTAATATCTTTTAATTTTTTAGTCACTTATTATTCCCCCCACTGGGCTGCAACTCTCTTCAGGACTTTAGGATACGGGCGCCGCCATCTTGACTCGGAAGCATCACACTTACTGAGGAGAGGAGAGTGGGATAAAGTACAGGGGGCAGGTTATAGCTGTGCTTTGCTCAGACAGAGCAGAGCTGGGGTCAGGAAAAGGTCAGCAATCCCAGAATGCAGAGCAGCACAGTCAGAAGGCACTTCCTGTTTGCAGGATGTTCCATGAGCCGCCATCTTGGATGTTTAAAGACTCATAACATGCAGTAGATGCAGGTAGGATGATTTTTAATGTGAGCAATCTGTATGTACAGGGTGTGGGAAACATATAAGATAGGCTCTTATTCACAGTGAAGGTCCGCTTTAAGAGACAAATTGCAAATTTGCTAATATTGTCCACTTATATGTACTTCTTTATTTTGCAGCTATGGATTTCCCAGACCACAGCCGCCGCATACTGCACAGCCTTAGAGACCAGCAATCCCAGGGATTCCTTTGTGACTGCCAAATATCGGTGGGCAACGCTCGCTTCCTGGCTCATCGCTCTATTCTCGCCTCGTGCAGCCCTTTCTTTCACATGTCATGTCGGGAGAGACCAGACACACGAGAACTCGCGCTGAACAGCCAGATTGTGACCGCGCCGGCCTTCTCCCTGCTGCTCAGCTTTATGTATTGCGGCAGACTCAGTTTTCAGGAGGCTCCTACGGAGGACGTTCTAGCCGCCGCCAGCTATTTGCACATGGATGAAGTTGTAAGGGTGTGCAAGAAAAGACTACAGGGCCGCGCACCCGCCGAGGCGGATAGCACTCGCCGAGAAGAAGAAGCGGGAACTGGGTGTACAGTGGGAGAAATTAACGGCGGGGATGAGGATCAGAAGATGAGACTGGGTGCCATAAAAATGATACAATACCAAGGTCAGGAAATGGAGAATGAGCAGAAAGCATCCGGCAGTGCCGCTTATCACATACAGGAAGTACCAGGAAGTAGTAGGTGTGAGCGCCAAGAACTATCAGAAAGTGGTCTAAAGTTACCAGGAACCATCAAGTATCAAGGATCTGAAGTGTCGGGGACCACATATAGGGCAGCAGGGGTTTCTAAGTTTGAAATACAGAGCATGATAGAAAGAGGCCAGAGCCTACCCAGCAACTCCAGGCTTAAATGGCAGGAAGGAACGGTGGGTGTCGCTATAGTGAGCGGAAGTGTGAAGAGTCAGGAACAGCAGGTTAGTAATCGGGGAGTGTCAGGGAGCTCTAGATATGAAATACATGAAAAGACTGGAAGTGAGAAAGTTGCAGAATCTATAGGTTGCCCTCAGCAGGAAGCTGTTGAAAGTACCCTCGCGTCTCCGGCTGATAGATCATCACAACTTCAAGATGCGGGATCCAATGGCCAGGTCGGGCTTTCGAGAAACTCTCCAAAGATACAGGAGCCCGCGGCTAGTATACAGAGCATACCTGACGGTACCGGGTATTCTCATCAAGGGCAGGATAATCCTGGCACCACCAGTCAGTTGCCTCCTAGGTACCCCCAACAGCCAGGAGAGGAAGCCGGTACTACTTTGTCAGGAAGTTCGAGAGTCGCTTTGCCAACCCAGGCCCCCACCTGTAGTATTTTGACCGTACAAGGCATGCAGAGGTATCCCGTACAAAGCCAACCTCTGGCGGGCAGCACATCAGCACAGCCCGGCACATCCAGATACCTCCTGCAAGAACCATCAGGCAGTCTTCAAGGAGGCCAATCCCGTATCCGATATAGTTTGCAGGTTCAGGAGCCTACAGGCAGCACCGCTACGCCAGGCGCATCAAGATGCTTCCTGCAAAGTCCAGAGACAATGATCAATGCGATAGCACTTCCAGGTACACAGAGATATCCTTTGCGCAGCCCAGAGTTGCCTGCTGAAAAGAGGGAGGAAAGGGAATGCACCAAATCTGAGCTAACCGTCACAACTACTACCCAACCCGGCATGGAGACGGCAGCTGCAGCCAGTCCTTGCAGCTCCTCCGTGAGCGAAGGTCAGCCAGCCCCGGGGGTGTCTGTGAAAATAGAAGCTATTGTCATATCTGATGAGGAGTGTGAAAGAGCAGTTGGGACGTTTAAACGACATGGGTATGAAGAAGAGGAAGAAGGAGAGGAGGAATCTGGTTACTTGCCTTATCATATGATCGCGGTGCCGGGCGGGCACCACTCGAATTACGGAGGCCTTTTGACACCTTCGATGCACCCGGAGGCCATGTACTTGCAGGATTTCGAGGGGCACCCTGGCTTTCCGCTTTTCCCCGAGGACGTGCCCACTTGTAAGACCTGCGGCAAAACCTTTTCTTGCTCTTATACGCTTCGTCGGCACGCCACCGTGCACACGAGGGAGCGCCCGTACGAATGCCGCTACTGCCTGCGCAGTTACACACAAAGTGGGGACTTATACAGGCACATCCGAAAAGCGCATAGTCAACTGGAGCCCGGCCTCAAGAAACCCAAGGTGGACATGGAGCCGACGCCTCCAAACTTGCCTTAAAACTTTATAGGGTGGTTTTGTTTTGGTTCTTTTTTTAGGCGCAGTGGCTTTCATGAAACTGTCTGGGACAATGTTCTGGTGAGCAACTGTAGGGGCGTTCATGAGATATCGGTTCTACCTTGATTTACATGGATTTCTTCTCAATTGTGTTAATTTATTTGACCTTCGTCGTGAACTTCTCAGTTCAATGAATAAATACTGATGTGACTTACTGAGCTTTTCATTATAAACTTGCAGCAGAAGAAAGAACAAGCTCCTCTTTTAGTTTCTAACATACTGGTGGAGTGTCATTCTAAACGTATTACACACTCTTAATGGAGCACTATCGCGTAATTGTGTAATATTAAAAATTCATGTAAACACATCGGCTAATGAGAGGAGGGGTCACTTATACACCCGAACTGAATAAAACTCCTGCCAAGCTTGTGGTTTCTTCTCCTGGTAGGAATAAAATCCAAGGGTGGCAGGCCTAGTGTATCAGGGGTGACAGAGCCTGTCACCTGATTTCCTCTTCCTTCCATTAAAATAAAAAGAAACATGCCTGGCTGGATATTTCCTGATGCTGGGTGTGTAAGTGACCCCTCCCCCCACCATATTTATATGGATTTTTATTATTGGGCCATTTTTTGCGATAGTGCTCCATTAAAGTAGGGTTGCCATCTGGCTGTTTTTTTTTTCTTTTTTATTGGTAAATGTAATTGCCGGTATACTTTTCCCATTCTTAATTACTGTATTTTTCGCCCAATAAGACGCACCTAGGATTGGGAGGAGGAAAATAATATTCTGAACCAAATGTTGTGGCAAAGGTAGTGTGGCATCCCCCCTCCCATTCCCCATATAGGCAGTGTGGCATTCCCCCCATAGGCAGTGTGGCATTCCCCCTCCCATTCCCCATATAGGCAGTGTGGCATTCCCCCTCCCATTCCCCATATAGGCAGTGTGGCATTCCCCCTCCCATTCCCCATATAGGTAGTGTGGAATTCCCCCCTCCCATTCCCCATAGGCAGTGTGGTATTCCCCCATCCCATTCCCCATAGGCAGTGTGGCATTCCCCCCCTTCCCCCCTCCCATTCCCCATATAGGCAGTGTGGCATCCCCCCATCCAATTCCCCATATAAGCAGTGTGGCATCCCCCCATCCCATTTCCCATATAGGCAGTGTGGCATCCCCCCTCCCATTCTCCATATAGGCAGCGTGGCATTCCCCCTCCCATTCCTCCCATTCCCCATATAGGCAGTGTGGCATTCCCCCTCCCATTCCCCATATAGGCAGCGTGGCATTCCCCCTCCCATTCCCCATATAGGCAGTGTGGCATTCCCCCTCCCATTCCCCATATAGGCAGTGTGGCATTCCCCATGTGTGTGTGCCCCAGCCAGATAGCACTCGCCGCTCCTCCATCTTCTTTTGGTCGCCCACGTTGTGGCAGCCCGGCCACCAACGCGGGAGTTCCGCCACATGTGAGTTTACTTTTTTTTATTATTATTGTTTTTTTTTTTACATTCGCCCGTAAGGCACATGCACATGTTCTCCCCACTTTTGGGGGAATAAAAGTGCATTTAATGGGGCGAAAAATACGGTACAAGTAAAAAAATTTTAAAATATCGGCACCGCCAGGCAAGTGGACAGTAAAAAAAAAAAAATGCCAGCCAGGTGGCAACCTCATATTAAAGTGCACGAGCGTTTATGTGGTCACCTTCCAGTGCCCCAAAACAGCCAGGGCTTTTTACCTCAGCCTTTGCCCAGTGTCCATAAAAACACTAGGGAAAAAAACAACCGAAAGTAGTATTAAGGTGAATGGCAGCCATATGCTAATTAAACCGAACCTTCAGTATCATCTCATGAAATCACAAACCATTAAAAAACTGTTCTCCAGCATCTGAAATTAATTGATTTTAAGTTTTTATTCACTTATTATTCTTTCCCCCACTGGGCTTCAACTCTGTTCAGGACTCTGGGATACGGGCACCGCCATCTTGCTTGAAGAAGCATCACACTTACTGAGAAGAGGGGTGGGAAAGTGCAGGGGGGGTTATAGCTGTGCTTTGCACAGACAGAGCAGAGCTGGGGTCAGGAAAAGGTCAGCTATCCCAGAATGCAGAGCGGTCAGGTGACACTTCCTGTCTGCAGGCAGCCTGAAAATCCATGGGCCGCCATCTTGGACGTTAAAAGTTTAAAAAAAGCAATAGGTGCAGATAGGATGATTTTTTATGTGGGCAATCTGTATGTACAGGTTGTGGGAAACATACAAGATAGGCTGTTATTCAGGGTGAATGTCCGGGTTAATGTGGGCAATCTGTATGTACAGAGGGGGGACATACAACATAGGCTCTTATTCAGGGTGAAGGTCTGGATTAATGTGGGCAATCTGTATGTACTGGGTGGGGGAAATATACAAGATAGGCTCTTATTCAGGGTGCAGGTCCGGATTAATGTGAGCAATCTGTATGTACAGGGGAGAAACATATCAAATAGGCTCTTATTCAGGGTGAAGGTCCGGATTAATGTGAACAGTCTGTATGTACAGAGGGGGGACATACAAGATAGGCTCTTATTCAGGAATAAGGTTCGGATTAATGTGAGCAATCTGTATGTACAGGGGAGAAACATATCAAATAGGCTCTTATTCAGGGTGAAGTTCCGGATTAATGTGAACAGTCTGTATGTACAGAGGGGGGGACATACAAGATAGGCTCTTATTCAGGAATAAGGTTCGGATTAATGTGAGCAATCTGTATGTACAGGGGGGAAACATACAAGATAGGCTCTTATTCAGGGTGAAGGTCCGGATTAATGTGGGCAATCTGTATGTAGGGGGGGACATATAAGATAGGCTCTTATTCGGGATGAAGTTCCACTTTAATTCTGTTACAACCAAACTGTCACATAATGGCAGTTAGGCTGTGTGTACTCTCATCACTGCGGGTTAGGGTTGCCACCTGGCCGGTATTTTCTTTTTTTTTTACTTTACTGGCCATTGGCCTGGTGGTGCTGGTATTTGTTTTTTTAACTGGTAATTTTAATTGCAGTTATACTTTTCATATCCTCAATTACCAGTAATAAAAAAAAAAAAAAAAAAAAACAACAGCAATACTTACAAGGAGTTGTAAAATACACAACTCATGTCAGTTGGATAATATTTCCAAACTTCAATACTTTCCAGTATACTTCAGTACTTACAATTAGGGATGAGCGAATCGATCCGGACGAACCCGGATTCATTCAGAATTTCATGGAAAATTCGATTCTGAACGAATCCGAATTTCCCCGCGATTCGAGTGATCGAAGTTTTCCTTTAAACTCCATTCATTTCAATGACAGGCATTCTAAGATGGTGGACGCACATGTCCAGACATGTACTCTGGGGCAAGGTATGATGGGACAGTCACATGCAGTCTATCAGCAGCCAGGAAGCCCGGTGACGTCACCGTGCTATATAAAGCGGTGGCCATCTTGCTTGTGCGCATTTCAGACTTGCATTCATGAGACAGCGGTGGTTGCTGCACACAGGGACACATACCCCTCGATTCAAAGAGCAAAAGTTAAGTGATTTCGTATCGAGAATCGTAAGTTTGGGTGGGTGTTTGTCATTTTTTCTGGTTTTTTTGGCCATTTCGTATTCGTACGATCGTTCGCGCATAGACGTATATGAACATACGCATTTCGTACGAGAATCGTATAATTTGCGTTAGTTCGTGTGTTTTTCCCGTCCAAATCGTCTTATTTGCGTTAGTTCGTGTGTTTTTCCCGTCCAAATCGTATTATTTGCGTCCGATCCTATTTTTTACGTCCTTCACATGGGCTTGCGCCCAATTCAGAGAGGTGATTGCTAATTGTTTTGAAGCCCATTAAAGAGCTGCTTTACGAAATTTTTGCCGGCAGCTATTTGGCCTCGGGAGTAGGATGGAGCGGAGCGAGTTTGTGGCACATCAAGGGCTTATGCTTTTTGGCATTGAGTTGATCGAGATGTCTGAGAGCAGATTGCCCCTGCGTCGTCGCATGAACATCGATAGCATGAATGATGTTGAGCTGTTCGAGCTGACCAGGCTTAATCGCGCTTCCCTCCATAAATTATATAGTGAGCTGCGGCCATGGTTAGCCCGCACCACAAGGAAGGGGCATGCAATTTCAGGTATGACCAAGATGCTTGGCTGCCTGCAATTTTTGGCGAACGGCTCGTTCCAGAGGCTGGGTGCCCTCTCCGTGGGGATGTCACAGCCTACGCTGAGCCGCGCACTATCTAAATTTTTGGAAGGCATGGCTGCCATAACTCAAAAATATATTTATTTTCCTGATGATATGGCAGCCAGAAACGCCATTAAGCTTGGGTTTTATAATGTGGCCGACATGCCCAACGTTATTGGTGCAATTGACTGCACACATGTGGCACTCGTACCTAGGGCAGCCGACGAGTATATATATAGGTATTGAGATTGGTTATTATGTTGCCCAACGTGTCATGTCACCTGTTTTCCTTTGCGGCAGCATATTTGTTTATCCCTCATTTGTGTAGCTGCTTTATCTCGGCTTTTCATTAGTATTTCCCAATAGAGTGCAGACATGTTTTGTGTTTAATTTATTCTTTTGGGTCAAATATCAATTACCCTTTTTGTATGTTTTTGCCTTAAGGAATCGTAAAATGGGACACTCACTTAATGTCCAGGCCGTGGTTGGTCCGGATATGCGGTTTATGAGTGTCCTTGCCGGCTACCCCGGATCGTCCCACGACTCCTATATCCTCCGGCGATCTGGGTTGTTTCGGAGATTTGAGGCAGGTGAATTTTCGGGGGCATGGCTGCTTGGTAAGTGTGTCCTATTTGTGTGTTATTAAATGTGGCATTAATCTTGTATTTGTTGATCTGTTTGTTTTGGAAAACTTGACAGAAGCGTCCAACTGCCTTTTTCTTGGCTCATATATTAGGAACTTACCCAAAAAATCCTTGTCTCGCTTTGGCCTTCAGAATGTTTTCCCTTTAGTTAGGATGTCTGTAAGTTCCTTGTGCCTAAATATATTGGTTTGGAGTTTATACCCAAGGATCTTTGACATTTGGCTCCTTTTGTACTATTGGTCGTTAAATGTCAAAGTGGACTTAAACTGCATACATTGTAGTTTCCAGTGAAATGTGGCTAGGGATCTTTGACATTTGGCTCCCTTTTGTACTATTGGTCGTTAAATGTCAAAGTGGACTTAAACTGCATACATTGTAGTTTCCAGTGAAATGTGGCTAGGGATCTTTGACATTTGGCTCCCTTTTGTACTATTGGTCGTTAAATGTCAAAGTGGACTTAAACTGCATACATTGTAGTTTCCAGTGAAATGTGGCTAGGGATCTTTGACAATTGGCTCCTTTTGTACTATTGGTCGTTAAATGTCAAAGTGGACTTAAAATGCATACATTGTAGTTTCAAGAGAAATGTGGATAGGCCCTCAGCAGCATCCTAATTGTAACATGTCTGAAAACTACAAATATATGTAAAATACAAATACCCTTGGCCGTGCAGATGTTTGTTAATTAATTGGTATATAGAAGTTCCATTTTTAGTTAGGTTATACCTTAGTGCAATTTTTGGGGGCCCTAATGTGCCCTGTTTTTTTTGGGGAACACTTTACCTTACATCATTATGATATCTGTGAATTTTTTGGTGTTGGTTGTGTTGCCTTTTTAATTTTGATTACATTTAATTCTCTGTTTAAGGTGATTCCGGGTACCCACTTCTACCCTGGCTCATGACGCCTGTGCTGCGGCCCCAGGATGCCTCTCAGGAAGCGTATAACCGTGCGCATCGCAAGACCCGGGCTGTTGTGGAGAGGGCCTTTGGTCTGCTGAAGACACGTTTTCGTTGCCTTGACCATACTGGGGGGGCCCTGCAATATGATCCCAAGAAAGTGATCGACATTATAATGGCATGTGCTGTTTTGCACAATTTTGCCATCCTGGAACGTGTCCCACGTTATGTGGACAGCCTGCCCTCTTCAGCCGTCGAGGATGAAGCCGAGAATTTTGAGGGGCCCCCCAGTGAGTCTGGCCAATCTGTTAGAGCCAACCTGATCAGCCAGCATTTTAGTTAACTTTTTTCCCTGTCTCACCATTCTGTATGTCTGTGTTATCCTTTTGGAAACATATGTTGTTTTGCCCTAATGTGGCATTACCTCTAAGTAAAACATTTCGACCTTAATTGTTGCCTAATGTATTTCATGTAGTTTCCTTAGCTTTCGCTGTGCATTGTTACACCTCTTCCAACCAAAATTATCTGGTTTAGGCCAAGCTGTTACAAAAGTCTTCCCACTAAAAACGCCACAAGTATTGGAAGTTAAATTTTTGTTTTACTTTGCAAATGAAAAATTATAGTGGTTAACAGAAATCAGTCCACATACATCTGTGGTAACAAATGGATAACATTAAAAAAAACATCGAGCACATCTACACCTGGAAGTGAGTGGCACAACCAAACAAGGACACCCAGTCCAAAGGCCAGCCTAGTCCAGTCATTAATATTGCCTGTGCCCAGGGATATTTGGGCATGGCCATAATGTCACACAAACATGTCTGCAAACAGGAGGAGCACCAACCAAATACATAGGTAAAGCCATAAGTGGCCAGATAAACTCCACATAGACCTATGGCATTGGCTAGTGGCCTTAAGCATTACTCTAAGGAGCTATATGGGAGCAAATACAAAACACAACCTGCCAGAGCAACACAAAATGGATTGTTTGAAACCTCAAAGGACAAGTAAATACAGTGGGGGTTAAGAGAAAAGATGTCCCACACACCCATGGCTTAATAGGGTGGCTGCCCATAATACCCAGGTGGAGGTCCAGGTGGAGGTCCATGGGAATGGGACCTAGCCTGGGCCATGGCAGCATTGTGAATTTGAAACTGCTCCACAATGTTTCTCTGCATATTGGTCATCTCAGCCATGGCTGACTGGATGCCATTACTTGAATTGGCCACGTTGCTGTTGAGGGTACGCAACTCCGCGAGGATGCCCTGTAGACTGGTATGGATGTTCACCATGTCGGCATGCCTTTGCTCACGCTCTGTAACGAGCTGGGCGTCATAAGAGTCCCTTTGTTGGGTCCATAATTGAAGCAGGGCACTCTGCCTCCCCTGGGAAATTGTGGGGCGGCGTAATGGCGTCCGCCGCACAATTACCCTGGCTCTTGGGCGTGCCCTGCCGCGTGGTGTCGTACCCTCAACAGCAACCGGCCTGCTTTGCAAATCCTCAGCAGCAGAGTGAACACTGGGGACTGTAGTGTCAGTCTCCCCATGTGCAAGCACAATGGATGGAGATTCACTCTGCTGCTGAGGATTGGCCAGAGAAACATTATCGAGCAGTTCCAAATTGGGACCCAGGGGGAGTTCATCCGACGTGCCCTGTACGGAGACATCATCATCTTCCTCCATGTCCTGGATCTCTTCCATGAGTGTGCGGGTCTGTAGGGACATATCAAAAAAAAAAAGGCTAAGTTTGCGTCCCAATTTAGGATTTCAACAGTTTAACACATTCTTAAGCACTTGTTAGTATTTATGCTAATAAATAAACTTACCGAAAATCTCTGATCTGGGCTCCGATGCTGTACGGACCTGGTAGGCATAACCAAACTGGGGGGTGAGTTTACCCTTGCTGAGGGATCATGCTGGGCTGAAGAAGAGAAAAAAATACCACGTAAACACACACACATAACCTTTTTTTGGATAGGTAATCAAATATAGCTCTATTTGTAATATTATTCAACTCTAGAGCAATGGTGACCTTTGTTCAAACCCACGCAAGTTTACAGAGGTGCAATGGCTCGGACAAACTGCTAAGTGACCTCAGTTCTAAGTCATGAAGTGTACCCATTCAGCATCCAACTTTCAGGGCACATTTTTGGATTTAGCCTACCATTCGCTAGGTCCGGGGTACTCAAACAATTGTTTGAAACGCCCATTTAAAGGTATGTGGTGAGAGGTGAATGTCTGGCCATGGTGCTGACGCAGGGGGTGTCTAGTTAAAAATAAAGACACTGGTGGAGGGGCTGGAGCTTTCAAAGTGCCAACTAATAAAGGCTGCTTGCCCTTGCTGGGCTGGATGGGCCAGAGCTGAGGGGACAGGGATTGGATGTCTAAAGGGGGGAGTTAACGTATTGATGGTGATGTGATGGATGGAGCCAATCTGTTACAAATGTATGGGGCTTATGTGGGGGGGGGGGCATGGGGTGACTGTGGCACATGGGCCAGAGCAGGGGCAGCGGGACACGATTGTGGCCAGTGAAAATTTAAATAAGTTACTGTGTACCTTGCAATGCCACTTCCTGGGCAGTACTTCATATTGCAATGCTATGTTTCACGGAGCCATGACATTGGGCAGGAGACCAACCACTACATGGCCGATCAAGGGGGCAGCTCTGAGCACGTCAACACAGAAGTAACTGAGTGCAGGGCTGTCTGGGCAGGGGTCCTTGAATGTGGTGGCAAGGCCCGCATTGGGACCCCGGGCCGCCAGTTGAGTCTCGCTGCTCTTGGTCACATATGTTTGTGGGTGGCTAATTAAATAGTTAACTCAAACACAACTCACACAACCAAAAGGCAAGCCATACATAATGATGTGTGTTTTGTGATTGCTTCAAAATATCTCACTTATCTTGCGAAACTTCATGACTTTAACAATACAATTGGACATTTGATCTTTGCCATAATGGCTGTGGGCCTAAATGTGTGATTCCCAGGGACCAAAAGAGGACACAAACAGCCACAGTAGTGCGAGGCCAAGCAAGGCAAACCATAGGGGCATCCCGTTATCTTGTTACTAGTGAACTGTAGATTATTTAGCAAACAGGCAAACATGCAGATTTAATAGTACTCACCGTGGGTACGGGTCGGGGAGTCTGTGTCCCTTAGACCAGCATGTCCACCGACCGCGACCGGATGGAGAAGTCCAAGCACAATCTCCTCAGCAGGGGTAAACTCCAATTTAGATGGAAAGCCACCTCCAGTTTTCATGCTGAAAAGAGAAAATCGTTTGGTATTCAGAAAAGGGGCATACAGCACATCCCAAACATTATATTTAGCGAAAACATTTATTTACCTGTAATTATGCCTTTTAATTTCTTTTTGCCGTACAGCATACTTCAGATCAGAGATTTTCTTCTGAATTTGGGACACATCTTTCCTCTCTTCCCCCGCTGCATTTACTTGTCGGAGGATGGTTTCAAACAATTCCATCTTGCGCTGCTTGGTGGTGTGTTTGGATTTGCTCCCATATAGCTCGTCATAGTATAATGTAAGGCCACTAGCCAATGCCATATTTTGGTCATGGGAGAATCTCCCACTCAACTGGCCGCGGCGCAATGTGCGGCCAGATGGTTGGCTTGGCTGCTCCTCCATGTGTGCAGACACATGTGGTGACATTATGGCCTGGGGCTGGGTAGGGGAATGGCCGGATTGGTGGCTTCCCAATGACTGGACTGGACTGGCCAAGGGACTGGGTGTTCTGGCGTGGCTGGCCACCGAACTTCCAGGTGTAGATGTGGTCATGGTTGCAATTCGGGGCCCTCTTGGGGGGCTAGGTTCCCGGCTGGTGCCAGGTCGGGGGCTCTGTTCCCGGCTGGTGCCAGGTCGGGGGCTTCTGGCCCTGGATGGGGTTCGGGCCCTGTAGGGGCTTCTGGCCCTGGCTGGGCTTCTGGCCCTGGATGGGGTTCTTCTGGCCCTGGATGGGGTTCGGGCCCTGTAGGGGCTTCTGGCCCTGGATGGGGTTCTTCTGGCCCGGGCTGGGCTTCGGGCCCTGGATGGGGTTCTTCTGGCCCTGGATGGGGTTCGGGCCCTGTAGGGGCTTCTGGCCCTGGCTGGGCTTCTGGCCCTGGATGGGGTTCTTCTGGCCCTGGATGGGGTTCGGGCCCTGTAGGGGCTTCTGGCCCTGGCTGGGCTTCTGGCCCTGGATGGGGTTCTTCTGGCCCTGGCTGGGCTTCGGGCCCTGGATGGGGTTCTTCTGGCCCTGGATGGGGTTCGGGCCCTGTAGGGGCTTCTGGCCCTGGCTGGGCTTCTGGCCCTGGATGGGGTTCTTCTGGCCCTGGATGGGGTTCGGGCCCTGTAGGGGCTTCTGGCCCTGGCTGGGCTTCTGGCCCTGGATGGGGTTCTTCTGGCCCTGGCTGGGCTTCGGGCCCTGGATGGGGTTCTTCTGGCCCTGGATGGGGTTCGGGCCCTGTAGGGGCTTCTGGCCCTGGATGGGCTTCGGGCCCTTCTGCGCGGCCTGGAGGGGCTTCGGGCCCTTCTGTGCGGGCTGGAGGGGCTTCGGGCCCTTCTGTGTGGGCTGGAGGGGCTTCGGGCACTGCTGTGGGGCCTGGGTTGGCTAAGTGCCCGGCTTGAAAGCATGGGTGGTGTGGGCTCCCTTGGGCGGCCTCTTCTGGGGGCAGAGGTGGTGGTGGCTGCTGTGGCCTGTTTTTTGGCCGCAGGGGCACGTGCCTTTGGGGCCCTTTTTTGGGAAAGGGAGGGTCCAGTGTCCCTTGGTGGGGCCGAGGTGGTACTTGCCTTCTGGGCCTTCTGGGACCTTAGCTTCTTCGGTCGTTGCTGGGACCTGGTTGTTGGGCCCTCAGAGGTCTGGCTTTGCTGGCCGCGTTTAGCTGCTGCCTTTTTTGGTGCCATTTTGTCCAAAAGCTCAAAGAGAATGAGCTTTGGGTGCAGGGACCTTTAAATCATGCGCCCAGCGTCTGACGCCTATGCGCACGACTACGCGCTCGTACGGACGTACGTTCGTGCGGAACCAGGAAACCGCTGGGGTTTCACTTATCTGCTGCCTGGAAGAAGACTAAAGATGGCGCCCACTATCTTCACCCGTCAACAGGAAGAGATCCTCATGCTGGTAAGTGGCTGCCTGTGCATTTTAATAGAATAGTCAATGATGGCCTAAATGTAAATGATGCGTTGGGAACTAGTTTGGGGTCTCTTAATGTTTAATCACTGGCTCCTCACACTTCATCCTCAAGGGCCGAGCCTGGCCACGTTTTCACCTGTCTATGCTGATGTCCTAATTCGGCCAATTGCTCCGGCTTAGCAACAGTTAATTAACCTGTGGAGTAGCGGGGCGAGCTGTCAAACCTGGCCTGTCTCGGACCTTGATGCGGATGTTTGCGGAACACTGTTTTCCTAAGCCATAAAAACACAACGGGAAGCCACACACGTGGGCCAAAAGCCTAAGCATTAGGCTACATCTTGGATCTTTAAAACATCCTAACATGCCATAGATGCAGGTGGCCTGATTGTTGATGTTGGCTATTATCTGTATGTACATGGTGTGTGATACATATAACATAAGACCAGACTGGCAATCACAGTCAACGTCCTCTTTAAGGCACTCCCCAAAAATGGCGGCCATTCGAAATGTGTGTGTTAATGACATTAAATACTCAACTTGTGATGCAACACATATGGGTCTGTGTGTAAAAGTACAAGCTCTGTGTCCATTATGTTTTTCAGATCATGCTTCAGCGCCGGTATGACTTCGCGCCCAATGTGTGCGAGAAAAGGGACATCGCCCGGGAGATCATCGCCGAGATCCACCGTGTCACCAGCACCACCTTCACTCACACCCAGATCATGCAGCATTGGTCGGACCTGAAGCGTCTGCACATGCCCCGGGTGCGGAGGTTTTTTGGGATCCATTTCCCAAGTAAGTACGAAGCAATTGCATGTTATATGTTCCAAATGTCTAAGTTATGCCTTTATTTATAATGACTTTTCTTTGGTAGTGTTGGAAATGGATTTCAGAATTCGCCGCACCCGGAGACGTACAGGCCGACCAGTGCTGCATGACTCTGCATCTGTGAGTGAAGGTGGTGGATCTCCCGGGCGACGGACCTACCCCTCCTCTGTGGCCTCCTCAGACCAGCCCCTGGACCTTACCACAGAGGAGGGGCCAAGGCGCGTGGGCGTGGAGTCATACCTGGCCACGCATGGGGAAGGCTCTGGTATGTCACTCTTCATGTATAGGCACAAAGATATACATGGCAGGCCAAAAACTAAGTTATCCTTTATTATGTATTTGTAGAAGCTTCAGGAGCGGGTGAGATAGTGGAGGAGGAGGCAGCAGAGATGCTTGAAGTCGATCCTGGCGAAGGTGAGTGATGTCAGCCAGACTGGGAGCCAGATATGTTGGGAATAGTGACTCTATACAAGTACTAACCAAATGTCACATGTTTCTCCAGGGACTTCTTCACAGCAGAGCCAGGACCAAGGGCAGCCTGTTGGCCCCAACCAGCCATCTGTCGGCCACCAACTCCGTAAGTCTCCATGCCATTATTCATATTAATGTTTGCTTAGCTAATAACACACACATAACTAAAGGCGTAGCCAATGTGTAGTTCACACTTTCATGTGGGCACTTCGTTAGCTTAAAGAGGACCCTAACTAGTATTAAGAACCAAAGACTTAGCCATCACACTGTACCTACAGATTAGAAACATGGAAAAACACCCTTCACCCATCTAATGCATGTTATTAGACTGAACAAAACCAATATTGGGGAATATGGAATGCGCAATATTTACAGGCAGCATGGGATACAGATTGAAAAAAGGAAGGTGCTGCCATGCATTGTGTGAGTGATGACCTTTCCCTCAACCCAGCTATGCTCGGGATTCCCAACGCACCACTGTAACCTACTCCCCTGTACTTTATCCAACTCTCCACTCCTCATTAAGTGTTATGCTTCAGAGTCCAGATGGCGGCGCTGTAATCCCCAAAAAACCCTAAATAACTTTGAGGTGGTGCAGAATCATTTGTGAATAGTTATTGGTTTTCATTAAATAATGTTGAAGGTCCGGTTTAAGGAGTTTAAACACTTACCTGTGGGAAATGCATTAACTGTATCCCTTTGAAGAAGGACATATGTCATGCATTTACATGTATTTGATTAACCCTAAATCTATTTCCAGCATACAAACCGGTCTGGGACTCCTATTTATGTTTCTTTCTCTATTGGTTACAGGGATGATCCCCCAAACCTTGGCGGGTAAAAAAAAAAGAATGAAGGAGTTGGTGGCCGAGCTGCTGGCCATACAGGCGACGTTGGGGCCAACAGATGAAGAAGAGGATGATGAATAGTGCCCTTGGTCCTGGCTCCTTTGTTTTACTGTTTTTTACCTATGTCCCAATGTTTTTAAGGATTTTATATATTTTTTTAAAAAAAAATATTAGGTTTGTGTCAAACCAAACAAAAAATGTTTTTTATTGTTGACCCAAAAAAAAAAAAACTGTGTTTTACTGTTTTAAAAAAAAAAAAAAAAAAAAAAACTTTTACTGTTTCAAAAAAAAAAAAACAAAACTATGTGTTTTACCGAGACCAAATAAAAAAAAAAAAAAATTAACTATTATTTACAACCAAACAAAGGTAATAATGTAAATAAATTAGATTTTAAGCCTTCCTAAATGTGTCTTTTCTAATATGCACACACCCAAAAAATTACACAAACCAGAAACAACACGCTTAGAAACATATAGACATATGTAAATTATGTGATTTTCTTACGTTTTATGGACAGAGAAATGAAGTTGGATGCAAGCGCTAAGGGGTTTAGGTAAGTTTGAGGGACCGAGAAATGAAGTTGGATGCAGGCGCTAAGGGGTTTAGGTAAGTTTGAGGGACCGAGAAATGAAGTTGGATGCAAGCGCTAAGGGGTTTAGGTAAGTTTGAGGGACCGAGAAATGAAATTGGATGCAGCCGCTAAAGGGTTTAGGTAAGTTTGAGGGACCGAGAAATGAAATTGGATGCAGGCGCTAAGGGGTTTAGGTAAGTTTGAGGGACCGAGAAATGAAATTGGATGCAGCCGCTAAAGGGTTTAGGTAAGTTTGAGGGACCGAGAAATGAAGTTGGATGCAAGCGCTAAGGGGTTTAGGTAAGTTTGAGGGACCGAGAAATGAAGTTGGATGCAAGCGCTAAGGGGTTTAGGTAAGTTTGAGGGACCGAGAAATGACGTTGGATGCAAGCGCTAAGGGGTTTAGGTAAGTTTGAGGGACCGAGAAATGAAGTGGGATGCAAGCGCTAAGGGGTTTAGGTAAGTTTGAGGGACCGAGAAATGAAGTTGGATGCAGGCGCTAAGGGGTTTAGGTAAGTTTGAGGGACCGAGAAATGAAGTTGGATGCAGCCGCTACGGGGTTGATGTAAGTTTCTGGTTGAGGGTGCGCATGCGCAAGATCTTATAAACATACGAACGCACGAATTTAAGAGGCCAAAAACCAATGAAAACCAGAGGCAAACGCAAGTAATTGGAAGAGCTGGACGATGGAAGCCGCCGACAAAACAGGCTGCCGCCGCAACAGGTGAGCACATGAACGTGATTTTTACGATTGCCAACTGACTGAGGCAAGTTCGGGAGATATCATACGAACGGACGTATCTTTTAGGATAGAAACGTATTTGCTTATTGAATCACTCGCAAGTTCATACGAACGCACGAGCGGACGTAAAAAATAGGATGATCGTGAGCAAAATCCAAGCTGTTACATGTTTCTTTGAATCAACCCAATAGTTAGCGATAGGTAGGGAGATTTAGAGAGGCAGACAGAGCCAGGGAAAGATAGTGGAAAACCGGAACAATCCAGGGACAGCATAAAAGTGACAGTGACAGGGTGATTTTCCTGATCAGTTTTCAATTCAATTTGATTTCTTTGTGCTGTAAACCATAATCTGCCTTGCCACTGTGCATGCCATCTATGCAGTGCCTTATGTAACCCTATCTGTTACACACAAGCATTTAAATAACTGGATTAGTGTTAATATTTTTGGGTCTGCTTTAAATACACCAGGCCACTGTGCATGCCATCTATGCAGTGCCTTATGTAACCCTATCTGTTACACACAAGCATTTAAATAACTGGATTAGTGTTAATATTTTTGGGTCTGCTTTAAATACACCAGGCCACTGTGCATGCCATCTATGCAGTGCCTTATGTAACCCTATCTGTTACACACAAGCATTTAAATAATTGGATTAGTGTTAATATTTTTGGGTCTGCTTTAAATACACCAGGCCACATGGGCATCCCAAACCTGCACTTGTCACCCTATCTGTTATACTAAATAAGCTTCTACAGGCACTTTTTTTTATTTATTTATTTTTTTTATATAGAGCTGTAATAGATTATATAGTGAGGTAAATTCGCCATTTTGCACCATTATATAGAGAAGTCCACTGTGTAAATCTGAGGAGCAATAGTTTATACAGTATTGTGAGGTAAATTCGCTGTTTTGCACTATTATATATATCAACCTAAATCCCTGTGTAAATCTGAGGAGCAATAGTTTATATTGTGAGGTAAAATTGCCATTTTATAGAGCAGGCCCTGTCTGAAAATCTCATTTTGCAATCTATGTTATATTGTGAGCTAAATTCGCCATGTTGCACCATTCTTTAGAGTGGCCCTCCTGTGTAAATCAGAGCAGCAATAGTTTATATTGGACAATACATTTGCCCTGTTTTGCACCATTATATGGAGCAGCCCCTGAGTAAATCTGGGGGGCAATAGTTTATATTATGAGGTAAATTCATGGTTTTGCACCATTACATAGAGCAGTCCCCATATAAACCTGAGAAATAAGTTATTTTGCAGCATAATATAGAGCAGGCCCTGTGTAAATCTGAGGGGAAATAGCTTATATAGTGAGGTAAATTTGCCATTTTGCAGCATTATATAGAGCAGGCCCTGTGTAAATCTGAGGGGCAATAGCTTATACTGTGAGGTAAATTTGCCATTTTGCAGCATGATATAGAGCAGGCCCTGTGTAAATCTGAGGGGCAATAGCTTATATAGTGAGGTAAATTTGCTATTTTGCAGCATTATATAGAGCAGGCCCTGTGTAAATCTGAGGGGCAATAGCTTATACTGTGAGGTAAATTTGCCATTTTGCAGCATGATATAGAGCAGGCCCTGTGTAAATCTGAGGGGCAATAGCTTATATAGTGAGGTAAATTTTTTTTGCAGCATTATTGTCATGAATGACTTGCCTTCAGTCCGTGCCCGTGGTGTCCCTAGGCAACTGACCAGGGTTTCTCCTGCCCAGCAACCGCCTCTGCCTCCGATGCCATCCCCAGCGGCGCGTGTGTCGCCGAGTAAGTCCTCCCCCCTTGCCCATTGTCACTCAGCTTGTGCTTGCTGGCCTATACAATCAGCTCATGTCCTCCGGTGGTGCAATACTCAGAATGGCCACCGGAGGCTGTTTAAAAGAACGAAGTCTAGAAGGTGTAGCTCTGAGCAGTTTGCCTGGAAGCTCAGCTGGAGCAATCAGCCCAGAGCTCACCAATCAGACTACAGGGCCAGTGCTCCAATCTGCCGTCAGATCCTAAGTGCACCAATCCCAGCCACTGTCTCCCTGTCCAATCCTGCCGGTTTTCCCACTATAAAGGGATTTCCACTGCAGTGTGTCATTGCCTGTTATAGCGCCTAGTACCAAGCATTGAAGCTCGATTGATTCCTGTTGTCGACCTTTTGCCTGCCTGACCACGATTTTCGCCTGACCCCTCTGATACCTCGCCCCGTGACCTTCTGGATTGACCTCGGCTTGTTTGACTATTCTTCGTTACCTCCATTGGATACCTCGCCCCGTGACCTCCCGGCTCTGACCTCGGCTTGTAATCGGACTTCCGCCATCCGGCATCTTCGCTTGGGACTCCCTGCCGTTCATCAGTCTCCACCTTAAGCTGATAATCTTTGCGCCCTATAAGTCCTGGGGGTAACCGAGTAGGAGAGGCATTACCCGCGTCTCCTACAAGCGGGGACTTGTCTATAGGCAGAAGAGGCGGTGGAGATTGGGGATTGTCAGCTCAAGACAGACTGGTGTCCGGTATAGTCCTTACATTATAACAGGCCCAAAAATTGATATGGAAGAACTTGTACAACAAGTGCAGGCCATGGCTACCGCCATTAACCAGCTGGCCCAACGTGTGGCTGATCAAGAAAATCGCCAGCTGCCTGCACCACCTGTATCCTCACCTCCTGTTGAGCCGAAGGTTCCCCTTCCTGAGAAATTTGATGGGGATCGTACAAGATTCTCCAACTTCAAGAACTCCTGTGAACTTTATTTCAGACTACGGCCCTACTCTTCAGGCACAGAAATGCAGAGGGTGGGCCTGGTTATCTCTCTGCTCCAGGGTGATCCACAGTCCTGGGCGTTTGGCTTAGCGCCCACAGATGAGGCCTTGCAATCTGTCTCAGCCTTTTTCTCCGCTATGGAGATCCTATATTCGGACCCTGACAGGACTTCGACCGCTGATGCCAGGCTTCGAAGCCTGAAACAGGGGAAACGCTCAGCAGAGGAATATAGTGCCAAATTCCGCCGCTGGGCGATTGAATCCCGTTGGAATGATCCTGCTCTCTGTAGTCAGTATAGAATTGGTCTTTCAGAAGGTGTTAAGGATGTTCTAACAAATTTTCCTTACCCTAAAAGCCTGGATGAACTCATGCTTATGGCCATTAAAATTGACAGACGGCTACGGGAGAGACATATAGAGAAGAATCACTCTCACTTCTGGGAATCTTCCCACCAGGAGTCATCCTCTATGGGTGTTGTCTCATCTTCGCCCCCAGAAGAGCCTATGCAACTTGGTGCTACTCACCTTTCCCTGGCTGAAAAGAGTAGACGTCGCACCTTAGGCCTATGCATGTACTGCGGGGTTTCAGGTCACCTGGTTAGGACCTGCCCCAATAAAAGACCTTTGGCGGGATTGCAACGTCCTGACAAGATAGAGAAAGTTTGTCAGGACGGTCAGGTAACTTCCCTTCATAGAAATAAAATGTTGTTACCTGCTACTGTGGGTTGGGAGTTGTCCAGAAAATCCGTCTCTGCTTTTGTCGATAGCGGAGCAGTTGGCAACTTCTTGGATAAATCCATAGTAGCCGCCTTAGGCATTCCCTTAATCCCCCTTGGGAAGCCCCTTCAGATTTTGGCAGTAAACAATACTCCTGTTCCTAGAGGAACTGTCACCTCCAAAACCCCTTTAATTAACCTAGTTGTGGGGCCTTCCCATTCTGAGAACCTTGAATTTTTTGTCTTAGACAGCCCTGAAGCCCCGGTTGTCTTAGGGTTCCCCTGGTTAAAGGTGCACAACCCTACCTTTGATTGGGAAACTGGGGAATTGACAGGATGGAGCCCGCACTGTGCAGAACATTGCTATAGTATCACTGTTGGAGCAACCCAAGTCTCAGAGCTTATTTGTCCATCTGCCTCTCCATCCATGAGGGTACCTCATGTATCTTTATTGAAGTCCGCCGGAACCATTCAGGGTGATAATCCTGTTAAGTCTGGTGAGGGTCCTGAGGCCCCTCGTGAAGGGGAGGGTACTGTCATGAATGACTTGCCTTCAGTCCGTGCCCGTGGTGTCCCTAGGCAACTGACCAGGGTTTCTCCTGCCCAGCAGCCGCCTCTGCCTCCGATGCCATCCCCAGCGGCGCGTGTGTCGCCGAGTAAGTCCTCCCCCCTTGCCCATTGTCACTCAGCTTGTGCTTGCTGGCCTATACAATCAGCTCATGTCCTCCGGTGGTGCAATACTCAGAATGGCCACCGGAGGCTGTTTAAAAGAACGAAGTCTAGAAGGTGTAGCTCTGAGCAGTTTGCCTGGAAGCTCAGCTGGAGCAATCAGCCCAGAGCTCACCAATCAGACTACAGGGCCAGTGCTCCAATCTGCCGTCAGATCCTAAGTGCACCAATCCCAGCCACTGTCTCCCTGTCCAATCCTGCCGGTTTTCCCACTATAAAGGGATTTCCACTGCAGTGTGTCATTGCCTGTTATAGCGCCTAGTACCAAGCATTGAAGCTCGATTGATTCCTGTTGTCGACCTTTTGCCTGCCTGACCACGATTTTCGCCTGACCCCTCTGATACCTCGCCCCGTGACCTTCTGGATTGACCTCGGCTTGTTTGACTATTCTTCGTTACCTCCATTGGATACCTCGCCCCGTGACCTCCCGGCTCTGACCTCGGCTTGTAATCGGACTTCCGCCATCCGGCATCCTCGCTTGGGACTCCCTGCCGTTCATCAGTCTCCACCTTAAGCTGATAATCTTTGCGCCCTATAAGTCCTGGGGGTAACCGAGTAGGAGAGGCATTACCCGCGTCTCCTACAAGCGGGGACTTGTCTATAGGCAGAAGAGGCGGTGGAGATTGGGGATTGTCAGCTCAAGACAGACTGGTGTCCGGTATAGTCCTTACAATTATATAGAGCAGCCCCTGTGTATATCTGAGGGGCATTAGCTTATACTGTGAGGTAAAGCATAATATAGAGCAGCCCAGTTGCCATCTAAATCAACTACTGGCTGGGCAGGACAGCTTTTCCAGGGCAAACTCTGCTAGTTGCGGCCACAAGTCAAGTTTGGCTTCCCAGAAGTCCAGCGGATCCTCAAGGTGTGTTGGCATGGTCATGTCAAGGTATGACATGACCTGCTTGTTCAGATCCTGCTCCAGGTCTTCCTGCTGCTCATGAGTAGACTCACTATGCGGGTGTAGAAAGCTACTCATTAGCGACTGAGGCAGCTGCTGATGGAGCTGCTGCTCCTGCCACCCCCCTGGCAGCCATGGCAGTGGAAGGTGAGCGCAGCGTTCCCCCCGAGTCAGACCTGCGAGAGTATGGACCATGGCGCAGATAGACATCGCCCAACTGACTACGTAGGATGTCTCTGTAGTAGGTCAGTTTGTCCTCCCTCTCAGTGGGTGTAAAAAATGCCCCCATTTTGTGCCGGAAGCGAGGGTCCAATAAGGTGGAGAGCCAGAAGTCATCCCGCTGACAAATGGAGACAATTCTGTGGTCACTACGCAAGCACGTGAGCATGCATCGTGCCATTTGTGCAAGTGACTCGGAGGGACTACCTGTCTCCATCTCCACTGCAAACTGCCACGGTGTGTCTGGGTCCTCTGTCTCGCCTTCCTCACAACCCTCTAGCTCCTCTGGCTGCTCCTGCTCCTCCTCTCCTGTCAGATGTCTAGATAAAATGGTCATTTTGTCAAACCTAAACTGTGCTTCGCTGTGCCCCACCCCCTCCTCCACTTCAGCCCCCACAGGCTTCATGCGCCATGTCTCTAGTGCCCTGACCAGCCATAGTTTCCAACATGTGTTGTAGTACATGAAGCAGTGGAATCTCATCGTTCATCTCATAGTCCTGGCGACTGACTAATAAAGTAGCTTCCTCAAAGGGCCTGAGCAAACGGCAGGTGTCATGTATGAGCTGCCACTGGTTTACATTGAAGTTACACAGGGGAGTCCCCCTATACGTTTGGATCATCAAGAAATCCATGATGGCTTTTCTCTGTTCCTATAGTCGATCCTGCATATGGAGGGTGGAATTCCAACAGGTGGAAACATCGCAAATTAGACTATGTTGGGGGATACCGTTCTGATGCTGAAGCTCAAGAAGGGTGTGCTTGGCGGTGTAGGAGTGCCTGAAGTGCATGCAAAGTTTCCTTCCCGTTGTTAGGATGTCTTTCAGATGGGGGGAAGACTTCAGAAAACGCTTGACAACTAGATTGAACACGTGTGCCATGGCAGGACGCATGGCTCAGGCTTCCTTGTCGCAGCGCAGACAAGATGTTCTTCCCAGTGTCAGTCACCATGGGTCCCATTTGCAGTTTTCGTGGAGTAAGCCATGATTTCATGTATTGAGTTCTCATTTTTAGCAGTTCCTCCCATGTGTGACTCTGTTGCTCAAGGCAAACCATGTGAAGAACAGCGTGAAACCGCCGTGTCCTGCACACATGGTAGGCTGGATGGGCACTGGATAAAAAAATAAATAAATTTAAAAAATTGTGTGATTCAGGGTGTGATTCATCCAATTTTTGGGCTCCTGAAGCCAACTCCAGTGTCTCTTTAAAGTAATGTTTGGGCTCCTGCTGCTACTGCTGCTTGCAACTCCTAGGTGTGATTCATCCAATTATTCTAAGTATACAGTACGTCCTGCTCCAGATATAATATTTACACTTGGGTAATCCTCCGCCAGATGGCGCTGTGCACTGCAGACCTGCAAAAACAGTCTCCTCCCGGCCCTTCATATACCCGAGGACCTCCCACAAATCCCCAGATTTCTCTGCAGTGCTGACTGCAAAGACATGAAGTATCACTCTCTCGCAGGTGAGCGGGGCTATTACAGCCTGCGGCCCTGTTGGACTATTTCCACCCGGCCTCCCAGCCTGGGCTGCGCTGGTCGGGTGAAGGTAGGCAGCACCGTGCGTGCTTATGGAGCCATGCTCCACCGCAGTCCCCCACCAAAGGGTAGGCGGTTTAGGCTGATGGTGAGCCTCTAGTGGATGTCCTTCCCGCATTATTGCCCATGCCCCGTGTAGTGGTGGACCCTGTGTAAAGGGTCGCCATCCTCCCTCGCCATCCTCCCTCGTTTCCCCCCGTATTCGGGGGGAAAAGAAAGGGGGTGTGTGTGTTTGGCGGTCTCTGTACTGTATTGTCACGCTTATGGCCGTAGTTTTGCCCTTGACTGGCAACTTGGTGTCAGAGCCGTGCTGCTTGCTCTTCTTATTTTGGCCGCCGCCGTTTTCGCCTTCTCATTTTTTTATTAAAATTTACTGTGCTGGGTGGCGGCGGCGTCAGACTCTACGAGTATCCATTAGCAGATGCTTTTACTAACATATCCTAACTTGGCTTGTCAAGCCTGGACGGCTGCCTCAGAGCTTCACGCTCTTAGGGGGAGGCGGGGACCTGGCGTGGCGCGCTCCGCGTCACGGCCAGATTGGGCCCGCCCTTCGAGGTTCGGTGGGCACCATTTTGTTGATCTTCGCGCGTGTTTGCGGTCCTCCTCCCCAGGTCTGTAAGTGCCCTCGCGGGTGATTTCATAATTAGTATTGTTTTCTGCTGCGCATGGCCCTGACACCTCTTATTCCCTTTCTGTCTTTCAGACATCAAAGACTCCGGTGGCTTCTCCCGGCCTAACATAAATTGTAGTGGGCTTACAAAAAATTCTCCCACATTCCTAGCGGGTCTTTGGGACATCCAAGGTTGCCTATTGCATAAATCCCTGCTGGCATATTGCATTGATAATCACCATATGGAGGCATCTCAGAATTATGTGACCGGGGTCCCTCCGGGACAAGACCGGCTGTGTACGGCGTGTGGACTTCCCCATGCTGATGCGGACAGAGCACGGGTCTGCGGACCCTGTGCTGAACAAGCACTGGCCCTGCAGTCAGGGTTGCCAGTGTCTGCGCCTCGTTTCAATACACCTGTCTCCCCGTGCTTAAATCTCACTCCCGATGAGTCGCACTCGAGCGGGGATAACCAGCAAGTCGTGCCGCGTAGACTGCCTACGGCTGATCAGGTTATTTCGAGGTTGGCAGAGCGCTTGGGCCCTGGTAAGAAGCAGTCCCTGACGCCTCCGGTTTCGCCCATTCCTTCGGGAACGGAGGAGTTCACTACACCGCGGGGTTTTGCTCTTTCTGATGAAGGTGAGCTGTTCTCTGGCTCAGGCTCATCTGACGAGGGGCCGAGGAGTCCTGATGATACTGGCCTTGGTTCCTGGGGCCTGTGTGACACTGATGAATTACTGATAAAGATCTTCGAGGTCTTGTCTATCTCTCTCCCTGGTGAGGCTCCCAGGCCTAGAAGGGAGAGTTTCCATACAGCGACGCCGCGCTTGGAATTTCTGGAGCAGGATCACTTCCAGGCTCGTGTACTCAAAGAATGGGAATCCCCTAGTAAACTTCCAGGGGACTGGGATTGGAAATACCCTTTTCCCCCTGATGTGGCTAACTCTTGGTCATCACCTCCCGTGGTGGATGCACCGATCATAGGGGTTCTTAACCCCCCCTTTATTGCAGCCCCTACTTATCGTACCCTTCGGGATGCTGAGGACTGGCACATTGATAGGCTGGCTTCCCACGCCTTTTCTTGTGCAGGGACAGCTCTGCGCCCGGTCTGTGCCGCGGCCATCACTGCAGTGGCCGCTAGGACCCTCATCAGAAAGATGCTTGATCATCACCCTGAGGATCTCCCCTGGGAGGTGTTTAATGCACTCTCCAGTTGTGATGTATTTGTAAGGTTTATCCTTTTAGCGCTGGATGACACCATTAGGATGTGTGCAAGAACTTCTGCCCTTGTGGTAGCTATACACCGCTTGGTCTGGCTGCGACAGTGGGGTGTTGATGATGCTACGAAAAAGACTCTTACTGGGCTTCCCTTTAGAGGGCGACACCTATTTGGGGCCCGTCTGGACCTGTTTGGAAAAAAGGGCAAAACACCCCTTCACAGAAGGCTGTCTCGGCCTCCTCGGGGCAGGGGCACCCCTCCCCCCCATGTTAGTGTCGAACACGAACCAGGGGTGTCCTTCCAGCTTTTTGGTGTAGATTCCTGCCCCAGGAGTGGCAAACAACGCCCTGGCCCCTCTGGCAGGACTAAGTCCAAATCTTTCACCAAAACCCCCCAAGCATGATGGGACGCCCTTGCCCGCCTGGGTGAGGGGATGGCCGCAGCATCTTGCTCCTATCAGGAGGCGTCGTGCCTCGTTCTGGTGGATTCAGGAGGTAGTTTCCTCTGGATGCAGGATAGTGTTTGCTGGGCGGTCCCTTCCCGAGATTGTCAGGGTGCTTCTGGTCCCTGTCTCTCTTCGGGTGTTGGCGCAGGCCGTGCACGGCCTGTGAGGTCTGGGGTCATTTTGTAGGTTGCCCTTAACAGGCAGAGGCAGGGGCCTCTACACCAACCTCTCCACATTCCCCCAAAAGGATGGGGCACTCTGGCCCATTCTGGCCTTCCATAGGTTCGGCAATTTACATTCACAGGCAGTTTCTGCATGGTTTCTCTGAGTTGGGCCGCCAGCGCCCTGTGTCCAGGGACCTCTTGCCGTCTGTGGAGATTTAAGATGCTTATTTCATTGCCACTGTGTCTTCTGGACACCGAGGATCTTACAGGTTAGTGTTGGAGGTCCAACACTGCTGGTTGGCTTTGTTATCTGGCCTCTCTTCTGCCCCCAGAGTGCTCGCCAAGGCAATGACGGGGGTGATGTCTCTGATGAGACCAAGGGGGCGTCCGCGCGAGGAACTACCTTGTCGTCCTTCTTTGCTTCCCAATCTCTACGTCAGGCCGAGTTACTCGGCTGGTGGTGTCCTTTGGGAGTCTTTGGGTGCTCAATCACCTCAATTCCTCATTGTCCCCTTATTTGGTATCTCCATTCCTAGGATTGAACTTGGATTCGGTTCAGGCGGGAACCTGCTTCCTTGGCTATAAAGTGGACAATCTGGTTACATGGGCTCGGTCCCTCATTGCCGTTCCCGTCTCTTCACCAGGCTGATTTGCGGCTGGTGGGCCTGTTGGTGGCTGCTCAGAGGTTGTCCCTTATGCTCAGTGCCCTTGGGCTCTTCTGCAACTCATATTGTAAATGCTGGACAGGGTTCCAGCTTCCCTGGAGCTGGGTCTGTGTACCTTCCCCTTGGTACGGTGGTTCCTCTTGAGACGGTTGTACTCAAGGAACCAGTCAGGGGGCACCCCCTTCCTTGCGTCTTCCTGTAGATGGATACCAAATCTTTCAAGTTGACGGAGGGGTTTTTTTTTCTTCTAAAATCCCCTGTGGTTCCGGGGGAGGTGGGACCTTTAGGGGCCCATTCACCTGTCTATTATTGAAGCGGTAGGCTTTCAGGTTGGCTCTATCTCGCTGGACTACTCCTTTGCGGGATCTGTCTATTTGGGGGCTCCTTGGCCTGTCTGACGACAGTGGCTATTTATTATCTGTGTGGACTCGGAGCAGGATGATCCTCCAGGAAGGTATCTGATCCTGATCTGGGTGGAGGACAGCGTTCCCTGCATATCTGCAATATTCGCTCTGCTGGCTGTCCTTCTGCGACATGATGTGCTAATTCTTTTGTCACTATGTGATCCATCTAGTGTGGATCTTTTTGGGCCCCGCCACTATCATAGGTTCTAGGCCCTTGTTTCCCTGTCTCAGATTATTCTGACCTTGGTCATGAGGCCTAGTAACTTTATGGCTGGACATTCTATTCTGTATGTCTTATCTTCATTCACCCTGCTAGGCGGGGTTCTGCGCAAGTTTGCTCTGGAAGGGGGAACCAGTGATACTGGTGGCCCCTGGGTGGCCTAGTGGAGTGTGGTTTGCAGATGTGGTACTGAGTACAGCGGACCTGTACGTTCTGTCAGGCTGTCAGGAGTGCTGATCTGCTCACTCAGGCCCCCTTTTTATTTCACCCCAATATACAGGCTCTGGTCTGGATGGCCTGACGGTTGATTCATCCACCCTGATGGAGACGGGCTTATCTTCTGGGTGACTGTGACTACTGGAAGCCTAGGAGTTGGCTTCTTCTTCTTCCGTCTATTGTGGGGTCTTGGTCTCTCCCCTGTTGGGCGCTCTCTGTTCCCAGGGTTCTGGAGCTGTTACAGCATGGGTTGGAGTTGGCTCTCCAACTCGGTACTCTGGAGGTTCAGGTTCTGCCCTGTCCACCTTCCTGTAGAAGTCTTTGCTCGGTTTTTTGCCTTGGATAAGCATTCTTTCGGGGATTGCTCAGGTGCATCCCCCACATAGTTCTAGGGTCCCTGTTGGGATTTGAATTTTATTCTGTTTGCCTTGCGGGGTGTTTCCCTTTGGACCTATTCCGGATGCTGTCTGACTGTTCTTATCCACAAAATTGTCCTTCTGGGGGCTGTTACTTCAGTCAGACGTGTGCCTGAGCGGGCGGCTCTGTTTAGCTAGCTCTCGTTCTTTGATATATACACCAAGATGAGGTGGTGTTCCGCCTTATGCCGGACCTTCTGTCTAAGGTGGTGTCTTAGGCTCAGGTATTCAAGACTTTGTCTTTTTCTGTGCTTTATTCCTAGTAACGCTGAGGCAAGGGGATCTACATTCCCTCGCCAGGTGCTGGAATTTTTTTCCTGGATTGTCTCTTGTCCCTTAGGGGGACTGTTGCCCATTGGGGTTTGTGGGCACCTACATCTGTATGTGCCTGATCTCGTCTGCTTCCAGGGGTTCAGCGGCCCTTGGCCTAGCCTTTACTTGGATGGATGTCCCTTCTGGTCCTAGGGAAGGTTCGGCTTCTTCCTGGGCTACTGTTAGCGTTTGATCTTGTCAGGCTGTTACTCAGGCCTATTCCTTTAAGGGGAAGAATTTTCTTCTCACTTTATTTCTGATTCTACTGGTGCCTTGGTGTCTTGGGCCTTTCAGCACCAGGTTTTGTTGCACAAGTTTGCTAGACCGCTACTTGTTTTTTGTTCGTACCTTTTCAAAGGTTTTTATGACGTTGACGTTAGAGCCTTTGCTCATGTCGCTCTCGGTAGCAAGGTTTGCAGGTGACAGTGCTTTTTACTGTCTGCTGTGCCTTTTTTGTTGGGGATCCCACCCTACTTTATGGACACTGCTATTGGATGTCCCAAGTGTAAGTATTATATCTGGAGCATGACGTACTGTATACTTAGAATAATACAATTCTGTGAAATACTCACCTGTAGAATTGGTATTATACGTATACAGTACGTCCTGCTCCACCCCACCCTGGTTTTTGCATTATTCTGGATCCCCTGTATTATTCTGGATCCCCTGTATGTGATTGTTACCATTGTTGTTGTTACCAGTTTCGGTGGTTAAATGCTCCCAGCTTCTTGTTCACTGCTTTTCAATGCTGGGGATTTGTGAGAGGTCCCCGGGTATATGAAGGGCCGGGAGGAGCCTGTTTTTGCATGTCTGCAGTGCACAGCGCCATCTGGCGGAGGATTACCCAAGTGTAAGTATTATATCTGGAGCAGGACGTACTGTATATGTATAATACCAATTCTACAGGTGAGTATTTCACAGAATTGTATTTTTGGGCTCCTGCTGCCAACTCCAGTGTTTCTTTCAAGCTATGTTTTGGCTCCTGCTGCTGCTGCTTGCAACTCCAGGGTGTGATTCATCCAATTTTTGGGCAGCCAACTCCAGTGTCTCTTTAAAGCAATGTTTGGGCTCCTGCTGCTGCTGCTTGCAACTCCAGGATGTGATTCAGCCAATTTTTGGGCTCCTGCTGTCAACTCCAGTGTCTCTTTCAAGCTATGTTTGGGCTCCTGCTGCTTGCAACTCCATGGTGTGATTCATCCAATTTTTGGACTCCTGCTGCCAACTCCAGTGTCTCTTTCAAGCTATGTTTGGGCTCCTGCTGCTGCTTGCAACTCCCAGGGTGTGATTCATCCAATTGTTGGGCTCCTGAAGCCAACTCCAGTGTCTCTTTAAAGTAATGTTTGGGCTCCTACTGCTACTGCTTGCAACTCCAGGGTGTGATTCAGCCAATTTTTGGGCTCCTGCTACCAACTCCAGTGTGTCTTTCAAGCTATGTTTGGGCTCCTGCTGCTGCTGCTTGCAACTCCAGGGTGTGATTCATCCAATTTTTGGGCTCCTGCTGCCAACTCCAGTGTCTCTTTCAAGCTATGTTTGGGCTGCTGCTGCTTGCAACTCCAGGGTGTCATTCAGCCAATTTTTGGGCTCCTGCTGCCAACTCCAGTGTCTCTTTCAAGCTATGTTTGTGCTCCTGCTGCTGCTTGCAACTCCAGGGTGTGATTCATCCAATTTTTGGGCTCCTGCAGCCAACTCCAGTGTCTCTTTAAAGCAATGTTTGGGCTCCTGCTGCTGCTGCTTGCAACTCCAGGGTGTGATTCATTCAATTTTTGGGCTCCTGCAGCCAACTCCAGTGTCTCTTTAAAGCAATGTTTGGGCTCCTGCAGCTACTGCTGCTGCTGCTGCTTGCAACTCCAGGGTGTGATTCAGCTAATTTTTGGGCTCCTGCTGCTGCCAGCTCCAGGGTGTGTTTTTCAGGCACTATAGGGCCCCCTCATAGTGATGCCGCCTCAACTCTCTGCAATTGTGCCGCTTTGCGATTCTATTAGCAATGCCTCCGATCTGCATGTGATAATTATTGACAGTATTATTTCAATAACCCAGCACGCGTCCTATGCCTGTTACAGCAAGGCAGAATGGTTTACAACCCTATTGAGGCTCTGGGAGGCTCAGAAATAGCCGTTTTCAATAGCGATTCGTTGCGAATAAATTCGGGTCGAACCGATTTTTGTCGGAAAATTCTGCGAATCAGTCGATTAGAATTTTTCAAAAGTTCGCTCATCTCTACTTACAATACCCCCATACCCATACTGACTTTCAATACTTTAATACCCCCATACCCATACTTACTTTAATACCCCTATACCCATACTGACTTTCAATACTTCGATACCCCCATACTTACTTCAATACCCTCATACCCATACTTACTTTCAATAATCAAAAACCCCATTCCCATACTTACTTCAATACCCCCATACCCATACTGACTTTCAATACTTCAATACCCCCAAACCCATACATACTTCAATACCCCCCATACCTATAATGACTTTCAATACTTCAATACCCCCATACCCATACTTACTTCAATACCCCCATACCCATACTGACTTTCAATACTTAAATACCCCCATACCCATACTTACTTCAATACCCCCATACTTACTTTCAATACTTATATACCCCCATACCCATACTTAATTCAATACCCCCATACCCATACTTACTTCAATACTCCCATACCCATAATGACTTTCAATAATTCAATACCCCCATACCCATATTTACTTCAATACCCCCATACCCGTACTGACTTTCAATACTTCAATACCTCCATACCTATACTTACTTCAATACTTACAATACCCCCATACCCATACTTACTTCAATACTTACAATACCACCATACCCATACTTCAATACTTCCATACTTCAATACTTACAAGGTGTTGTAATACACAACTCATGCCAGTTGGATAATACTTCCTTCCAGTTGCATAATACTTACAAGGAGTTAGCAATACCACGCCAAGCCAGTGGCCAGTAAAGGAAAAACTAAATACTGAAAATACTGGGGAGTTTATTTCTCCGGTCATTTCTCCGGTAGGCCATAGAGTACTTACTTCAATACCCCCATACCCATACTGACTTTCAATACTTCAATACCCCCATACCCATACTTACTTTAATACTTACAATACCCCATACCCATACTTACTTCAATACTTACAATACCACCATACCCATACTTCAATACTTACAAGGTGTTGTAATACACAACTCATGCCAGTTGGATAATACTTCCTTCCAGTTGCATAATACTTACAAGGAGTTAGCAATACCACGCCAAGCCAGTGGCCAGTAAAGGAAAAACTAAATACTGACCAGGTGGCAACCTTACTGGGAGTGGGGCTGCTCAGCCAGGAAGCAATATGGCCGACTGCATCCAGTTTGTGTTGCTATGGATACTGAGCAAAGGCTGAGGTAAAAAAAATAAACACAGGCTGTTTCTTGGCACTGGGCTGGGGATAGAAGGTGACCACGTATACTTACCTCTGAGTATAGGTGCACTTTAATTCCTTTAGATGTTATTTCAGGGTTTTATAAGGTTTAATTTTTGCAATTGGTCTGCTGTCCAGTAAAACCTGACAGGCGGCTGCAGCACCCAGTGCCATGTTGTTATGAGTTTTCTTGTAAAAAATAGATGTGTCACACGCCAAAGCTTCAACCGGACCTTCCCCATGATTTATTGAAAAGCCCAAACCCTTATAAAATGATTCCCCAGCATCTAAAGTTAATATATTTTAAAGTTTTTAGTCATTTACTTATTATTATTTCCCCCACTGGGCTGCAACTCTGTTCAGGACTTTAGGATACAGGCACCACCATCTTGACTCCGAAGCATCACACTTACTGAGAAGAGGCGAGCATGATAAAGTACAGGGGGGCGGGTTATAGCTGTGCGGCGTAACTGAATGGCTGTGTGTGGCCGCGCACAGCCGAAGGATGCGAGCGATGCAGCTCGCTGCCGTTTGGTGCGGCGGGGGTTCCATTCAGCTGATCGTACAAGAGGAAGTGCATGCGCTATTGGACCGAGTAGAGGTGAGTTTCCTGGACGAACGGCAGGGTTTAAAGTGGACTGAAACCGACCGGGATTGGCCCGGGAATCTTAAAGATTCCATTCCCTCGCCCCAGGCCATCCAAAATCAGGATGCCCCACTGGGTGAAACCCCCCCCCCCCAGGTCGCCCGCTACACTTGCCTTACTTCCTGGTCCAACGACGCATGCACGGGCTGCGGGCGCATCCCCGCTATCTCTCTAGCAGGGCGAGTGCCCGCACCAGGCATTTGTGAATGGCCGGCTCGGGCACGCTCTCTGTTAGAGGGAAGCGTGTGATGCGGCCGCCAGCACACTCAGAGCCGCTGTGCTAAGATGTCGGTTTAGACGTTTATAGCTCAGCGGCTCCGAGCTCTCTGGTTGGACGAGCGGCCGCTCATGCGCCGTAGGACCGGGGAGAGGTGAGTTGATGTGGGAGATCTGGCGGGTTTCACATAGGGGGAATAGTCAAAATCCTGTGTTTTGGTCCACTTTAACACAGCGGTTTACTTTAACTCAGCATTTCCACTATCCTGGGTTTTGATCCTCTCCTTCGGGGCACCCCAATCGGGGGTGCACCCCAAACCAAGGGTGCCCCAGGAGAGACAGATCAAAAGCCAGGATAGTGAAATTTCCTGGTAAAGTGGACCAAAACTCAGGATTTTGATTATCCTGAGTTTTGGCCCTTTTCCCTGGGGTACCCTAATCGGGGATTCCCCCGAGTGACACCCCCAGCTCGCTCAATCCAACCCACCTTTTCCCGGTCCTACAGCACAGGCTCTCATCCAATCTCAGATCTCTCAGATATGCTTCATCTAAGGCTTCGTCTAAGGGAGGGGACCTGAGCACGCCTGAGCACGCTAAAGAGACAGCGGGGAGCTGCAGCTGCTCATCCGGGTAACCTGGGTATCACGCAGTCGATTCTGGATGCCCCAGGCGGAGGGAGTCAAGCAACCCTGGAATCTAATAGATTCCAGGGCCGTCGGGCCCTGGGTTTTGACCTGTGTTCGTTCACTAGTTCCTTTCTGTATCCGACTGTTGATATGAATGCATGTAACTTGGCGTGTCCAGCCTTTTAGCCTGATAAGATTATTGACAACTTTAAAAATTATTATTTGTTATTGTAATTATAATGTAGATTGGCATTGATCTTAATATTATAAACAATTTATAATATTTTATTTTCAAAGTGACCCCTCCTGCATTATTTAACTGGAGAGTCCCTGAACCAGGCAGCTATGTGAGGGCTCCCTATGAGGGATAACTGTCACTAGAGGCCATACCTACCAACTTTTCAGGTAGGGAAAGAGGGACATTTGTTAAATTAAGCCACGCCTCCTCATTGAGGGATGGATAGGAGATACATTGTAACAGTAACAGTAGAAACACTTTGAATGGGCAAATGAATCATTTATTGCTGCAGATCTGCATGTTACACCTCAAATTGTTACATTAAGCCACTCCCCCTCATTGAGAGATGGGTGAAGCCACGCCTCCTTATTGAGGTATGTGTGAAGCTACGCCCCCTCATTGATTAATGAATAGAAGATAGGATGTAACAGTTACAACAATAAAAACACTTTAAATAGGCGAATGAATCATTTATTGCTGCAGTTCTGCATGTTAGACCTCCAAGAGGGACAAATGAAAACGAGGGACAGGGGGGCACGGACTCAAAAGAGGGACAGTCCCTCCAAATTAGGGACACTTGGGAGGTATGCTAGAGGCCTGGCCCCAATATTCACTTACTTGTGTGTTTCCCCATTCCAGCTGCTGGATCACAACTCCACTGAGCACTGTGCACACACACCCTACAAACCCCTCTGACCACCAGTAGTCACATGTGGCTAAGAAGCTGTGTAGGAGCAAGGAAGTAGGTGAGGGCCGAGGGTCTTATCTTGATACCCCCCTTTCAGTGGTGGACTAGGGCCAAAAATTAGCCCTGGATTTTACAAGCCCCTGGCTGGCCCAAGACATCCTTGCTGAAGCCCCCCCAATCATGATGCCGGGGCTCAGAGTAAGTGTGGTGGAGGCCCCTGGGCACAAAATCTGGTGGAGGCTCCAGATACAGTATTTTTTTCCTTTTAAAATAATAGTCCAGCCAATAACCTGATGGTTATCTGGCCCCCACCTACTTACTGGAAGGTCAGATTGAGTCCCTTGTGCGGGTGCGTGATGCTCAGGAACTCCTGCTTTGCCATTCTGGGGGGGGGGGGGGGTAGTGTAGTCACCCAGCTGGTCCAGCAGAAAACTTAAGCAGAAGGCTAATGTACAGTGAGCGGCTATCGATTGACTACTCTGCGCCCAACCACACTGTAGCGTTGCTGATGGCGGCTTTGCTGCTCTAGACTCTCCATCCTGCCTTGTGGTGGCTTTGGCTGCCCAAATGCGGGGGCCCCCACTGCCGTTGATAGCTTTGTTGCTGGCCCTGCAGCCTGTCAAACCAAAGACTGAAAAGCCTCCTGGACTAGACTATAACCCAAAGGTTGGTGGAGGCCGCCTTTGCAGGGCAAGTGGTGGAGGCCCCGGGGCTAGAGCCCCTTGTGCCCCCCTCATAACCTGGCCCTGCCGCAGCTATAGCATTGGGGGCTGGGGTTCCTTGGCTTGTGGGTACAGGGAGCTGAGAGGGAGACTAAGGGGACAGAGATTGAATAAGGGTGTTAAAAGCAGCAGCCGGATTGTCCCCAAAGCAGTGCGGCCCACCGGGCCGTCCCCCCTGGTTTTATGTGACTGACAACATGCACACACCATCCAGGTGGTACCTGATATGACTGGAAAATGTATGCCATGGTATTATGGAGCAAGGTGAGTATATGGCAAGGGCGGGGCGGAGAGGGGTTATGCTGTAGGGTATTGCAAATTAGAATGGCCCTCTGAGGGGGTTGAACTAGGGCACATTTTAAAAAACAGGTTTAGGTTCACCTTAAGGTCCTGTGGACCAAAACCCAGGGAGGCTGGGTTATGTGCTAAGACACAATAGAAATACTTTGAATAGGCAAATGAATCATTTATTGCTGCAGATCTGCATGTTACACCTCACAGAGGGACAAATGAGAACAAGGAGGGACAGAGGGCAGGGACTCAATAGGAACAGTCCCTCCAAATCAGGGACACTTGGGAGGTATGGATGTGGGCACACCCCAGTGATTGACGGCGAGTCGCGATTCCGTCCTGCCATCAATCCCGCCCTTGGGGCTCTGGCTCCCGGAAGGCGTGGCTGCTGCATGCGTGGGGCCCCGACAAAGCAATCAGATGAGTTCTGGAGCGCCGGACCTGCAGTGACCCGCGGTGGAGGACAAAACGCAAAGTACCCTTTAGTTTTTTTTTTTTTCCTGCTGAATAACTTTAATAAAACCAAAAACAACAGTTATGATACAAAAACAATAATATGTAAAGCCAAGCTATAAAACAAATCCTCTTGCAAAGTCTTCTAGATGCTGAAGATCGTTAGTCCATGCTTTCAATATTTCATTTATAATGTTTTTAAAAAAAGTATTTCGCCTTTAGAGAGAAAAGTTTCTTGAAAAAGGGTCCAGGAAAATAAATCCAAGCGCTTATTGCTGCTTATGGAATGCAGGTTTAGGTTCTATCACAGTGGTTAATTAGTAAAACCTTGAAATAGCAATATAATATATATATATATATATATATATATATATATATATATATATATATTCTATAAATATCATCTAAATCTATATATATATATCATCCATATATAGATATATCCTCTATATATTGATATAATATATATATTGTAGACATGTCACTGGAGAAGTGATCGAGGGGGTGTACATTTCACCTAGGTTACTACGCTGGGTGAGATGGTAAGTCCAGGATTGATTTGTTTCCCAGCAGTGATATGCTGCTGAGGTGTTGTTTAAATTTTGCCGGGCCTGGATTTATATGGAATGGCAGGTAGGTTTGGTAGAGGGACCTGTCATTCCACACCTCCCCGATCCAGTTTGGGTTTTGAATCAGGTGAGCTCTGATCCTAATTAGCCTGGGAGGTAAAAGCTCTGCAGAGACTGCAGGCTATTGCTCTCAGCCTGAAATGAACAGCCTGTGTGTGTGTGTGAAGGAAGCTGCGAACGCAGCCACTGCTGGAGCTAAAAACTCACCCTGCGATGTCCAGGCGAACGCTGTATTTTGGAAGTGTCAGCTAGGTGAGAAGAACCTGCTAGTAAGCGCCCAGACGGGCTAGGTCTTTATTTTGTTTTGTACACTAAAGAAGCACGCTGCTGCTGTATGTTTTGTTTACTGGACTGTTTATGCCATGAATAAACGCCAAGACCTGCTTTTATAACACCTAAGTCTGTCGTGAACTGTGTCCAAACACACCATCCCCCGGGAAGATCCCTACAATTGGTGGAGGATGCGGGCAAAACGGTTGCTAGGGGCAACGGTGTGGACAGACTTGGCTACAGCTGCCTATGTCTTGGGTGAAAGCTGCAACTACACTCCAAGAACAGTCGGGCAACATGGAGGAGATGCTGAAGCAGTTTATGCAAGTAAGTTTGCAACAACAACAGGCCCAGATAGAGGCTAATAGACGCCATGAACAGACCATGGCTGCCCAACAACAACTTATTGAACACCTGATTGCAAAACAAGAGGCGCCTGTGGTTGCTAACCCCCACACAGTGGTGCGAGCCGCTCCAGAGACTTTTGATGTGAAAAGAGCTGTGCAGCGAGCGCTGCAAAAGATGACTGCTGAGGATGATGTTGAGGCCTTCCTAACTGGGTTTGAGCGTGCGGCTGAGCGAGAGAAGTTACCCGTCGCTGAGTGGGCAGAGGTAATTGCGCCCTATTTAACAGGGGAACCTCAAAAGGCCTACTATGACCTCAGTGAGCAAGAGGTTAAGGACTATACTCGGCTAAAAGCGGAGATACTTGCCCGGCTAGGCGTTACTACTGCGGTCCGTGCCAGGAGGGTACGCAACTGGAGCTACAGTTTGGACAAATCGGCGAGGTCCCAGATGTATGACCTGATCCATTTGGCGAGGAAGTGGTTGGAGCCAGACACTTCTACTCCTGCACAGATCCTAGAGAGGGTTGTGATGGACCGCTACCTCCGAGCACTTCCTGCTGACCTGCAACGCTGGGTGGGACAAGGTGACCCTAAGAATGCAAACGAACTTGTCAACCTTGTGGAGAGATTCCAGGCGACTGAGGACTACCTCCGTGATGTTTCTGCAGCCCCCTCACCTCCCCGGAGTGCCAGATCTGTGCCATCAGCTGGTAAGAGACTTCCATCTATTGGGGGAGTGTGGAGGGGTGCTGAGGGAGGAAAAAGGGCTCAAGTGGTGTCTCAGGGGCAAAAGACTGGAGATGGTCCCGGGTGGCTAAGTGGCCCTAAAAAGGACTCCTGGCCAAGGAGAACAGGCTCTATCCAGTGCTGGAGATGCCATAAGACGGGACACGTGTCTGCCCATTGCCCTCTTACCACTGAGCCCATGGACTGTGAGGTTAGTCGGCGTCAGTCGCTATTTGCGGAACCATCTTGTGTTGCAGTTCCTGGACTAGAGACTGAACCGCAAATCTGCGACATTACAATTAATGACTTTCCTGTTAAGGCGTTGCTGGACTCAGGAAGCCTCGTAACCTTGGTGCATGCCAGCCTGGTGGCTGGGGACTTTGAGTGTAAAAAGCATATGAGTGTTGTTTGTATACATGGGGATACAAAAGTGTACCCTATAGTGCTGGCTGAAGTCGGGACTAAACAAGGCACCGTACAATATGAAGTGGGTGTGGTTAAAAATCTCATGCACAACGTAATACTGGGGCGCGATTTTCCACTATTCTGGGCTCTCTGGGGAAAAAGAAAATCCCCCGAAAGGAGTGAGGAAACTCCTAAGGTTGTTGCGTTACCCCCTGTAAATGATAAAAGTGTGCAGGATGAAAATAATTGTTTTCCTTTGCAGGTCCTGGCTGGAGAGGAGGAGGCTCCTCCCACTGAGCAAAATATACCCGACTTAGAGGTGTCTAGGGATAATTTTGGGACTGCACAGTTACAGGACCCCACTCTCAAAAATGCGAGAGAGCAGGTTGCTGTCATGAATGGGGTACCTCAGGAACCAGATGCTGAGAAAAGATTTCCACATTTTTCTGTGACTAATGATCTTTTCTATAGAGTCACTAAGGTTAAGGATGAGATTGTGGAACAGCTTCTGGTGCCTAAGCCGTACCGGCGTCAGGTGCTGGACATGGCACATAACCATGTTCTTGGGGGACACTTGGGGACTGACAAAACGCAGGAGAGGGTTCTCCAGAGGTTCTACTGGCCGGCGATATATGGTGATATTAAAAAGTACTGCGAGTCGTGCTCCACATGTCAGCTTAGTGCCCCAGTGTCACATTTTCGCAGTCCTTTGGTTTCGCTCCCTATTATAGAGGTGCCTTTTGAGCGTATAGCCATGGATTTAGTGGGTCCCATTGTAAAATCCGCTAGAGGACACCAATATATTCTGGTGGTCATGGATTATGCGACCCGCTATCCTGAAGCTGTGCCCTTAAGAAACACCGCATCTAAAACAATTGCACGTGAGTTGTTTTATATGTTCTCTAGGACTGGAATCCCCAAAGAAATCCTAACTGACCAAGGTACACCCTTTATGTCAAAGGTGATGAAGGAGTTATGCAAACTATTTAAAATCTCACCCATCCGTACCTCTGTATACCACCCCCAGACGGACGGATTGGTGGAGAGATTTAACAAAACTTTGAAACATATGCTGAAAAAAGTGGTGGAAAAAGATGGCCGTGACTGGGATCATTTGTTACCCTACCTCATGTTTGCTATTAGGGAAGTGCCCCAAGCGTCTACAGGGTTCTCACCATTCGAGTTGGTCTATGGTCGTCACCCTAGGGGTCTACTGGACATTGCAAAAGAGACATGGGAGAGCGAGTCCACCCCCTACAAGAGCGTTATTGAGCATGTAGCACAAATGCAGGACCGTATAGCCGCTGTAATGCCCCTAGTAAGGGAACACCTCCAGAGGGCGCAAGAGGCCCAAAGTAGAATTTACAACCGGTCTGCAAGAATCAGGACATTTAACCCAGGCGATAGGGTCCTTATACTAGTTCCCACTGTTGAGAGTAAATTCCTGGCGAAGTGGCAAGGTCCCTATGAAATTGTGGAAAAGGTCAGTGAGGTGAACTACAAGGTGCACCAACCAGGTAGAAGGAAGCCTTTCCAAGTTTACCACGTAAACTTGATTAAGCCCTGGAAAGACAGGGAATCCTTGGGGGCGACAAATACTGTTAGTAATTTGTCACAACCAATCCCTCCAGTCAAGGTTGGTGATACCCTATCAGTGTCACAGAAACAGGAGGCTCAGGAATTTTTACAGAAAAACAAAGACAAGTTTTCTGACCTTCCAGGGCGTACACACCTCATCTGTCATCACATTGAAACTGAGCCTAGAAGCAGAGTAAACCTCAAGCCCTATAGGATCCCAGAAGCCCGTAGGGAAGCCGTATCTGCCGAGGTAAAGCGTATGCTTGATCTGGGAGTAATTGAGGTGTCACAGAGTGAATGGTCCAGCCCGATTGTATTAATCCCAAAGCCTAATGGAACTTGGAGGTTCTGTAACGATTTCAGAAAGTTGAATGAGATCTCAAAATTCGATGCCTATCCTATGCCCAGGGTAGATGAGTTGATTGAGAAGTTGGGTAATGCCAGATACATAACCACCCTCGATCTCACAAAGGGCTATTGGCAGATTCCACTTACTAATGAGGCTAAAGAGAAAACTGCATTCTCCACCCCTGATGGGCTATTCCAGTATGTAGTGATGCCGTTCGGGTTACATGGAGCACCTGCGACTTTCCAGAGGTTGATGGACTTGATTTTGCGACCACATCGTGATTACTCAGCTGCCTACCTCGATGATGTGGTCATTTTTAGCCCTGATTGGGAAAGTCACCTCTGTAAGGTACAGGCTGTATTGGATACCATAAGTGATGCGGGGTTGACCATAAATGCCGAGAAGTGTGCAATAGCCCTAGAAGAGGCCAAGTATCTGGGCTACATTATTGGAAGAGGGTTGATTAAGCCACAGCTTAATAAAGTGGAGGCAATACAGAATTGGCCTAGACCCCTGACAAAGAAACAGGTCAGAGCTTTCCTTGGTATTACGGGCTATTACCGTAGATTTGTGCCGAACTTTGCCTCAGTTGCTGCTCCCCTAACTGACTTGACCAAGGGCGGAAAGAGAGCCATGATCACGTGGACTCCAGAGGCCGAGAAGGCTTTCCAAAGCCTTAAATCTGCCTTGTGCCAACAACCTGTGTTAGTTACCCCCGATTTCAGGCGAGAATTTCTGGTCCAGACAGATGCTTCTAACACAGGCTTAGGTGCAGTACTCTCACAAGTAGTAAATGGTGAGGAGCATCCGGTGATGTACTTGAGTAGAAAGCTAACCCCGGCCGAAAAAAATTATGCCATTGTGGAGCGAGAATGTTTGGCAGTGAAGTGGGCCCTCGAATCCCTAAAATATTACTTGCTAGGAAGGAAATTCAAGTTAGTGACAGACCATGCCCCCCTAACATGGATGAAGTTAAATAAGGAGAGAAACGCAAGAGTGACTAGATGGTTTCTGTCCCTACAAAACTTTAATTTCACTGTGGAACACAGGCCAGGGAAATTACAGGCAAATGCTGACGCATTGTCGAGGGTACATTGTCTGTGGGGACAAAATGCTCAGCCCTCCGGTCTGAAGAAGAGGGGGGGGATATGTAGACATGTCACTGGAGAAGTGATCGAGGGGGTGTACATTTCACCTAGGTTACTACGCTGGGTGAGATGGTAAGTCCAGGATTGATTTGTTTCCCAGCAGTGATATGCTGCTGAGGTGTTGTTTAAATTTTGCCGGGCCTGGATTTATATGGAATGGCAGGTAGGTTTGGTAGAGGGACCTGTCATTCCACACCTCCCCGATCCAGTTTGGGTTTTGAATCAGGTGAGCTCTGATCCTAATTAGCCTGGGAGGTAAAAGCTCTGCAGAGACTGCAGGCTATTGCTCTCAGCCTGAAATGAACAGCCTGTGTGTGTGTGTGAAGGAAGCTGCGAACGCAGCCACTGCTGGAGCTAAAAACTCACCCTGCGATGTCCAGGCGAACGCTGTATTTTGGAAGTGTCAGCTAGGTGAGAAGAACCTGCTAGTAAGCGCCCAGACGGGCTAGGTCTTTATTTTGTTTTGTACACTAAAGAAGCACGCTGCTGCTGTATGTTTTGTTTACTGGACTGTTTATGCCATGAATAAACGCCAAGACCTGCTTTTATAACACCTAAGTCTGTCGTGAACTGTGTCCAAACACACCATCCCCCGGGAAGATCCCTACAATATATATATATATATATATATATATATCTATATATATCATGTATATTCATTGTGTGAAGGGCTATTATCTGCATTGTACAGAAATCTAAATGAAATCTTATAGACATTTGACTTTGGAGAATTGGCACCTCTCTGTGAATTGTCCATCTTCTCTTCTAAATACCTCGGGTTCTCTCTACATGTTTCTACAGAGGGTGTGAATGAATCCGCCTCGTAGCGCACGTATTAACTCTCTCGTTTAGTAGAGAGCCATGCGGTTCTCTCCTTTCACGGGGAAAATCCTCCTTTTTGTTCCAGCAAACCTTCCTGGGATTGCAGAAAAGACCCTTCAGCCAAACACTTCATGGGACATGTATGTTACATAGAGGAAGCCATCTTGATCTTGGTGTGTGGTATACACTTCCAGCATCGTCATTGATAAACTGCTCATATGACGCGCGTTCACCATCACGCAAAGAGAGCTGGAGGGAGGCAGGGAAAGTCTGCTCCTGGTAAAAAGAAAAAAAGATTGTTTTGTGTCATTAGAAGTTACAGTATTTTATACCAATAAAAAAAAAAGATTTGATCTAAAGATCTTATCGGGTCGCGCTCATAACAATAATACACCAAGCTGATCAAAATGATATAAAAATAATTAAAAATGAAGTCTAATCAATCAATCAATCTAATCAATGCGCCGGGATTAATTGTTATGTACAAATGGAGGAATCTGAGGTTTTGATCTTATCGATCAAAGATCTCAATCCTGCGCAATAATCGATTAAAATGAAATTTAAAAAATTTAGATCAACATATTAAACACAAAACTTTACAAAACGTTGCATACCTAAAAGACTCCAGGGCCATCCGAGTTCCACTCCTTGGGACATCCTGAATTGGGATGTGTAAAACTACCCAGAAGCTCAGTTTCACTCACCTTGTCCGAAGCGCTTGCCGCGTCTCTGTGCAGTGGCGGCATCCCGGCTCGCCTATAGCCGTGCGCGCCTGCGCCTAGCCTTTCCGAATGGGCTAGGAGGTGCGGGGGGGATGCGAGCGGCAGTTCACTTGGCTCCCTTCGGGTCATCCAGGTGGTTTAGCCATCAGCGGAGGCGAGTCAAACAGAGCGTGCCCAATCAGCATGCTTGTTCTCGTTCGAGTCTGCATTGTGGGAGTTTCAGGAAGGCGAATGACCTGGGGGCATAGAAACTGAGGGGCATCCCAATTCAGGATGACCCCACTGAGAGGAACAACACCCCAAAAAAGTGAAAATCGGGTGTGTTGTTACGCTTTAACACATGCCAATAAATGCTCATTACATGACATGCTTAAAGCAAATCTACGCCCTATTTTTTTTTTTTTTCCAGAGGGGAGTCAGCCCCTAAGGAGCAAGCTTTCTCTCATGCTCGAGCCACGGCCTCATCCCCGCTATCCCTCTAGAAGGTGCGTACCAGCGCCAGGTATTTGTGAATGGCCAGCGCGGGCACACTCCCTGTTAGAGGGAAGCGGGGGATGCAGCCGTCAGCGCGCTAGGAGCAGCTCGTCTTAGACGAACTGACGTGAGCGTATCCGAGCGTGCTGATTGGACGCCCGTAGGATTGGGAAGAGGTGAGCTTGTTCGAGCGAAGTGGGGGGTTTCACACAGTGGGGCATCATCGAAAGGGGGGGCAAGGATAGGGGGGGGCAAGGACCAAAACCCAGGATAGTCAAAATCCTGAGTTTTGGTCCACTTTAAAGTCTTGTCAAGTAATCCATAAAAACATTTTGGTCCAAAGTAATTGGGAGTTCTCTCAGTGACCTGTAGGTGGTGCTATAGGCTTAAAGCAGACAAAACCTTCAATCACCAAGCTCAATAGTCTAAAAGGCTCTAGAGATGGGAAAAAGATTTCCCTATTAAGATGCATTAAAGTGGACCAACACCCTCCCATGATCGGCCTGGGAATCTATAAGATTCCCGGACCGATCAGACCCCTGACTGCGGGGCACCCCGATCGGGGGTGCCCCGCTGTGTGAAACCCCCCAGAAACCCCTAAATCCCTACCTTATCCATGTGGGAGCGAGGAGAGGTGAGTTTTTCGGGGTTTCTGGGGGGTTTCACACAGCGGGGCACCCCCGATCGGGGTGCCCCGCCGAAGTGGACCAAAACCCAGGATAGTCAAAATCCTGGGTGTTGGTCCACTTTAAACCCCCTGTCTACCTTAAAGCGGCACAAAACACAGGATTTTGACTATCCCGGGTTTTGTTCCCTGCCCCGGGGGCATCCTGATTTGGGATGCCCCCTGTGTGAACGACCCCACCCCCTGATCGCCCAGAAAAACTCCCCTTTACCCAGTTCTATCGCGCATCGTCCAATCAGAGGCGTTGCCGTGCATCTCTAATGCTTGGCAAACTGCTCTGTTGGCTATTGGCTATCCCAATATGGCTATTGGGAGCGCATCGCTAGCAGTGGGCTCGCTCCCGCCCCATCCTATCTGAATGGCTGGAGGTGGGAGCGCATTCACAGCCCAAAGATTCTGGAAATGCGGACGCCGAACGTCGTGGGAGCCAGGAAGGTGGTGAGTTTTGCTGCACCCAGGCTTAGGGAGTCATACAGCAGGGCATTCCGAATTGGGATGCCCTGTTGTGTGAAACCCCCCAGATCACCCAGAAACTCCCCTTTTTTGTCGGTCCAAAGGCACATGTCTGAGCAGTGGCCACATCCCCACTATCCCTTTAGCAGGGAGAATGCCAGCACCAGCCATTTGGGAATGGCACACTCCCTGTTAGAGGGAAGCGGGGAATGCGTCTGCCAGCGCGTTTCGATCTGCCCGCCTTTGACGATTGGGCGGTAGTGAATCTGAGCATGCTGACTGGTCGAGAGGCCAAGCATGTGTCGTAGGACCAGGCAGAGGTGAGTTTTTTCAGGTGGCCTTGGGGGGTATCACACAGTGGGGCATCCCCAATCGGTGTGCCCGAGGGGGCAAGTACCAAAATCCTGGATTTTGGTCCAAAACCCACGGCGATCAGTCCGGGAATCTATAAGATTCCCGGGCCGATCGATTCCCTTCCCCCGGGGCAATCGAGATGCCCTGCTGTGTGAAACCCCCCAGGTCGCCCCATACACTTACCTTGTTGCCCGGTCCAACAGCGCATGCGCAAGCCACGGACGCATCCCCACTATCCCTCTAGCAGGGCGCGTGCCCGCTCCAGGCATTTGTGAATAGCCGGCACGGGTACGCTCCCGGTTAGAGGGTAGCAGGGGATGCGGCCATCAGATCACTCAGATCTGCTCGCCTCAGATGAGGGGGCAGGAGTGGATTTGAGCGTGCCGATCAGACTAGAGGCAGCATATACATTGTAGGACCGGGAAGAGGTGAGTTCGTTCGTGCGACCTGGGGGGTTTCACACAGCGAGTCACCCCCGATCGGGAAGCCTGTGCATGCACCTTGGAATTGCCCCCTTGAGGCAGCCCAATACAGAGTCATTTGGACTCCTTTTGTAGTTTAGGATTTTCTATGCAACAGGTGTAGCCTCTATTGTTTTGCACACGTACAGCACTTTCCCACTTACCTTATCATATGGATGAATTGCCCCATGGTGATTTCTGGAGGGACCAGGAACTTGATCTTCTGAAGCGGAGGCAGCTTTTTCTCACGACTACTTCTCTCCACTATAACCTGAAAATAGAAAAAAAATCACCCAATGAGTGCTTGCCCCTGTTAAATCAGGGCAAAATCCATGTAAAACATCAGCTAAGTAATGTTTATAGGCAATGCTCTTATTAGAACCATTAGCCTTAACAAGGGCCAAAAACCCAGGATTTTGACTATCCTGGATTTTGGTTCTTGCCCATGGGGCATCCCGATCGGGGATGCTTCACTGTGTTGAAACCCCCCAGGTCGCCCGAATGAACTCACCTCCTCGCGGTCCTACGGCACATGCGCAGCCGCTCGTCCAATCAGCACACTCAGATCCGCTCCTGCCCGTCTTCTAAGGCGAGTGGATCCAAGCATGCTGGAGACCACATCCCCCGCTATCCTCTAACAAGGAGCGTGCCCGTGCTGGTCATTCACAAATGCTTGGCACGGGCTCAGCTAGAGGGATAGCGGGGAAGCGAGCACTGCGAGTCGCTAGCGGGGAAAAAGGAGAGTTTCTGGGCGACCTGGGGGGTTTCACACAGCGGATCAAGATTTTGGATGCCCCGGGGGGGAGGGAATCGTTCGTCCCAGGAATCTTATAGCTGGGTTTTGAGTCACTTTAAATCAGGGCAAAAAGCATGCAAAACATAAGCTAAGTAATGTTAATAGTCAATACTCTTATGAGAACCAATAGCCTTAAAGTGGACCAAAACCCGAAGCTGATCAGGCCGGGAAGTAATGCTTCCCCCTGAGGCATCCAAAATCAGGATGCCCTGCTGTGTGAACCCCCCCCCCCCCCAGGTTGCCCCATACAAGTAACTGGTTTCCCGGTCCAAAGGCACATGTGCAAGACGCGGCCGCATCCTCGCTATCCCTCTAGCAGGGCACGTGCCAGTACCAGGCATTAGTGAATGGCCGGCGCAGGCACGCTCACTGTTAGAGGGAAGCGGGGATGCGGCCGACAGTGCGCTCTGAGCCGTTAGTCTTAGACAAGGCTTTGACGACGTGGCGAGCGGCCGCGCATGCGCCGTAGGACCGGTAATAGGTGCATTGGCAATCTGGGGGTTTCACTCAGTGGTCTTCATGCCCCAGCTCTGGTCGATCTTCAGGGGTGCACTGCAGGGGTGCCAGATGGGTCTAGTATGTTTTTTATGTTATTTTAACTTTAAAAAGTGCTACATAACCCGCAATGTATCTTAGTTTAATAATGATAAAATCATAAATGTCTCTTACCGGAATCTTGCAAGGAAATCTGCTCTTTACTCGATTCACCTCGTGTATCCGACTGTCTGCAAGAATTACAGATAAGGCACTTTAATAAACGTAAAGCGGTACAAAAACCTCACGCGACTGGCCATGCAATCTAAAAGATTCCAGGGCTGGCCGTTGGCCTTCCCCCTGAGGCATCCCAAATCGGGAAGCCTCACTATGTGGAATTCCCCTGGAGCACGGCAAAACTCAACTTCTTACTGGCTCCCTCACCGATGTAAATACCCAGTTTCCCCCGAAAATAAGTCAGGTCTTGTATTAATTGTTGTTCTAAAATATGGAAGTGGCGTGGTAGCCACGGCCGCGCGGGTACTGTGGGAAGGTGACCCTCATCTGGTGATGATAACGCTAATGATTCCTATATAATATGGTTAAGCACTTGCTTTTAGCTATAGAGATATTATGATTTCTGTTGTGATTTATATTTTGATTATTTTGTATTATGCACGTTACTTATTAGGTGTATTATTAGGTGTATTAGGCTATTTGCACAGGTAGTATGTGGTTTAGGAGGATTGTTTTTGCACAGGCACATATAGTTACTTTTAGATATAATCTTTATATCTGGGTTATAGCATATAGTTACTTTTAGATATACCGTATATACTCGAGTATAAGCCGAGTTTTTCAGCCCACTTTTTGGGCTGAAAAAAGCCGCCTCGGCTTATACTCGAGTCAGTGAAAATTTTGGCCGAAATGGAGGAGAAAAAGGGGCAGGGCCATACCCAGCGTTCCCTCTAAGCTGCGCGCGCGCGGCTGCGTACCCGCGGCTGCCCCTCCATGCAGCCCCGTGCGCCGTCCGCGCATTTCTGTCAGCTAAGTTAAAAAAAAAAGTCAAGTCCGCCGCCGCTCACAGCTGCTGCCGCTGTCAGTTGTTGCGGCTGTGTTTAAACCCCACCCCTCCGCTGATGTCATGCCTCTGGTTTCCCCCTATTGGCCAGCAAGGCGTTCTCGCACGCTGCTCCTTCCCTCACACGAAAATGGCAGGCTCGCTCACCACGTCATCCGGCATATTTAAGGGAGTGAGCGAGCCCGCCATTTTTCGTGTGAGGGAAGGAGCAGCGTGTGAGGTAACAGAGGGTTGGTCAGTCTGCAGGCATTATAGTTTGTAGAGAGTAAAACTGTCACCCCGCCTGGGCATCGGAACCATGGGGCAGAATATCTGTTCTGAAGGTTTTAAAATACACTAGCATTTCAAGATTGGGGGGCTTAGCTGACTAGCTAAGACCCCCCCCCTTTTATTTTTGCTGTTGTGGTGGTGTTGCCTAGTGAGCTTTGCTTTTATCCCTATTCTTAGCTTCTCCTCTATGATGATCTCATGTTCTCCACCGTCAAAGCTGTTAAATTGTCAGGCTTGCTTAATTTAGGAGAGGTAGACTTGTCTCTGATTACTCCCCAACTGTCCCGATTTCACCGGGACTATCCCGATTTTTTATTTTTGAAATTTACCGGTAGCTGCTGCATTTCCCACCCTAGGCTTATACTCGAGTCAATAACTTTTCCAGTTATTTGTGGTAAAATTAGGTGCCTCGGCTTATATTCGGGTCGACCTATACTCGAGTATATACGGGTAATCTTTATATCTGGGTTATAGCATATATTACTTTTAGAAATAATCTTTATGTCTGGGTTATAGCATATATATATATATATATATATATATATATATATATATTTCACTGTCATATTGCACTCGGTGCCATATATATGGGATGAGATAGATATATGTTTATTATTCACCAGTAGAGGGCAGTGGTGGACTGGGGGCCACTCCTTCTAGCACTAATTTCAATAGGCTGTCATGTCTTCCAGCATGAGATCGCGAGGAGGAGGGGCTTAAACAGCTAGTTTAGAACAATGGCATTCTGTCAGAAACCAATGGCATAGCTGGGGAATACGAAAATTAAAATCCCTATAACGGGAATACCAAGTGGCATTGAAAACATCCAAATGGTAATGTACCTGGGGTGTGGGGACTAAACACTTAAAAAAAAACCTATGAGACTCCAGGGCAGGCATACTCGCTCCCCCCGGGGCATCCAGATTCATGATGCCCTGCTGTGTGAAACCCCCCAGGTCACCCGAAAACTCACCTTCTTTCCAGGTCCAACGGCGCATGCGCGAGCAGCGGCTGCATCCCCGCTATCCCTCTAGCAGGGCGCATGCCCGCTCCAGGCATTTGTGAATGGCCGGCATGGGCACGCTCCCTGTTAGAGAGTAGTGGGGCATGCGGCTGCCAGCGCACTCAGATCCACTCGCCTTAGACGTGCTCCTGTACAAAGGGACTGGAGCAAATCCAAGCGCACGGATTGAACGAGAGGGCTGTGTCTGCGCCGTAGGACTGAGGAAGGGTGAGTGATATCGGGCGATCTGGGGGGTTTCACATAGCGGGGCATCCCCGATTAGGGTGCACTGGGGGGCAAAGTTCAAAACCCAGGATAGTCAAAATCCTGGGTTTTGGTCCACTTTATGCAACAAGCCCTTGGTTTGCATTGTGGTTAGTCGAAGTCTGATGCCTAATGTTTTGAAAAGACAGGTCAGATGGCCCCAGGCAGAGACAAATTACTGGCAAATTGCATGTAAGTAACCCCCGGCCAGTAATCAGTAAATGAAAACCTGCAATTAGATTTAGCACAGCTACTGTATACAATGAGATGGTTACTACCGACACGTATATTCATACCTCCCAAGTGTCCCTGATTGGAGGGACTGTCCCTCTTTTGTGTCCATGTCCCCCTGTCCCTCGTTGTTCTCATTTGTCCCTCTTTGAGGTGTGACATGCAAATCTGCATCAATAAATGATTCATTTCCCTATTAAAAGTGTCTCTATTGTTGTAACTGACATCCTATCTCCTATCCATCAATCAATGAGGGGGCGTGGCTTAATTTAACAATTGTCCCCCCCTTCCCACTTTGAAAAGTTGGAAGGTATGGGACTGTCCCTCTTTTGAGTCCATGTCTGTAGACTGTAAGCTCGCAAGGGCAGGGCTCTCTCTGTGCTCACAACACTTGGTTTGAACCTCGTGGCATCTAATTTTGTATTGTTCCCTGTACTATATGTTTTACCCTGTCTGTAATCACACCTTGTAATGCGCTACGGAAGATGATGGTGCTATATAAACAAACATTATTATTATTGTTATTATTATTAATAATAATAATAATAATAATAATAATGTCCCCCTGTCTCCTGTTGTTCTCCTTTGTCCCTCTTTGAGGTGTAACATGCAGATCTGCAGCAATAAATGATTCATTTGCCTATTCAAAGTGATTCTATTGTTGTAACTGTTACATCCCATCTCCTATCAATCTCTCAATGAGGGGGCGTGGCTTCATTTACATATTGTTCCTCTTTGAGGTGTAACATGCAGATCTGCAGCAATAAATGATTCATTTGCCTATTTAAAGTGTTTCTATTGTTGTAACTGTCACACCCTATCTCCTATCCATCAATCAATGAGGGGGCGTGGCTTCATTAAAAAATTAGCATGAGCAGACTTTTTGACTTCCATCCCGACCCAATGCTATTTGTGAATCAGCATCAATACATTAAACACTTACAGCCTTATTTATTAATAAAATGTGCGGGGGGCACTTTTAACCACAAAAAAAACACAAGTACCCTACAAAAGGGGATTTCCGGCATACAGCGCCTTTTGCAATCCCCCTTTTTTTTGTTTTGGGGGAAATGGCATCACAATAAACAGAAAAAAACACAGGGAATTGCATTGGGGGCCCATGAAAGACATGACACAAGTCTTGCACGGCCCAAATCTCAAGTTTGCAGCACAACCTAAAAGTGTAAAAAAATGCAACCAAAAGCTTTTCCAAACACCCCAGAGATCCTGTGGCACATGCAGCAGCCCCCCCAAAAAATAAAAAAAAGTTCCCAAAATGATTACAACCAACCCAGCCCATTGAAATGTATGGGATAAGGCCACACAGTGCAGGGTGAGCGCCTGGTCCTATCTGGCACTGTAGGGATCACAGTGTCGGCACTCATCCTATCACCGGTGCTGATCATAGATGGAACACTACCCGGCACTATCACAGGCGCTCTGGACTTTTTGTTTTTTTTGATAAATACACCTTTTGCACTGGGGACACATGAAAGACATGACACAGAATTTGCATGGCCCGAATCTAATGTTTGCAGCGCTAACCAAAAGTGGAAATAAATGCGTATGAAAACTTTTCCAAGCTGCCCAGGGAGCCCATGGCACATGCACCAGCCCAAAAAAAATATTTTTTAAAGTGGACCAACACCCACCCCTGATCGGCCCGGGAATCTATAAGATCAGCTCCCTCCCCGCGGGGCATCCGAAATCGGGATGCCCCGCTGTGTGAAACCCCCCAGAAAGCCCCTAAAATCTTACCTTTTAGGCGACGGATAAGCCGCCACCCCCTATCGGGGTGCCCTGCGGAAGTGGACCAACACCCAGGATAGTGAAAATCCTGGGTGTTGGTCCACTTTAAAAGTGCCCAACATAATTACAACCAACCCAACCCAGCCCATTTATATCTATGGGATAAGGCCACTCAGTGCAGGGTGAGTGTCTGGTCCTATCTGGCTCTGTAGGGATCTGGCACTCATCCCATCACCAGTGCTGATGATAGATGGGACGCTACCCGGCACTATCCCAGGCGCTCAGGATTTTTGACTTGATAAATACACTGTTTTCACTGGGACCTGACACTCATCTGGCACCAGTGGAGGACTGGGGTCAAAAATCAGCCCTGGATTTTACCAGCCTGGCCGGCTCGAGACATCCCCGCCTCCAACCATGATGCTGGGGCTATAGCACTGGGGTTGTGGTTCCTTGGCTTGTGGGTACAGGGGGCTGAAAGGGAGACTAAGGGAACAGGGATTGCATGTGGGTGTAAAAGGCAGCAGCCCAACTGGCCCCAAAGCAGTGCAGCCCACCGGGCATTGTTCTGGAGTCTCCCTATGGATAGTGCCTATTAAATAAACCCCTTAAAGTGGACCAAAACCCAGTGCGATCAGCCCAGGAATCTTATAGGGTTGATCTATTCCCTTCCCCGGGGCATCCAAAATCAGGATGCCGTGCTGTGTGAAACCCCCCAGGTTGCCCCATTCACTTACCTTTCTTTCCAGTCCAATCCCTATCCCTCTGCCTGTGCCAGGCATTTGTGAATGGCCGGTGCGGGCACACTCCCTGTTAAAGGGAAGCAGGGGACGCGTCCGCCAGAAAACTCGGAGCTGGCCTTAGACTCTGTCTTAGATGGTGTGACGCCAGCGGCTCCGAGCTCGCTGATTGCACGAGCGGCCGCGCATAGGACCGGGAAGAGATGAGTGCGTTCGGGCGATCTGGGGAGTTTCACACAGCGCTGACATCACTGATGACATCAGGCGGGATTAGTGTGACCTTTACCTATCTAACCCTATCAGGAGAGGTGTTCCTCTGCTTTGTCTGTCCCTGATGAAGGGGCGCAGGAGCCCCGAAACGTTGGACTAACATATGGACAAATATTGGCACAATATTGATTTATGGACTACAGTGATGTGATTACTATTGAAAAGATTTCAGAAGGACCAAAACCTAGGATAGTCAAAATTCTGGGTTTTGGTCCACTTTAATAATAAAGTAATAATATGCCCCTGTTAAAAATACATTTGTATGTACTATTTGGTTAAACCGGACCTTCAGCATGATTTATTGAAAAGCCCAAACCCAAAAAACGACTCCTCAGCATCTAAAGTTAATATATTTTAAGTTTTTAGTCACTTACTTATTATTCTTTTCCCCATTGGGCTGCAACTATGTTCAGGACTTTAGGATACAGGCGCCGCCATCTTGCCTCAGCAGCGTCACAGTTACTGAGGAGAGCGGGATAAAGTACAGGAGGGCGGGTTATAGCTGTGCTTTGCTCAGACAGAGCAGAGCTGGGGCCAGGAAAAGGTCAGCAATCCCAGAATGCAGAGCAACACAGTCAGAAGACACTTCCTGTTTGCAGGCTGCCTGATGTTCCATGAGCCGCCATCTTGGATGTTTAAAGGCTCATAACATGAAGTAGATGCAGGTAGGATGATTTTTAATGTGAGCAATCTGTATGTACAGGGTGTGGGAAACATATAAGATAGATTCTTATTCAGGGTGAAGGTCCGGATTAATGTGCGCAATCTGTATGTACAGGGTGTGGGAAGGTCCGGATTAATGTGAGCAATCTGTATGTACAGGGGGGAAACATATAAGATAGACTTTAGTGCACCTACTGCACATTTTGCACTCAGCACTTTATATGCACTGTAGCACTTTTATCTATATTTTTGGGAGCTTTTTTTGTCTCCACATCTTTATATCTAATTTGCACTGACTCTCATTGCACATTCTTATTTATAATTTAATATAATAATCACAGTACATCTATACTTCTACAATCTGTTATTTCATCTTCACGTGCGGAGAATTTCCCATTCACACCCGGCAGACATATGCATTTATAATCAGCATTAAATTATCTACAGCATATCAATTTTTTGAGTCTAGTTTTATCCACCAAACTCCCGTCCTTTCTATTTTTAAAGTGTTTTTAAATGTCTGTCACCTCTGGGCCATATATGTTTTTATTAGTTGTTTAAATAAAATATTACTTAACACACTGTAGTGCGGCTACTATCTCACAGATAAACAAGTGGCCTGACTGGCAGTCCACACATTTGATAGACTCTTATTCAGGGTGAGTGTCCGGATGAATGTGCGCAATCTGTATGTACAGGGTGTGGGAAGGTCCGGATTAATGTGAGCAATCTGTATGTACGGGGGGGAAACATATAAGATAGACTCTTATTCAGAATGAAGGACCGCTTTAAGGTATAAAAGCTATAATATTAATGCAATAGCATCTTCTCCATACCTAGTCGTTTCCTTTGCTTGAAGGAAGTTGGGTTTAATTCCAGGCTGGTGCTGCTCCCGAGTGGCGACATCCTCAATGTGTGGGACCCTTAGTCTCTCTTTGTCTCCACTATGTCTGCCTCTATATATATATATTTGCAGTGATCGGCTAAAACCAGTTCCGACCAGCATCTGCCACACTCCTGCCTGTTCCAGTAATGGCTGAATCGCCCCACACACCTCACACCTAGATGATAAACTGACCTCAGCACCATCACCAAGGTGCCACACTCTGCGCATATGATTTACTGAACGTTCTGTCCAAGGAAGCGGGAACAAGTGGAAGACATAGAAACATAGGCGGGTGACGGCAGGAGACCATACGCTCCATCTAGTCGGCCCTTATGTATATACTGTATGGTCTCTGTATCTTATGTGTATACTGTATGGTCTCTGTATCTTATGTATATACTGTATGGTCTCTGTATCTTATGTGTATACTGTATGTTATCTGTATCTTATGTATATACTGTATGGTCTCTGTATCTTATGTGTATACTGTATGTTCTCTGTATCTTATGTATATACTGTATGTTCCCTTTATATTATGTGTATACTGTATGTTCTCTGTATCTTATGTATATACTGTATGTTCTCTGTATCTTATGAGTATACTGTATGTTCTCTGTATCTTATGAGTATACTGTATGTTCTCTGTATCTTATGTATATACTGTATGGTCTCTGTATCTTATGTATATACTGTATGTTCTCTGTATCTTATGTGTATACTGTATGTTCTCTGTATCTTATGTATATACTGTATGTTCTCTGTATCTCTTTTCCCACTGCCTGGCTACACTGTCCAATCATCTTGCAGCTTTCAGTAATCAGTATCCCTAAATCACTCTCCTCCGAGGTCCTGGGTAACACAGTACTGGCCATACAGTGCTCAGAGCAGGGATTCCTTCTACCCAAGTGTAGGATTTTACATTTAGAAACATTAAACTCTAGTTTCCACAGTTTTGACCATCTATCCAGTAAAGATAAATAATTTTCAGACACCTCCAGGAATATCCACCCTATTACTAACCTTTGTATCATCAGCAAACAGACAAACTTTTCCTACCAACAACATGCAGATCTGCAGCAATAAATGATTCATTTGCCTATTCAAAGTATTTCTATTGTTGTAACTGTTACATCCTATCTCCTATCCATCCCTCAATGAGGGGGCGTGGCTTCATCCATCTCTCAATGAGGGGGCATGGCTTCATCAATTGTCCTTCTTTCCCATCCTGAAATGCTGGTAGGTATGAGGATGGGTAAATTTTGCTTTGGGTTTAGGGTGGGCCTGTGAGCCGTACTTACCATAATTACTACGAGATGTCGTCTATGTTCATTAAAGTCTTGTCTGGTTTGATTCCCATATGTTCAGCACTATAAGGGAATCCCAGCCATTCGAAACTTGGAGCTGCAGCTATACTTACCTACCTGTATATGTTGTCTTTCATGATCTGCCCAGAAACATCAGTAGCTTACCTTTCTTTTAGTGGCTCCAGCGCTGTGCTTCCTCCTCCTTCCTTCCTGTCTGTCTCCTTAGTGGGGTAAATCACTTCCTCATTCAGCTTTCAGTCTGCACCCCACTTCACCGCCTTCAGTGGACCAAGAACGGAAACACCCCCCCCCCACTCCCTCCCTAGAAGCCCTGATTGGCTGTCTCTCTCTGCAGCTCTGAAACCCCGGCCCTCCTCTCCCATCTCCCTTGTTTTTACCCCCATGATCTGCTGACACTATGAGCTGACAGGCTGGAGACAATCTCAGCCTGCAGCATATCACTGTCACCCCCATGATCCACCTTTCTGTACAAGCGGTTTATTTTCTTTAATAGGAAATAGAGGGGTCTCGGGCACAAAGCGTTAGAGACCACCCACAACGCCAACACACAGTGTGCTTACATCACATCGCTGTTGCCATACCCACTGTTTCTCCAATGCTCTAATACTTTTACTAATAACTTAGGAACTACAGGGGCTTTTTGAAAATGGATTGAAGCTTGGGACAGTGCAATGTGTAGCCCTAGACAATGGAACAACAATCAGGCGCTTGCCTTTAGTAAATCATTAACTAATAACTTTAACATTGTGTAATAGTTTAACATAACTTTTACACAACCCCCATCTCACTGTACACTACTAAGAAAAAAGAACACAAGCCACTTCCTACCATGAGTGGATAAGCTGTGCGCTGCAATGTCCTGCCAGGGCCGGAATTATTGAGCAAAAGCCCAGGATGGTAGGAGACAGCTGGGAAGAAATGGCCTAGCTGATGCTGGGGCTATTGCATTGGGGGCTGCGGTTCCTTGGCTTGTGGGTACAGTGGGGCTGGGTACAGTGGGGGTGGTGTTCCTTGGCTTGTGGATACAGTGAGGCTCGGTAAAGTGGGGCAGGGGTTCCTTGGCTTGTGGGTACAATGGGGCTGGGTACAGGGGGCGGGGGTTCCTTGGCTTGTGGGTACAGTGGGGCTGGGTACAGTGGGGCTGGGTACGGGGGGCTGAGGTTCCTTGGCTTGTGGATACAGTGGGGCTGGGTACAGTGGGGCTGGGGTTCCTTGGCTTGTGGGTACAGTGGGGCTGGGGTTCCTTGGCTTGTGGGTACAGTGGGGCTGGGGTTCCTTGGCTTGTGGGTACAGTGAGGCTGGGGTTCCTTGGCTTGTGGGTACAGTGAGGCTGGGGTTCCTTGGCTTGTGGGTACAATGGGGCTGGGTACAGTGGGGCTGGGGTTCCTTGGCTTGTGGGTACAGTGGGGCTGGGGTTCCTTGGCTTGTGGGTACAGTGAGGCTGGGGTTCCTTGGCTTGTGGGTACAGTGGGGCTGGGGTTCCTTGGCTTGTGGGTACAGTGAGGCTGGGGTTCCTTGGCTTGTGGGTACAGTGGGGCTGGGGTTCCTTGGCTTGTGGGTACAATGGGGCTGGGTACAGTGAGGCTGGGGTTTCTTGGCTTGTGGGTACAGTGGGGCTGGCTACTATGGGGCTGGGGTTCCTTGGCTTGTGGGTACAGTGGGGCTGGGTACAGGGGGCTGGGGTTCCTTGGCTTGTGGGTACAGTGGGGCTGGGTACAGGGGGCTGGGGTTCCTTGGCTTGTGGGTACAGTGGGGCTGAGAGGGAGACGGGATTATGTTAAACTTTTACACAACCCCCATCTCACTGTACACTACTAAGAAAAAAGAACACAAGCCACTTCCTACCATGAGTGGATAAGCTGTGCGCTGCAATGTCCTGCCAGGGCCGGAATTATTGAGCAAAAGCCCAGGATGGTAGGAGACAGCTGGGAAGAAATGGCCTAGCTGATGCTGGGGCTATTGCATTGGGGGCTGCGGTTCCTTGGCTTGTGGGTACAGTGGGGCTGGGTACAGTGGGGGTGGTGTTCCTTGGCTTGTGGATACAGTGAGGCTCGGTAAAGTGGGGCAGGGGTTCCTTGGCCTCTGGGTACAATGGGGCTGGGTACAGTGGGGCTGGGGTTCCTTGGCTTGTGGGTACAGTGGGGCTGGGTACAGTGGGGCTGGGTACGGGGGGCTGAGGTTCCTTGGCTTGTGGATACAGTGGGACTGGGTACAGTGGGGCTGGGGTTCCTTGGCTTGTGGGTACAGTGGGGCTGAGAGGGAGACGGGATTGAATGAGGGTGTTAAAGGCAGCAGCCCAACTGGCCCCAAAGCCTTGCGGCCCAGTCCTGGCCCTTATGGCCAGTCCGCCCCTGCACACTAGGACTTTGAAGAGCACAGCTAAAGCCATACTGTCATTTACAGACTGCTAAGCCGCCAGCAGGGGGGGGGGGGGGGGGGGGATCTGGCCCTGAAGTAGCCGAATGTCGCTGCATCAGACGGCAGCGACATCCAAAATGTAAGTAGGGCCTGATGGGGTGGGGGGATTGGCCACATTCAACTTTGGGTCTGATGGTCTTTAAAATCATAGACCAGATTAAAGGTTCCAAGACAATCAGGTCACACTTAAAGAGCACAGGTCACTGATCTAAAGCCAACATTTCCCCCTTTTCTCTCTTCCTCTCATTGTTAGTTTTCTGCTCTTGTTAGTTCAGTTAAGTATCTTATCACAGAGCCAGATAAGATAATGGTTATTCCATTGTTAGTTTTACAGGAACAGAAACTGAGGGTGGAAACGTCTAAAAGCTTCTGGAAAACTAAGGGGGTTATTCAAGAAGGGATAGCGCCAGGTAGCGCCTCATAGTGGCAGGCAGCGTCTGGTGAACGCTGGACGCTGTACGCAAAACCACATTTATGAAGGCGAATCTGGTGAGCGTCTCTAACAGCGCCATATAGCACCACATGTATTATTACAGACAGCTCAGCGTATAGCGCCGGCGTTCTAGCTTCCAGAGTGACAGGTATTACCTGTTGCTCAGTGTCGCTCTTCTATACATTTCAATGGACGTTCATTAGTTGTGTGTAAATAGCGTGTTTGGCAATTGACTTTTTTTTTGCTCCAATCATTGTGTGGCCTCTCCTGGCTACAAACACTTTTATATATTTTTTTGATTTTTTTATATATTATTATGCAGAATTGTCATTACAGGTCTGGCATTAAAGTGTTCATGTTACAATGTAATAACAAAGTAATTCCATGTGTTTTCGCTTTGTTACTGGTGGATATGTGTTGAAAAACAGACTTTAATCACACAGTGTCTGGCGCTCTATGCTACAGCGCCCAGATTTAAATCGCCGGCGCTGTGTGCGTGTAGTTTTTTGAGTATGCTGAGAGTCGGTCGCACTGAGCTGGCGCTACCTCTCTCTCACTGCAGCGCTGTACTGGTGTTAGAGAGCCCAACATACATCACATTCATCAATTCCGGCCAGGTTACTACAACGACTGAGGCACTCTATTACAGCGCCCGATACCCGCTTACAGTATCTACTAACACTGCTATACAGCCGCTTATCTGCCGATACCTGGCGTTAGTAAGGAATCAGCCTCCATGACCCTAAATCAACCCCCTTTCCTAATGCTGGGTTTAAACCAGCAGCATACCTACCAACCTTTTAGGGACAGAAAGAGGGACATTTGTTAAATTAGACCACGAGGAATAGGTTGTAATAGAAACCATTTAAATAGGTAAATTAATTATTTATTGCTGCAGATCTGCATGTTACACTCAAAGATGGACAATATGTAAATTAAACCACACCCCTCATTGAGTGATGGATGAAGCCACGCCCCCTCATTGATTGATGGATAGGAGATAGGATGTAACAGTTACAACAATAGAAACACTTTGAATAGGAAAATGAATCATTTATTGCTTCAGATCTGCATGCTACACCTCAAAGAGGGACAAATGATGACAATGGACTCAAAAGAGGGACATTCCCTCTAAATCAGAGAGACTTGGGAGGTATGTAGCAGATCAATTGGCTGATCTCTCAGCGAGCGAGCGACCGTACAAATCTTCTGCGAGTGAGCGACTGCGTTCAGACGCCGAAGAATTGTTGGACACATTTTTTTTAGGATGCTTTCTGTTTACACTCTCCAATCATCAAGCGATAAGTGCGAAATGTCTGGGCAGCCAAAATGATACGACGGGCGACCGATTAACCAATTTTCATTCATCGTTTGATCGCTGCGGCCGTTTCCGCGGAACGATTATCGCTTAATTGCGGTCGCTTTATCATTTTCTCACTGGAAAATTGCTCAGTGTAAACGGGCTATTACACTATATTACTAAAACCCAGGATTTTGACTATTCTGGGTTTTGGTCCTTGCCCCTGGGGTACCCCGTCCCCTGTACTTTCCCCCCTCTCCTCTCCTCAGAATGTGATGCTTCTGAGGCGCCCGTATCCTAGAGTCCTGAACAGAGTTGCAAGCCAGCGGAGGAAAGAATAAAAAGTAAGTGACTAAAAATGTAAAATGTATTAATTTTAGATGCTGGGGAATAGTTTTTTTTAAAGGTTCGGGCCTTTCATTAAATGATGCTGAAAGTTTAATATGGTTAATACGGTTTAATATGGTTAATATGGTTTAATCGTAGGAGAACTCACAGGAAGGAGGCGACTAGAAGCCCCCTGATCGGATAGTTCGCCTTCCTCCTGTGTGGAGACCACACCTCAACTAACTGAGATATATAAAGTTACCCAGTCGGCTGGTATAGTCTCAAGGTGTTATGATAGTGAAAAAGTTTGGTTGAAAATTTGGTAAGTATGTAGTAATCCTAAAACAAGCCAAAAGCCAGCAGCATATAAGCAGGTCACATAGAGGCCGATTCATTAATAGCGCCAGGTAGCGACAGATTAACGACTGTAGCGTGATTTTTTCAGCGCCAGCCAGTATTCGCTGTGCTTGGCCGGCGTTAGCTTGATGACAGCTACTCAGTCGGTGTGCGGTAATGTTGAATACGGGCTGGGGGGTCGCTGTTTCACAGGTCCAGCGTTGTATGTGAGCGCCTGACAACGAATGGCCAGAGCGAACGGCTAGCTTCATATTCATCAACAAATCACGCTCCGAATGTGCTGTCGCTGTCCATTCCTTGTTTAAACCCCAGAGCGCTGGCGGCGATGTGTATTAACTAGTTTTTAACCCCTAAACAACCATATTTTTTGAATGTAACATTATACATGTTTTTAGAATCATTTTGTAATATGAATACATTAATCTCAGACCTGTTAGATCAATTCTGCACATATTTTTTTTAATTTGTTTTTTTACTTAAAAATAAATCCTAACATTGCAGAAGTGGTCTCCGATTTTTTGACATTAAAAAAAAAAAAAAAAATTAATACCAATTAATTATGAATAATTATAGATTGCTCCATTGAAATGCATTGGACATCGCCAGGGAGCGACAGCTCATACCTGGCGCTGTGAGGGAATTTGCAGCGGCGCTGTTCGGTCCAGGCGGCTTCATGATGAATGCCGCGCTAGCCGTCGCTCTCGACGGCGCTAGCCTCATTTTGCTTGATAAATGCGTCATTGTGACCGCCGCCGGGCGTACTTGAGTCGGTAGTCGCCGTTAGCTGCCGCTACCTGGCGCTCGTCAGACACTACCTGGCGCTAGCCCCTGATAAATAAGGGCCATAGTGTAATATCAGACAGGCGACAAGTTTGTCAGATGTAGATGAGGGTCATTAGAAAAAAACAAATTCACTGATAAGAATGTAATAAAAACTCAGTGGAGCTGATACACACAATAAACCCTTTTATGCGCAATATTGGGTCCCAATAGTTGGGGATCAGACTAATGGTTGACTCATTGGTCATGATTTCTTTTGTTATTGGTTTTTAACTTTGTATAAGTGTTTTATATGTGATTATTGTTGTACAAGTCTTTTATAAAATAACAATTGATTGTAAACTTGTGGCTGGTGCCTGTGGTGCCACACTTAAAGGCATTTCAGCAAATGTGTGTTATATCTGTTTAATAAAATTAGTTATGAACGATTAACACTTAATGAACATTTGTAATACTGGATAAAACAGGCGTGGTTAGTCTCAAAGGTGTTTCTTCTCCTATATGGGGGTGAGCCTAGCCCCCAACCAAACTTTTTAATATGGTTTAATATGGTTAATACGGTTTAATATGGTTAATACGGTTTAATATGGCCAGTCTTCACCTTACAGAAAAGCTGTTCCCTGACTTGCTGTGAACATGAACTTACCTGTGACTCAGCTACTGATCTTGGCTACATTGTAACTGAACCTGGATACTTTATTGTGTGTATCAGCTTCACGGAGTTTTTATTACATTCTTATCAGTGAATTTGTTTTTTTCTAATGACCCTCATCTACATGTGACAAACTTGTCGCCTGTCTGATATTACACCATGTGACCTGCTTATATGCTGCTGGCTTTTGGCTTGTTTTAGGATTACTACATACTTACCAACTTTTCAGGGTAGGAGAGAGACATTTGTTAAATTAGGCCACGCCCCCTCATTGAGGGATGGATAGGAGATAGGATGTAACAGTTACAACAGTAGAGACACTTTGAATAGGCAAATGAATCATTTATTGCTGGAGATCTGCATGTTACACCTCAAAGAGGGACAATATGTAAATGAAGCCACACACCCTCATTGAGGGATGGATATGAGATAACAGTTACAACAGTAGAAACACTTGGAACAGTCAAATGAATTATTTATTGCTGCAGATCTGCATGTTACACCTCAAAGAGGGACAATCTGTAAATGAAGCCACGCCCCCTCATTGATTGATGGATATGAGATAACAGTTACAACAATAGAAACACTTGCAATAGGCAAATGAATCACTTATTGCTGCAGATCTGCATGTTACACCTCAGAGAGGGATAATCTGTAAATGAAGCCACACCCCCTCATTGATTGATGGATATGAGATACATTGTAACAGTTACAACAATAGAAACACTTGGAATAGGCAAATGAATCACTGATTGCTGTAGATCTGCATGTTACACCTCAGAGGGACAAATGAGAATGAGGGACATGGACACAAACGAGGAACAGTCCCTCCAAATCAGGAACAATTAGGAAGTATGGATACTGTAGATACTGTGGCAGGGGTGAGTATGGATCCCCAAACCTATGATACTATAGCATAGCAGGGGCAAAAACCTGGACTGGGGGTCTTTTTTAGAGGGTATAATGGGTCATGTATTGGAGGAGAGGTTGGCAGGAAGCAGAGGAGGTTTTTAGAAAAGGATTTTGAGAATTCCGGACAAAAGGTCTGGGTCTGCATGTGCGCGCTGTGTTGGGGATGCAGATACATTCAAGCTGTGCACTGCTGTTATAGAGAGAGATCCAGCTGGGCTGTCTGCCCTTGTACATGTTTTGAAGAGCAGATGTGATGGGGATGCCGGAAAAAGATTTCTTTCCAACCACTGTGGGAGGTTAGACACATCCAATTAAATTGGGAACTAAGGAAGGGGGGAGGGGTTGGGGTCACCTCTTTGGTCCTGGAGAATAGGTTTTTCTACCAGGAGTGGGGAGGGTGGCACCTGTGCCTTATTCCTCACACTGGTATATACCTATATTCAGGGGTGGGCTGGCCATAGGGCATACCGGGCAGAATCCCGATAGGCTGGCACATGACAAGACCACAACCGCGGGAATAGGGGTGGTGGCCGCTCTGCCACCACCGGCCCCGCTCTGTGTGTGAGAGCGGCGGCTGGCAGAGCGGCCTCCACCCATTCCACTTCTCTACTCATCGGCCGCCACCCCTTCATCCACGATTGCGGCCTTCGCTTTCTCTATCTGCGGCAGATAGAGAGAGGGAAGGCAACGATCGCGGAAGAAGGGGTGGCGGCCGCCTCTCTCATACACACACTGATTTTAACAGGCAGCTCCTGACTGTTGCACGCAGGTTGGGGGCGTTAATGGGTGGCATCCATTGTTTTTATGCCAGCCATATGGGGCACGCCCACCAACCAGCGCGCAACAACCAGGAAGTGCCCGCGCCGTGTATGTGAGAGTGGCGGAGGCGGCCAGCGTACAACAACTGGTAAGTGTGTATGTGTGTCGGGGGAATAGTACAGTATAGTAATATATATATATATATATATCTCATTACTATACTATACTGGGCCCAGAACAGTACAGCAGGGCCGGTGTGCCCCAAAATGTCCCAGGATGTTTTTTAGTCCCAGTCCGCCCCTGTCTATATTAGTGATGTACATCAGCCCTCCAAAGGCCCTGGAATCTATAAGATTCTAGTGCAGCTAGATTCCTTCCCCGCTGTGTGAAACCCCACAGGTCAGCCGGAAATTCACCTTCTTTCCTGGTCTAACGGCGCATGCGCGAGCTGTGGCCACATCCCCTCTATCCCTTTAGCAGGGCTCGAGCCTGCGCCAAGCATTGTGAATGGCCAGCGCGGGCACGCTCCATGTTAGAGGGTAGCAGGGGATGTGGCCGCCGGGGCACTCAGATTGCCTTACACGAGCTATTAGACAAAGACGCAGGAGCGGATCCGAGCACGCTGATTGGGCGAGAGGTCTGCGCATGCGCCATAGAACCGGGGAAGGGCGAGTTAGATCAGGCAACTCGGGGGGTTTCACACAGCAGGGCATCCCTGATCGGGGACCAAGGACCAAAACCCAGGATAGTCAAAATCCTGGGTTTTGGTCCACTTTAAAAAGAATAAGTGCATTTATTTTCATTGAGTATGGATACAATACAATTGTGTAAATACTGTATGGGTATCCCTGTGTTACACACAGATAGTTGTCCACTTGAGTTCAGATAGTTTGATTAGTGGGTTTCCCCAGTTGTAGCAAATCTATGGGTATTTATCTTCTGTCTTTGGTTTGTAGCAAGTAGAGTACCCCATTTGTAGCAAGTGCCCCAATACAGACACGTTTCGCCTATCCGGCTTCCTCAGTGTATGGGGCGTCCTATTGGCAGTAACAGTTTTTTTCCTCTGGCCTTTATGACTCTAAACAAAACTCGGGTGAGAGGTTCAGGCAGGCTGATTCATTACTAGCGCCAGGTAATGGCAGATGAGCGTCTGTATAGCGGTGCTTAGAGCGACCTCTAGTGGTTGCTCTGATCGGCCGTGAGTCGCTATTACAGAGCGCCTCAGCCTCTAGTAACATTAGCATTGATGAATTTTATGTGTGAGTCGCTATAATACCAGTACAGCCCTATATGGGAGCGAACGGTAGCGACTGGTCAGTGTGAGCAACTCAAAGCATATTCATCAAAAAAACTACACACACAGCGTTGGCACTCTAAATCTGGGCGATATAGCATAGAGCGCCAGATGCTGTGTGATTAAAGTCTGTTCTTGAACATATATCCACCAGTAACAAAGCGAAAACATATGGAAGGACATTGTTATAACACTGTGACAATAACACTTTAATACCAGACCTGTAATGACAATTCTGCATAAAAATATAAAAAAATCAAGTTTCTATAAGTGTTTGTTTGCAGCCAGGAGAGGTCACACAATGATTGGAGCAAAAAGAAAAAAAAAATGTCAACACGCTGTTTATACACAACGAATGAAGCCCTATTGAAAAGTATGGGAGAGTGACAGTATGAGAGGTAATACCTGGCGCTCAGGAAGCTAGAGCGCCGGCGCTATACACTGAGCCGCCTGTAATAATACATGTGACGCTACATGACACTGTTAGAGGCGCTCACCAGATTTGCTTTCATAAATGTGGTTTTGCTTACAGCGCCTGGCGTTCACCAGATGCTGCCTGCCGCTACGAGGCGCTACCTGGCGCAATCCCTTCTTATATAACCCCCATAGTTTTTACCTCTTTCGTTCCCTTATTTACTGTAAAAAAAATGTAATAAAGAGCAAACAACAAAACACTGCATGGCTCTACACGAGGTCTCGGAGACATATTGTAGTAATGATATGACATATTTGCTCTGTTTTCTATGGTATATTGCTTTAGGTCAGACCTGGGCAATGTACGGCCCGCGGGCCGTATACGGCCCTTTGCTAGGCTCTTACCGGCCCGAGCTGAGCTGGCCAGTAAGAGACGCAGAGGAAGGGAAAACATGCCAGACTCGACGAGCCGAGTGGCCGATCGGCTGCTGCTTAACTTAGGTGATCGCCTGTGTACAGTGTGAGAGGCTTAGGTTAAGCAGCAGCTGATCGGCCGCTCGGCTCGTCGGGTCTGGCACATTCTCCCTTCCTCTGAGGAAGCCAGACCCGATGAGCAGGTGATAGAGACCTGGGGACTTTGGAAGGACAGAGTAGGGGCTCCAGAGCATCAGTAAGTCTGCTCAGAAAGATTATGTAGTTTGCTTGTGTTTTCCCTTCCTGCCTGCTGTCTCTTTTTCACCATGTACCTGCCCACCATGCTGTCACCATGTCCCCTTCCTGCTGCCCACCATGCTCTCACCATGTCCCCTTCCTGCTGTCCACATGCTCTCACCATGCCCCCTTCCTGCTGTCCACATGCTCTCACCATGTCCCCTTCCTGCTGCCCACCATGCTCTCACCATGCCCCCTTCCTGCTGTCCACCATGCTCTCACCATGCCCCCTTCCTGCTGTCCACATGCTCTCACCATGTCCCCTTCCTGCTGCCCACCATGCTCTCACCATGCCCCCTTCCTGCTGTCCACATGCTCTCACCATGCCCCCTTCCTGCTGTCCACATGCTCTCACCATGTCCCCTTCCTGCTGTCCACATGCTCTCACCATGCCCCCTTCCTGCTGTCCACCATGCTCTCACCATGCCCCCTTCCTGCTGTCCACATGCTCTCACCATGCCCCCTTCCTGCTGTCCACATGCTCTCACCATGCCCCCTTCCTGCTGTCCACCATGCTCTCACCATGTCCCCTTCCTGCTGCCCACCATGCTCTCACCATGCCCCCTTCCTGCTGTCCACATGCTCTCACCATGCCCCCTTCCTGCTGTCCACATGCTCTCACCATGCCCCCTTCCTGCTGTCCATCATGCTCTCACCATGCCCCCTTCCTGCTGTCCACATGCTCTCACCATGCCCCCTTCCTGCTGTCCACATGCTCTCACCATGTCCCCTTCCTGCTGTCCACATGCTCTCACCATGCCCCCTTCCATGCTCTCACCATGTCCCCTTCCTGCTGTCCACCATGCTCTCACCATGCCCCCTTCCTGCTGTCCACCATGCTCTCACCATGCCCCCTTCCTGCTGTCCACCATGCTCTCACCATGCCCCCTTCCTGCTGTCCATCATGCTCTCACCATGTCTCCTTCCTGCTGTCCACATGCTCTCACCATGCCCCCTTCCTGCTGTCCACCATGCTCTCACCATGCCCCCTTCCTGCTGTCCATCATGCTCTCACCATGCCCCCTTCCTGCTGTCCACCATGCTCTCACCATGCCCCCTTCCTGCTGTCCATCATGCTCTCACCATGCCCCCTTCCTGCTGCCCACCATTCTTACACTTTGCCCCAGCTGATATGAGCTCTCCTTCCAGACTGCCAGAAGCCAAGGGCTTCTCTGATTGGCTGGGAAATTATCACATCAGAACGTTTGAAGTGGACCAAAACCCTGCTTTATCAGCCTGGGAATCTTATAGATCCCCTCCCCGCGGGGCATCCAAAATCAGGATGCCCCGCTGTGGGAAACCCCCAGGTCGCCCATAAACTCACCTTCTTTCCCAGTTCAACGGCGCATGCACGAGCTGCGGCCGCATGCCCGCTATCCCTCTAGCAGGGCGCGTGCCTGTGTCAGCCATTTGAGAATGGCCAGCGCGGGCGCGCTCCCTGTTAGAGGGAAGCTCGAGATGCAGCCGCCAGCGCACTCAGAGCCGCTGAGCTTAGACGTTGCTTAGACGCCCATAGCTCAGCGGCCCTCCACAATATTTGTAGTTTCTCATGTGGCCCCATGGAAAAAATAATTGCCCACCCCTGCTTTAGGTCAAATACATTGGGTACATATATCTGTGTGTCTGTAATAAGACACTGCTATTGCACTATACTATAAGTATATAAGTAACTATAAGGAACACAGATAACCCTTTGATGTATTTGTGCCCATAAATGGTATTTTCCAGCCGCAGGAACAAAAGATAAGAAGAAACTCAGAAACGGTTCCCAGACTGTCAGCACTAATGACAAGCCGACAAATCCCAGCAGGACATGAAGTGTCAGCAAGGACATTTTCATCTAAATTCCAACTAGGATTTTTTTTCTCACAAGCAGCTGGAATTTTGTTTTTCTTTTTTTACTTGCTGCATTCATGTCTCTTACATACCTCCCAAGTGTCCCTGATTTGGAGGGACTGTCCCTCTTTTGAGTACACATCCTCGTGTCGCTTGTTGTTCGCATTTGTCCCTCTTTGAGGTGTAACATGCAGATCTGCAGCAATAACTGATTCATTTGCCTTTTCAAAGTGTTTCTATTTTTGTAATATTTACAATGTATCTCCTATCCATCAATCAATGAGGGGGTGTGGCTTCATCCATCCCTCAATGAAGGGGCGTGGCTTCATCCATCCCTCCGTGAGGGGGAGTGGCTACATTTACATATTGTCCATCTTTGAGGTGTAACATGCAGATCTGCAGCAATAAATGATTACTTTGCCCATTTAAAGCGGACCTTCACTCTGAATAAGAGCCTATCTTATATGTTTCCCACACCCTGTACATACAGATTGCTGACATTAAAAATCATCCTACCTGCATCTACTGCATGTTATGAGCCTTTAAACATCCAAGATGGCGGCTTATGGAAACCGCCATCTTATCAGGCAGCCTGCAAACACGAAGTGCCTTCTGACTGTGCTGCTCTGCATTCTGGGACTGCTGACCTTTATCTGACCCAAGCTCTGCTCTGTCTGAGCAAAGCACAGCTATAACCCGCCCCCCTGTACCTTATCCCACACTCCTCTCCTCAGTAAATGTGATGCTTCTGAGTCAAGATGGCGGCTACCGTATCCTAAATTCCTGAACAGAGTTGCAGCCCAGTGGGGGAAAGAATAGTAAGTTAGTGACTAAAAACGTAAAATATATGAATTTTAGATGCTGGGGAACCGTTTTTTAAGACTTGGGGCTTTTCATTAAATCACGCTGAAGGTCCGGTTTAAATTGTTTCTATTGGTGTAACTGTTACATCCTATCTCCTATATATACCTCAATGAGGGGGCGTGGCTTCATCCATTCCCCAATGAGGGGGCGTGGCTTCATCCATTCCTCAATGAGGGGGCGTGGCTTCATGCATTCCTCAATGAGGGGGCGTGGCTTCATGCATTCCTCAATGAGGGGGCGTGGCTTCATCCATTCCTCAATGAGGGGGTGTCACCTAATTTAACAAATGTCCCTCTTTCCCACCCTGAAAAGTTTGTAGGTTTGCATGTTCTACCATTGGGGGGTCAGTTATAACTTTCTGTCAACAGAGTAAAAAACAAGCAGGGCTGTTAGGTCACATTTTATATCCTATTGGGCTTTGTTCACACTAGTTTGATGTGGTTCAGTGCAGTGTGAATGGTGACAGGAAGCCTCCATTTACTTCAATAAAAACACAATGCAGCTCATAACAATGCATGGAAATGTACCAAGACGCATGTAGTTTAAAGCGGAACAAAACCCAGCAGTGGCCGGCCTGGGATCTAAAGGGGGCTTCGCACAGTGGGACATCCAGATTCGGGATGCCCCCAGGGAAAGCCCCCTAGGACGCCGATAAACACTCACCTTTCCCTGGTCCAGCGGCACATGTGCAGGGTCCCGTCCTATCAGAGCCGCAGGCGCATGAGGTCAGGGATGCAGAGGATGCAGCAGTGCGAGCTCTCCACTGGAAACAATGAGAGCCACCTGCCAAATTATGTAGTCATAGCTGGCTTTCATTGGATGAGCGTCTTTGCATGTGCTGTTGGAGCTGGGAAAGGTGAGTTTTTATGGGTGCTCTGGGGGGGTTTCACACAGCAGGCATCTCAATTCGGGAAAAGCCAGCAGCCATCCCTGGAATCTTTTATATTCTAGGCCAGCTGCTGCTGGGTTATGTTCAACTTTAAAGTTGACCAAAACCCACCCGGGCCGTTCAATTCCCCCCTCTTGGGGCATCCAAAATTGGGATGCCCCACTGTGTGAAACCCCCCAGATCGCCTGCTAGTACATGAACCGAGGCAGCATCCCCACTATCTCTCTAGCAGGGCGCGTGCCTGTTCCGAGCGCACTGATTGGACTAGCAGCCGCGCATGTGTCTTAGGACCGGGATGAGGTGAGTCTCCTCGGGCGGTCTGGGGGGGTTTCACCTAGCGGGTGCCCCGGGGGAAAGGACCAAATCTCAGGATAGTCAAAATCCTGGGTTTTGGTCCACTTTAACTCAACTGGATGCAGCTAGGCAACTAATGAGTGAAACAGCAGAGACTAATGGAGCTTCCTTTCTGTAAATGATGCCAAGTGAGCACAAATATAAATATCTTGGAGGAGCAACAATAATGGGGGCACCCTGACCTCCTGGGCTCCGGTGCCGTGGCACCCCCCCTTTAGTTAGACCCCTGCAAACCTGACTTTGTCATACCGCCTAAGTGTCCCTGATTTGGAGGGACTGTCCCTCTTTTGAGTCCATGTCCCCCCTGTGCCTCGTTCTCATTTGTCCCTCTTTGAGGTGTAACATGCAGATCTGCAGCAATAAATGATTATTTTGCCTATTCAAAGTGTTTCTATTGTTGTAACTGTTACAATGTATCTCCAATCCATCCCTCAATGAGGGGGCGTGGCTTCATTCATCCCTCAATGATGGGGCGTGGCTTCATCCATCCCTCAATGAGGGGGTGTGGCTTCATCCATCCCTCAATGAGGGGGTGTGGTTTTATTTACATATTGTCCCTCTTTGAGGTGTAACATGCAGATCTGCAGCAATAAATGATTCATTTGCCTATTCCAAGTGTTTCTATTGTTGTAACTGTTACATCCTATCTCCTATCTATCCCTCAATGAGGGGGCGTGGCCTAATATAACAAATGTCCCTCTTTCCCACCCAGAAAAGTTGGTAGGTATGTCTATGGTCCCCCCTACTCTACAGATAGTGTCAGGATTGCTCTACCTGGATCCTGATGTAAATGAATCAGGAGAGCACTGGTCATAATGACATTAATCCCATCATTACATTAATGAGTCTTTTTCTAATGCAAATGTTTTAATCCAATGGCCACTTGTGTTTACACATTTCACAGATTAGCCTCCTGCTGTAGTGTTCGCCCAACTTTTCAGGGTGCGAAAGAGGGACATTTGTTAAATTAGGCTGGATGGGAGATACATTGTAACAGCACAGCTATAGAAACACTTTGAATAGGCAAATTAATAATTTATTGCTGCAGATCTGTTACACCTCTGAGTGACAGTATATAAATGAAGCCCCACCCCTTGATTGAGGGATGGATGAAGCCACGCCCCCTCATTGAGAGATGGATAGGAGATAGGTTATAACCGTTAAAGTGTTCATATGGTTTTAAATAGGCAAATGAATGATTTATTGCTGCAGATCCGCATGTTACACCTCAAAGAGGGACAATATGACAGTGAAGCCACACCCCCTCATTGAGAGATAGGTGAAGCCACGCCCCCTTATTGATTGATGGATAGGAGATACATTGTAATAGTTAAAACAATATAAACACTTTTCTGACTATCCTGGGTTTTGGTCCTTTCCCCTGGGGCATCCCCAATTGGGTGAAACCCCTCAGATCGCCTGAACAAACTCACCTCTTCCCGTCCCTATGGCGCATGCACGGCCACTCGTCCAATCAAATCTAACATGGCTGCTAAGGCCAACGGCTCAGAGCGCTAGTGGCCGCATCCCCCGCTTCCCTCTAACAGTCAGCGTGCCCATGCCTGGTGCCCTGCTAAAGGGATATCGGGGATGCGGCTGCGGCTCGTGCATGCGCCGTTGCACCAGGAAGCAAGGTAAGTGTACTGGGCGACCTGGGGGGTTTGACACAGAGGGAATCGATCAGCCTGGGAATCTTATAGATTCCCAGGCCGATCACGCTGGGTTTTGGTCCACTTTAAATAGGTGAATCTGAATGTTACATCTCAAAGAGGGACAAATGAGAACACTGAGGGATAGGGGGACATGGACTCCAAAGAGGGACAGTCCTTCCAAATCAGGGACACATGGGAGGTATGTAGTGTTTGTGCTGTATTACATATCTAGCTATAGGTGTGTGTGTATATATATATATATATATATATATAAATATGTACTTGGTGCCTTTGTGCTAAGCAGATCTAGATATAGGTATATATATATATATATATATATATATACACACACACACACTTGGTGCCTTTGTGCTAAGTAGATATATATATATATATATATATATATATATATATATATATATATATATATATTAGTGCTGAGCAGATAGCACATATGCATCATCATTGGATTGAATACACATGGGCTTTGGCTTTCTTTCTTTCTTATGCACCTTTGCTCCATTCAGCAGAGAGCACAGGTACCCGGGCATGTTGTATTAGCATGTGTAAGTAGGGAGGCTCCTGCCATCTGTTCTTATCAAGGCAGGGGGTGTTGTCTGCTCTTATCTCTGCTTATTACACCCCACTGATTTTCTTTTGTTTTTCAGGAGTTGTGGGGGAGGGAAGGACATTAATGAGAACAGACAGAGTTTGAAAGACTTTAACCTGCTGTTAATGTACTCCCCCCCCCCCCCCTTCTCCCTGCTACACACACAGACTGGGCTACTTCTTCTAAATGTTTGAGACATTACCATAAGATCACTGCTTTCCTGTGAAAATCAGAGAAAAGATTTGCTGTTGTCAAGTCTTATCACGGTGGATTAATTATCCTAACTTAGTGGCAGCGCCGGATTATGAGGAGGGCGCAAGGGGCGGACTGGCCATAGGGAGACCTGTGACAATGCCCGGTGGCCGCACTGCTTTGGGCCCTGCTGCTTTTAACACCCACATTCAATCCCTGCCCCGCTAAGTCTCCCTCTCAGCCCCTTTACCCACCTCACTGTACCCACAAGCCAAGGAACCCCAGCCCCCAGGGCGGACTGGCCATAGGGAGACTCCAGAGCAATGCCCGGTGGGCTGCACTGCTTTGGGGCCAGTTGGGCTGCTGCTTTTAACACCCACATTCAATCCCTGATCCCTCTCACCCCCTGTACCCAGCCCCACTGTAGCCACAAGCCAAGGAACCCCAGCCCCTAATGCAGTAGCCTCGGCATCATGGTTGGGGGGCCTCAGCAGGGATGTCTCGGGCTGGTAAAATCCAGGGTTGATTTTTGGCCCCAGTCCGCCGCTGAGTACTTCGCTCTACAGTGGAATGCAATGTACTAAAGCAGTGGTACTCAACTGGTGGACCGGGGTCCGAATGCGGACCTCAGCTCCAGATTTCCCGACCCCTGCCCTGCACTCAGTTGCTTCTGTGTTGTGGTGCCCAGTGCTGCCATCTTTACTTGATCGGCGATGTAGTGCTTAGTCTCCCGGCCAGTGTCATGGCTCCCTGGCACCTAACATTGCAATATGAAGTACTGCGGGGTCGGGCAGTGGCATTGGAAGGCACACGCAAACTTTGTTTTTTGGACCTCGATTCAATAAAGGTAGAAAAAAATTCTCATGGTAGTAAAAAATTCAATTCATGAGAAAAAAGCCTGAGAATGTCACTTACTGAATCACTAGATAAAAAGACAATGAAAGTCAATGGCAGCTTTTACTACAGTGTAGAAAGGAGGAAACAGTTCTCTACTTTTCTTAGGAGTAAAAAAGTGCCATTGACTTTCATTGTTTTCTTAGCTGGTGATTCAGTAACAGTGACATTCTCAGGCTTTTTTCTCATGAATTGAATGTTTTACTACCATGAGAATTTTTTTCTACCTTTATTGAATCGAGGCCTCTGTCTCTTTGCCTCATCCAATCCTGTCCCCACTGCCCCAGCTCAGCCCCATCTATCCCTGTCCCCCCATCTCTGGCCCATCCATCTCCATTTCCCCAGCCCAACGTCCATTCCTGTCCCCCCAGCTTTGCCCCATCCATTCCTGTCCCCCCAGCTTTGCCCCATCCATTCCTGGCCCCCCAGCTTTGCCCAGTTCTGCCTCTGGAATCTACCCCCCCACCCAGATTTCTAACTACCCCCCACCGTGCAACGGCCCCCATCCGGACCTTCACCTGTCACCGGATGCCTGTACATGGACCTTTCCAAGTAGTGGTTGAGTGCCCCTGTCCTAGAGCATCACTTGTCTGTGTGAAGAGTTGCTGCCGGCACCAGTGCTGCAGTGACCAGGCCAGGCCGCATCTGGCCCCCGGGGCCTTAAGTTTGACACATGTGACACAGACCATCAGAAACAAGATGCTACAGAGTTCCTGAATGCTATGGAAACAGGATCTAGTAGGAGAGGGGGTCTTGTCAGGGGCAGGCTTATCATTTCTGGGGCCCCGTGCAAAGTTGTGTCTGGGGGCCCTGATCAAAGACAAATTTTGTATAGTGAAATACAATATTAACGCAGCTTGTTGGGGATGTAGCTACATCCTGCTCAAGTGCTGTGGGAGCAAACCCAGAGGGTGTCACACAGAAGGGCATCCTGGCATTGTCCGGCCATGGCCTAGGGAATTTCCCATATGACCATCCAATATCTACCCCCTGTGGCATCCCAGACTATGATGCCCCACTGTGTGACACCCCATTAAATCACCGCGCCCACAAAAAAGGAGCAATTGTTATATGAAGCCACGCCCCCTCATTGAGGGATGGGTGAAGCCACGCCCCCTCATTGATTGATAGATAGGATGTAAAAGTTACAAAATATAAACACTTTTAATAGGCAAATGAATCATTTTTTGCTGCAGATCTGCATGTTTCACCTCAAAGAGGGACCAATGCATACCTACCAACTTTTCCGGGTGAGAAAGAGGGGCAATTGTTATATGAAGCCACACCCCCTCATTGATTGATAGATAGAAGATAGGATGTAACAGTTATAACAATAGAAACACTTTGAATAGGCAAATGAATCATTTATTGCTGCAGATCTACATGTTACACCTCAAAGAGAGACAAATGGGAACAACGAGGGACAGGGGGACATGGACTCAAAAGAGGGACAATCCCTTCAAATCAGGGACACTTGGGAGGTATTGGGAATCTTTACAGATCTGTCGGGCTGTTACCTGAGCCCAATGAGACAGTTACAGGTTAGCAGTGCAGATAATCCCGGGAGTGCAAAGCAGGTCAGACATCTGAAGTGGAAAAACTGTCTGATCCTAGAAAACACAGACAAGCGGAGCACAATGGAGTCGGTGGTGTGTCAGCACAATTACTCGGCATGAAAGAGGAGCTGACTGCAGGGGGACAGTGGGGGAGGGTCATTTAACTTGGTAAAACTCTGTGTGGGGGTTGCTGCTGTTACTCCATATAATTGCTAATCTATCAGGGGTCTTGCATGAGTCTGCTCCGGCCATAAATTAGGCCGGGACCACTTTTGATTTTAAAAAGACAATGCTGTTAATTGCTCTTTTTTGTTAGATGTTTTTAGTTCCTTAAAGTGGACCAAAACCCACGGCGATCGGCATTGGGAATCTATAAGATACCCGGGCCGATTGATTCCCAACCCTGTATATGACAGCGTTTAGATCTGCGTTCAATGAAAGCCCTTCTCCCACTAAGAAGGTCCTTGTGCCTGTTTGATCAGCATCTAATCAGTGGTTAATTAGAAGCCAAAGCAGGTAAAGGAAGGAAAGATGAAAAACTAGAAAGTAGCTTTTCCTAATCAGTAAACCTGGGTCAAGTCAGGCATCCAGGCTTTAAAGTGGACCAAAACCCACCGCGATGGGCTCCCTGGGGCATCTAAAATCGGGATGCCCCGAAGTGTGTAACCCCCCAGGTCAGTCATACACTTACCATCTTTCCTGGTCCAGCTGCGGCTGCATCCCCGCTATCTCTCTAGCAGGGCGCATACCCGCATCAGGCATTTGTGAATGGCCGGCGCAGGCCTGTTAGAGGGAAGCGGGGGATGCGGCCATCAGTGTGCTCTGAGCCAGTGGCCTTAGACAATGTGACGTCAATGGATCCGAGTGCGCTGATTGGACGAGCCACCGCGCATGCGCCGTAGGACTGGGAAGAGGTGAGTTGCTTTTGGTAAACTGGGGGGGTTTCACACAGTGGGGCATCCCCGATCGGAGGGCAAGGACCAAAACCCTGGATAGTCAAAATCCTTGGTTTAGTGGACCAAAACCCACAGCAATCAGGCCGGGAATCTTATCGATTACCTCCCCCCGAGGCATCCAAAATCGGGATGCCCCGCTGTGTGAAACCCCCCAGGTCGCCCGCTACATTTACCTTTATTCCCGGTCCAACAGGGCATGTGAATGGCCGGCGCGGGCACGCTCCCTATTAGAGGGTAGTGGGAGATGCGGCCGTTGGCGCTCTCGGAACCGCTGGCCTTAGACGAAAGATTAGACGACTTGACGTCAGCGCATCTGAGTGCCCCGATTGGATGAGAGGCTGCGCATGGGCTGGGAAGAAGTGAGTTGCTTTTGCCGACCTGGGGGGCTTCACACAGCGGGCATCCCCGATAGGGAGGAGGACCAAAACCCAGTCAAAATCCTGGGTATTGGTCCACTTTAACCTTGGCAATCAAACTGTACTGCAGTTCCATCAAACCTACCAACTTTTCAGGATGGGAAAGAGGTTCATTTGTTAAATGAGACCATGCCCCCAGTCCCTCTTTTGAGTCCATGTCCCTCTGTCCCTCATTGTTCTCATTTGCCCCTCTTTGAGGTGTAACATGCAGATCTACATCAATAGATTATTCATTTGCCTATTTAAAGTGTTTCTATTGTTGAACCGTTACAATGTATCTCCCTCAATGAGGGGGCGTGGCTTAATTTAGCAATGATCCCTCTTTCCCACCCTGAACAATTGGTAGGTATGCCCCCCTCATAGTCCAACCCTGTCTGAACATATAAATGTGTGTAATATTAATGATAAGCATTAAACACTACAATCCAGTTCTGCCCATTGTGCTCTATGGGATCTTGTGCTACAGCTGCAGCTTTTATCTGCTTCAACCAGAGCGCCTGGCGCTGCATCATATGCTGCACTAGTGTTAAATAAGACGCCAGGCGGCCGCCGCATCGGCATTGGCATTTTTTTAGTTGTTAAAGCTGGCGCTGAGTTTCACTTAGCTAAAAAAAGTGGCGGTGGTGATGATGCTTCTTAAATAAGGGCCTTATTCATGATGGGGTAGCGCCAGGTAGTGCCTGTACAGCGGCAGGTAGCGTCAGGTGAACGCCGAACATGGCACACAATTCCACATTTATGAAGCCGAATCTGGCGAGCGACTAGAACAACGCCATGTAGCGGTCGATTCATCATTATCCCAGGCTCAGCGTTCAGCACCGGCGTTCAGCCTTGCAGAGCGCCACATATTACCTGTCGCTACCTGGCGCTCTCCCATACATTTCTATGGAATATCCTTAAATACCTTTCCTGCTCCCAATTTTTTTTGTTCTTTTTCAAATCTCAAAACATTCTGACATGTATCCTGGCCTAGAAAATGACATCTTTGATAACTTTTTGCATTAATAATATTTTTATGCAGACTTGTCCTTACATGTCTGGTATTAAAGTGTTCATGTTACAATATAATAACAATGTAATTCTATATGTTTATGCTTTGTTACTAGTGGATACATGTTCATAAACAGACTTTAATCACACAGCCTCTGGCGCTATGGGCTACAACTACATGATTTTGAGCGTCGGCGCTATGTGAGGTTTTTTTTTTGATGAATGTGGTGTGAGTCAGTCGCACTGAGCTGGCGTTACCATTCTCTCCCATACAGCGTAGTACTGCGACTCACACATCCTATTCATCAATGCAAGCCAGCGACAGAGGCGCTCTGAAACAATGATCCATGGCCGAGCACAGCGACTACTAGCGGGCACTCGGAAATCCGCTCTACAGGCGCACATACCTGGCGTTAGTAATGAATCAGCCTACAAGTCTCCCACTGCATTGATCGCATAGGATACAAGCTAATCGTGTGCAGTACATGTTAATACATGTCTGAGCCATCTGCTGGCATCAGCAACTGTAAAGGGCCTCTATTCATGTGTCTGTGTTGGAGAACACACACATTATGGGCACACCCTGTATATGACAGCGTTTAGATCTGCATTTACATTTTATGACAGCCCTCCTCCCACTAAGAAGGTCCTTGTGCCTGTTTGATCAGCGTCTAATCAGTGGCTAATTAGAAGCCAAAGCAGGTAAAGGAAGACTTTCTCAGCAGGTGTCTGTAGAGACAAATGGCTCAAGAGATGAAAAACTAGAAAGTAGCTTTTCCTAAAGAGTAAACCTGGGTCAAGTCAGGTATCCAAGTTTTAAAGTGGACCAAAACCCACTGCGATCGGCCCGGGAATCTGTAAGATTCCTGGACCGATCAATGCCCTCCCCCCCCCCCGGAGTATCCAAAATCAGGATGCCCCGATGTGTGATACCCCCCAGGTCGCCCCATACACTTACTTTGTTTCCCGGTCCAACAGCACATGCACAAGCCGCATCCCCGCTATCCCTCTAGCAGGGCCAGGCATTTGTGAATGGCACGCTCCCTGTTAGTGGATAGCGGGGGATGCGGCAGTCAGCGCGCTCAGCCGCTGGCCTTAGACGACATAACAGCAGCGGCTCCGAGCGCACTGATTGGATGAGCAGCCACACATGCACAGTAGGACCGGGAAGAGGTGAGTTGGCTTTGGTTTCATTAACGCGGCATCTCCGATCGGGGTGCCCCGGGGGAAAGGACCAAAACCCAGGATAGTTAAATTCCTGGGTTTTGGTCCACTTTAATTAAATCGGACCAAGCCTGGCTCAGTTGGAAAAAAAAGGTAGCGACCATTTTGGAGCTTCCTCTCCCAGCATCTCAGCCATGCTGGACTTAACTGACATAGCCTACAATGCACAGTAACAGGAAGACCAGCAGCACTTCCTGTTTGCAGGTGGCCTGCAAATGCACGAGCCGGCGTTTTGTTTTTAAAATTTACCACAGCAGGAGTTAGAAAATGGCAAATTATTTTTTTATGTGCAGCAATCTAAATTGCCCCGGAGAGGGGTGGCCATAGGAGTGCTGGTTGTTGTGTTGGTCTGCTTTAAAGTGGACCAAAACCCAGGATTTTGACTATGCTGGGTTTTGGTCCTCTCCCTTGATCGGGGATGCTCCTCTGTGTAAATCCCCTCCGATGCTGAGCGTAACTCACCTCTTCTCAGTTCTATGTGCGGCCGCTTGTCCAATCAGCACGCTCGAAGCCGCTGATGTCACAGCGTCTAAGGCCAGCAGCTCCGAGCGTGCTGGTGGTCGCATCCCCTGCTTCCCTCTAACAGGGAGCGTGCCCGCGCCCGCCATTCACAAATGCCTGCTAGAGGGATAGCGGGGATGTGGCCAAGGCTCGCACATGCGCTGTAGGACTGGGAAGAAAGGTAAGTGTATGGGGCGACCTGGGGGGTGTCACACAGCGGGGCATCCCGATTTTGGATTCCCCGGGGGGAGGGAATTTATCGGCCTGGGAATCTTATAGATTTAGACTGTAAGCTTGCAAGGTCGGGCTCTCCTCCTATTGTCTCCTGTGCTCACAACACTTGGTTTAAACCTCGTAGCATCTAGTTTTGTATTGTTCCCTGTACTATATGTTTTACCTTGTCTGTAATCATATAAATAAACAATAATAATAATAATTCCCAGGCTGATCGCGCTGGGTTTTGGTCCACTTTAAAGTGGACCTTCACCCTGAATAAGAGTCTATCTTATATGTTTCCCACACCCTGTACATACAGGTTGCCCACATTAATCCGGACCTTCACCCTGAATAAGAGTCTATCTTATATGTTTCCCACACCCTGTACATACAGATTGCTCACATTAATCCGGACCTTCACCCTGAATAAGAGTCTATCTTATATGTTTCCCACACCCTGTACATACAGATTGCTCACATTAATCCGGACCTTCACCCTGAATAAGAGCCTATCTTATATGTTTCCCACATCCTGTACATACAGATTGCCCACATTAATTCAGACCTTCACCCTGAATAAGAGCCTTCAAACCTCCAAGATGGCGGTTCATGGAACATCAGGCAGCCTGCAAACAGGAAGTGCCTTCTGACTGTGCTGCTCTGCATTCTGGGACTGCTGACCTTTCCCTGACCCAGCTCTGTTTTGTCTGAGCAAAGCACAGCTATAACCCGCCCCCTGTACTTTATCCTACTCTCCTCTCCTCAGTATGTGATGCTTCTGAGTCAAAATGGCGGCGAACATATCCTGGGGTCCTGAGCAGAGTTGCAGCCCAGTGGGGGAAAGAATAATAAGTAAGTGACTAAAAACTTAAAATATATTAATTTTAGATGCCGGGGAATAGTTTTTTAAGGGTTTGAGCTTTTCATTCATTCATTTTGGTCCACTTAAGTTTTCTAATTGTTGTTTTTTTTTCATGCAACATACACACTATTTGAGGTCAGTCACATGATCCCTTCATTGCATCCAATGAGACAGTAATATGAAGTGATGGGTTGTCCCTATTTATATTGCCTAATTAGCCAAGAAGATGAACAGAATAAATAACATTGTCACCCAATCAATCACTAGCAGCGGTGAAGAGAACATTGGCTTATAGCAGGGGGCTTATAACACTGAAAACATGGCTGTGTTACATTGTTTCATGTAATAATCCCCTGGTGACATTGGATCTATTCATTCAAAAACTAATGTGCAATGGAATTAAAAAAGGGAGGAACTGACCTTGAGGGTCTTATGGGTCACTGCAAAGGGTCACATAGTGACTTGGCCCTTGTCATGTCTTCTGTCCATCACTGGATGCTGATGTTAGTGGATCACTAACCTTTATTATTATTGTTTATCTATATAGCGCCATCATCTTCCATAGCACTTTACAAAGTAGTAGTTACAGACAGGGTAGAAACATACGGTACATATAATATATCAAATGCAGTTTTACAGAGTTGACAATGGATATTCTGAGTACAAGACATACCTTCCAACTTTTTCAGGGTGGGAAAGAGGGACATTTGTTAAATTTGGCCACGCCCCCTCATTAAGGCATGGATGAAGCCACACACCCTCATTGAGGGATGTATGAAGCCACGCCCCCTCATTGAGGGATGTATGAAGCCACGCCCCCTCATTGAGGGATGGATGAAGCCACGCCCCCTCATTGAGGGATGGATGAAGCCATGCCCCCTAATTGAGGGAAGGATAGGAGATACATTTTAACAAAGAAACACTTTAAATAGGCAAATGAATGAATTATTGCTGCAGATCTGCATGTTACACCTCAAAGAGGGATGATATGTAAATGAAGCCACACCCCTCCCTCATTGAGGGATGGATGAAGCCCCATCCCCTCATTAAGGGATGGATGAAGCCACGCCCCCTCATTGAGGGATGGATGAAGCCACACGCCCTCATCAAGGGATGGATGAAGCCACGCCCCCTCATTGAGGGATTGGATGAAGCCACGCCCCTCATTGAGGGATGGGTGAAGCCACGCCCCCTCATTGAGGGATAGATGAAGTCACGTCCCCTCATTAAGGGATGGATGAAGCCACGTCCCCTCATTAAGGGATGGATGAAGCCACGCCCCCTCATTGAGGGATGGATGAAGCCACGCCCCTCATTGAGGGATGAATGAAGCCACGCCCCCTCATTGAGGGATAGATGAAGTCACGTCCCCTCATTAAGGGATGGATATGAGATACGTAACAGTTATAACAATATAAACACTTGCCTGTCGCGGGCACGCGCCTTGCTAGAGGGATAGCGTGGATGCGGCCACGGCTCACACATGCGCCGTTGGTCCGGAAACAACGTTTATGGGCGACCTGGGGGGGTTTTCCGATCAGGGTGCTCCGGTGGCAAGGACCAAAACCCAGGATAGCCAAAATCTAAACCTAACTTTTCAGGGTGGGAAAGAGGGATATTTGTTAAATTAGGCCACGCCCCCTCATTGAGGGATGGTGAAGCCACACCCCCTCATTGATTGAGGGATAGGATAAAGAATGTAACACATACTACAATAGAAACACCTTAAATGGGCAAATGAATCATTTATTGCTGCAGATCTGCATGTTACACCTCAAAGAGGGACAAATGAGAACAACGAGGGAGAGGGGGACATCGACTCCAAAGAGGGACAGTCCCTCCAAATCAGGGACACTTGCGAGATATGAAAATCCTGGGTTTTGGTCCATTTTAAGTGATTGGGCAAGTGGCAGACTACCACTGATTGGTTGCTTTTAAGGAAAAAACTAACTCTAATAGGGGCCCCCAGCACTTTTAAAGTGGACCTTCAGCATTATTTAATGAAAAGCCCAAATCCTTATAAAACGATTCCCCAACATCTAAAATTAATATCTTTTAAGTTTTTAGTCACTTACTTATTATTCTTTCCCCCGCTGGGCTGCAACTCTGTTCAGGACTTTAAGATATGGGCGCCGCCATCTTGACTCAGAAGCATCACACTTACTGAGGAGAGGAGAGTGGGATAAAGTACAGGGGGGCAAGTTATAGCTGTGCTTTGCTCAGACAGAGCAGAGCTGGGGTCAGGGAAAGGACAGCAATCCCAGAATGCAGGGCAGCACAGTCAGAAGGCACTTCCTGGTTGCAGGCTGCCTGATGCTCCATGAGCCACCATATTTGATGTTTAAAGGCTCAGAAAATGCAGTAGATGCAGGAAGGATGAATTTTAATGTGGGCAATCTGTATTTACAGGGTGGGGGAAACATATAAGATAGGCTCTTATTCAGGGTGAGGGTCCGGATTAATGTGGGTAATATGTATGTACAGGTGGAGGAAACATATAAGATAGGCTCTTATTCAGGGTGAAGGTCTGGATTAATGTGGGCAATCTGTATGTACAGGGGGGAAACTTAGATAGGCTCTTATTCAGGGTGAAGGTCCAGATTAATGTGAGCAATCTGTATGTACAGGGTGTAGGAAACATAAGATATGCTCTTATTCAGGGTGAGGGTCCGGATTAATGTGAGCAATATGTATGTACAGGGGGGGGACATATAAGATAGGCTCTTATTCAGGGTGAAGGTCCGGATTAATGTGAGCAATCTGTATGTACAGGGTGGGTAACATACAAGATAGGCTCTTATTCAGGGTGAAGGTCCGGATTAATGTGGGCAATCAGTATGTACAGGGGGGAAACGTATAAGATAGACTCTTATTCAGGTTGAAGGTCCGCTTTAATCCGGCCCTGCTTCATATGAAGAATAGCCCGGCAGGGCGGCGTCTGGCCCATTTGCCCCCAGGGCAGCTTTATGCTGTTTAGCATCACACACGGGCTACACGAGCATAAAACAAAGTGAGACATGTCGCCGCATGCCGCTTATCCCCCCAGAGACCACGCCCACCTGGTGACGTGACTGGCTTTAAAACTTCCCCGGGATAAAGTGGTGGAATGTCACGTGATTTCTCCCCGTTATCCTGGTTGCCCCGGTAACAGGTGGGCGGGGCCATGGCATCCCCATTGTCTGCGCGGAATGGCGAAATCTGGTTACGCCGGCCTGTGATTGGCTGGCGCGTGAGAGAGGAGCCCGCATCCCATGTGTGTGCAGCAGTGTGTGGATTCCCCATCTCGCAGCATGGAGGACCTGCAGCTCTCCCGGCGGCTGGAAGCGGCGGCCGAGGCTCTGCGGGATCTCCGCGCCATGAGACGAGAGGCGGAGGAGCGGGTCCGGGAAGCGCTGGGGGAAAGCAAGAGGTCACACCGGGTCACCGGCACCAAATGGCAGCGCAATGCGAGGAAGAGCCAGGAGCCCGACCGGGCCCGAGACAAGAACCCCGAGATGCTGCTGGGCCACATCCAGGAGGACGTTATATGCCCCACACCCCTCCCGGAGCCACATCTGCCCCTCCAACCGGCCATCACCTGGGGGCATCCCGGAGCCAATCACAGCTGCAGGGGCCACAGCACCCCGGGGGGCAGGACAGGGGCCGAGGATGCCGGAGGGGACCCCGTGTCTGGAGCCAGAGAGGTAATGTCATCACACCCACATACAGGGACTGACTGGTCTGCAGAGCTTACACTCTAATATATGTTGTTCACAATCAGGGCTAGAAACTTTTTGAACTTTTGTTCTCGTCTAGTGAGCTTACACTCTAATTACCAAGGCCACAGCATTAGCAAAGGATTCAGTGGGCCAGCCCTGGATTCAAAGTTCTAGGATTCAATGGGCTAGCCCTGGATTCAAAGGACTAGGATTCAATGGGCTAGCCCTGGATTCAAAGTTCTAGGATTCAATTGGCTAGCCCTGGATTCAAAGTTCTAGGATTCAATGGGCCAGCCCTGGATTCAAAGTTCTAGGATTCAATGGGCTAGCCCTGGCTGTGCCAATAGTAAGAGTGTCCCTCTTATTATTGCCACAGCCAGGGCTAGAACTTTAATATGTAGCACTTTATATGTTAGTCACATAACAGTAAAGATCCACAATCAGGGCTAGGATTTGGCCTTGGCTAGTGAGCTTACACTCTAATATATATTTGCTGCATAATAGTAAAGATTCACAATCAGAGCTAGCTATTGTTTGGGCTTGTCCGAGGTCTTGCCTAGAGAGCTTGCACTCTAATATATGTTGGTCACATAATAGTAAAGATCCACAATCAGGGCTGAGCTTTTGTCTAAAGAGCTTACACTCTAATATATGTTAGTCATATAATAGTCAGGGCTAGAATTTGGTCTTGTCTAGTGAGCTTACACTCTAATATATTGGTCACATAGTTAAAAAATCCACAATCAGGGCTAGAAGCTTTTTGAGCCTTTGGTCTTGTCTAGAGAGCTTACACTCTAATATATATTGGCAATCAGGGCTAGGATTTGGCCTTGCCTAGAGAGCTTACACTCTAATATATGTTGGTCACATGGCAGAAAAGATCCGCAATCAGGGCTAGAATGTGGTTTTTCCTAGAGAGCTATGTTAATCACATAACAGTAAAGATACACAGTCAGGGTTAGAAGCGTATTTTATATTATACTCTAATATATGTTGTTCACATAATAGTAAAGATACACAGTCAGGGCTGAGCTTTTGGTCTTGTCTAGTGAGCTTACACTCTATTATATTGGTCACATAGTAGAAAAAAAATCACAAGCAGGGCTGAGCTTTTGGTTTTGGCCGGAGAGCTTACACTCTAATATATGTTGGTCACATAATAGTAAAGATTCACAGTGATAGAATTTATTCTTGCCCCGGGTGCTTACACTTTAATATCTGTTGATCACATAATAGTAAGTATCCCCAATCAGGGTTAGAAGCTTTTTGAGCCCTTGGTCTTGCCTAGAGAGCTTATATGCTAATATATGTTGGTCACATAATAGTAAAGATCCACAATCAGGGCTGAGCTTTTGGTCTTGTCTAGTGAGCTTGCACTCTAATATATGTTGGTCACATAATAGTAAAGATCCACAATCATGGCTGAGCTTTTGGTCTTGTCAAGTGAGCTTACACTCTAATATACGTTGGTCACATAATAGTAAATATCCACAATCAGGGCTGAGCTTTTGGTTTTGTCTAGTGAGCTTGCACTCTAATATACGTTGGTCACATAATAGTAAAGATCCACAATCAGGGCTGAGCTTTTGGTTTTGGCTAGTGAGCTTGCACTCTAATATATGTTGGTCACATAATAGTAAATATCCACAATCAGGGCTGAGCTTTTGGTCTTGTCAAGTGAGCTTACACTCTAATATACGTTGGCTGCATAATAAGTAAGATTCACAACCAGGGCTAGCTATAGTTTGAGCTTTGTCCTAGGTCTTGCCTAATATATGTTGGTCACATAATAGTAAGGATACACAGTCAAAGTTAGAAGCCATTTGAGCTTTTGGTCTTGTCTAGAGAGCTTCCACTCTAATATATATTGGTCGCATAATAATAAAGATTCACAATCAGGGCTAGAAAATGTTTGAGCTTATAGGCTTGCCTACAGAGCTTACACTCTAGTATACATTGGTCACATAATAATAAAGATTCAGAGCTTACACTCTAATATATGTTGGTCACATGGCAGTAAAAATCCACAATCAGGCCTAGAAACTTTTTGAGCTTTTCATCTTGTCTAAAAAGCTCACACTCTTAATATGTGTTGATCACATAATAGTAAAGATCCACAATCAGGGCTGGACGCCTCTTAAAACCTTTGGTCTTGTCTAGAGAGCTTGCACTCTAATATAGGTTAGTCACCTAATAGTAAAGATTCACAATCAGAGCTAGCTGTTGTTTGGGCTTTGTCCGATGTCTTGCCTAGAGAGCTTACACTCTAATATATATTGGTCACATACTAGGTGAGACTCACAGTCAGGGCTAGAATTTGGTCTTGCCTAGAGAGCTTACACTCTAATATGTGTTGGTCACATAACAGTAAAGAGCCACAATCAGGGCTAAAAGCTTCTTAAACCATTAATCTTGTCTGGAGAGCTTACACTCTAATACATGTTAGTCACCTAATAGTAAAGATTCACAATCAGAGCTAGCTGTTGTTTGGGCTTTGTCTGAGGCCTTGCCTAAAGACCTTCCCTCTAATATATATTGGTCACATAATAGGTAAGATTCACAGTCAGGGCTAGATTTTGGTCTTGCCTAGAGAGCTTACACTATAGTCACATAATAGTAAAGATCCACAATCAGGGCTAGGATTTGGTTTTCCTAGCCCTGTGTTGGTCACGTAGTTATAAAATCCACAATTAGGGCTAGAAGCTTTTTGAGCTTTTCGTCTTGCCTAGGGAGCTTACACTCCAATCCAAAGAGCCTAGGCTCAGTTATCTGTAGACTTTCCCATTAGTCTGGTCAGAGAGCCGACCCTCCATTATATGCAGAGCGCACACAGTAGCATTGATACACAGGAAATGGCTTCATCCTTGGGAAGGTCACAATACGGATCACACATATCCAGTTACAGCTCCCAGGTGTGTGTTTGCACAAGGTGTGTTCAGGGTATCTGTGTGTGTAATTGCAGGGCAAAGTCTCCGGCTCCAGTAAGGATCAGCCCCCTAGTAGGGATCGGCCCTGTGTATGTCTTATCATAGCTGGGAGGGGAGAAGAATGTCACCAAGAGGGCAGTTTCGGATGTGTAAGGCTGTTATGGGTCAGACAAGGATAGTAGATGACTGGGGGGTGCATCCCAATTGGTGATAGCAAGCCCAGAGCCCTGTGCACAAGGAAACTCTGGCTGTGGGGAGTAGGTGAGTTAAAGTGGACCAAAACCCAGGATTTTGACTATCCTGGGTTTTGGTCCTTGCCCCCGGGGCACCCCGATCAGTGTGAAACCCCCCAGGTCGCCCAAACAAACTCAACTCATCCCAGTCCCTATGACGGATGTGCAGCCGCTCGTCCAATCAGTGCGCTCCAATCCCTTCATCCAGGAGCTTGCCCAATGCAAGCGGATCCAAGAGCGCTGGCGGACGCATCCTCCGCTTCCCTCTAACATGGAGCGTGCCCACGCCGGCCATTCACAAATGCCTGGCACGGGCACACACATTCCTGCCAAGTGTCCCTGATTTGGAGGGACTGTCCCTCTTTTGAGTCCATGTCCCCGTGTCTCTTGTTGTTCTCATTTGTCCCTCTTTGAGGTGTAACATGCAGATCTGCAGCAATAAATGATTCATTCTCCTATTCAAAGTGTTTCTATTGTTGTAACTGTTACATCCTATCTCCTATCCATCCCTCAGTGAGGAGGCATAGTTTAAAGTGGACCAACACCCAGGGGGGATCGGCCCGGGAATCTATAAGATTCCTGGACCGATCAGATCCCTCCCCGCGGGGCATCCCGATTTCGGAGGAACCCCCCAGGAGGCCCACAATCCTTACCTTACCGGCGATCCAACGGCGCATGCGCGAGACGCGGCCGCGTCTCTCGCTTCCCTCTAGCAGGGCGCGCTCCCGCGCCGGCCGTTTTGTGAATGGCCGGCGCAGGCGCGCTCCCTGTTAGAGGGAAGCGAGAGACGCAGCCAATGACAGCGCTCTGGTATGCGCGTCCAAGCGGCTTTGGACGCGCATACCAGAGCGGCTCTGAGCGCTGTCATTGGCCGGACGAGGTCACGTGGGAGCGGGGAGAAGTGAATTTTTGCGGCGATCGGGGGGGTTTCACACAGCGGGGCACCCCCGATCGGGGTGCCCCACCTAAGTGGACCAACACCCAGGATAGTAAAAATCCTGGGTGTTGGTCCACTTTAATTTAACAATTGTCCCTCTTTCCCACCCTGAAAAGTTGGGTATGCCTGACTTGCTAGACCGAGCTCCATTGGTGGGCTCACTGGGTAGTGGGAGCTGCGTTTCCAGATAGTTCTCTATGTCTGGATCTCCTATGTATTCGCTTGCTTGTGCTTTTTCTGAACTTTTTGGCTTTGTGGGTTCAAAAAGATATAATGCAACTATGGCTGCCACCCAGTGGACAGGCTGGGTAATTACATCTCCAGTGTTTTACAAGGGGCACCAGTCTATATATTTAGCTGTGTATAAAGCAGCAACACTTTCCACAATACATTCAAAGTACACAGAAGCAATCATAGCGTTAGAAAGCATCAGAGAGTATTAATTTAGGGCCTTATTTATGATATGTGGCATTTAGCATCATTTTTCTGGCCATAGCGCCAGCTTCGGAGCGCCGCCATTCTCGTCTTATCTGGTGCTGTGCTGGGCACTACATTGGCACTAGCAGTCGCTGTGCAGAACGCTACTAATTAGCTTTGATTGTTGCACTAGGTATTGGCCGGCCTATGTCAGCGCCTGTTGGACCTGCTGCCCGATTATCCCAGCGCATGTGAGCGACACTTTGTACTGCCGTTATTCCGCCCCCCCCCCCCCCCCCCGAATATTTATGAAATCTTTGGTGCTGCATTTTTCATGTGCAGTGTTTCATCATTACAGTTACAAGAAATGTCTGCTGGGGACAAACGTTACAGTACATTTAGGCTGCGTTTTAGTTTAAGCAAAAGAAGCCATTAAAATCAATTTCAAAAACACAAAAAAATACATTTTGTCTCATCCAGGTCCGGCATTCCTATTACTGACAAGTCCCAATGCAAGTTCTGTACAAATAAATGTGTGTAATATTAATGATAAGCATTAAACACTACAATCCAGTTCTGCCCATTGTGCTCTATGGGATCTTGTGCTACAGCCGCAGCTTTCATCTGCTTTAACCAGACGCCCGGCGCTGTGACCTAAACGGCACTGGTGTTAAATAGAAAACTAGCCGGCGGCCACATCGGTGTTTGCGTTTTTTTAGTTGTGAGTGCCGCTGATGCTTCTGGAATAGGGCTCCTTACCTCAACACAGGCCGGCTTCATCTCCACTTGTTCATTACCTCTATAGTGGCAGCATATATGAACATTGGCAACCAATCATTAGGCTGCTGATGGTCACATGGGGTAGTGACCCATTGAGGGAACCTGGAAGCAGTAAGTGCTGGCTCCTTTTTTTGTAACCTATAAACCACTTAGGTAATCAGTTTAAAGTGGACCAAAACTTATGACTATCCTAGGCTTGGATCTTTTCCCCAAGGCACCCCGATTAGGGATGCCCCACTGTGTGAAACCCCCCGATTTCCGAAGTTAACTCACCTCTTCCCGGTCCTACAACGCATGCGCAGGCATTTATCCAATCAGTGCGCTCAGAGCCGTCGCTGACGTCACTTTGTCTAAGTCCAGCATCTCCAAGCACGTTGGCGGGCACATCCCCTGCTTCCCTCTAACAGGAAGCGTGCCCGCGCTGGCCATTTACAAATGCCTGGAGTGGGCACGTGGCCTGCTAGAGGGAAAGTGGGGATCCAGCTCGTGCATGTTTTGTTGGACCGGGAAGCAAGGTAAGGGTATGAGGCGACCTGGGGGATTTCACACAGCGGGGCATCACGTTTTTGGAGCAAATCGATCGGGCCAGGAATCTTATAGATTCCTGGGCCGATCACTGTGGGTTTTGATCCACTTTAAACCCAACTTACTCCAAATAGATATTTAAGAAGTGTGTCAAAACTGACTGGGAGGGGTCCTTTTACCATCCCAGCACTGGGGTGTCCTGATTTAGGCTTCCATATTGTGCATCCACTAAATGGGAACCCGAGACCTGACAGCTCATGTGCTCCCTTTTATCATTACCTCTATAGTGGCAGCATATATGAATGCCGGCAACCAATCATTAGGCTGCTGACGGTCACATGGGGTAGTGACCCATGGACGGAACATGGAAGCAGTAAGTGTTTGCTGCCTGGTTCATGTAACCTAAGCCATGATTGCCACAAAGGGCACGAGAGATTTGATTTTAGGGTAATTACTAACTTTCTCTCTGGATGAACCCCAAAAACGTTTTGTCTAATGAATTTCCTGTCTTCATGTCCAAACAGGAAGCAAGCTTAAGAACATTAAAGTAACTCCCCCTCCTATTAGAATTGGGCTTAATGTCATATTAATTCCAGTCACCCTCAGTTCTGTGTATATTGTTATTCATGATCCTCTAAACTAATATTGTTTCACAGAGCAGTTGATTTCTTGTTTCAAAACATCACAAATCTCGGACGTATCCCACAGTGCATGCACATCAAGCTTTCGCTTAACACACGTGCCCGCCACCTGCTGGGTATCTCCTTACCAGATGATTAATAGATTGGATGGCTTACTTAAATTCCAAAGGTTACAAATGAGCCAGGTACCTCGTCATCCAACATTCCTTTAAATAATGGCTCCAGAGCATTTGGTAATATAATCTAAATATAAAACAAGAGAGCACAATAACATCTAGTGCAACTCTGTCATAAGATTTATAAAGTTTTAATACGTTAAAATGCACTTACAGATTTCAAAATGATGAAAAAGTTGTATCAGGACAACGAAACGCGTTAGGAAATCTGTAAGTGCATTTTAACATATTAAAACTTTATAAATCTTATGACAGAGTTGGATTAGATGTTTTTGTGCTCTTTTGTTTTATATCTGGATTATATTACCGCATGCTCTGGAGCCAATATTTAAAGTATTAGTGGACAACAAGGTACCTGGCTCATTTGTAATCTTTGGAATTTAAGTAAGGCATTCAATCCATTAAGCATCTGGTAAGGAGATACCCAGCAGGTGGCGGGCACGTGTGTTAAGAGAAAGCTTGATGTGCATGCACCGTGGGATACTTCTGAGATTTGTGATTTTTTGAAACAAGAAATCAACTGCTCTGTGCATTATTGGTTTATATTTGTTTGGCACTTATGTGGGATGAGAAGTCTGAACGTTGAAGCAGATTGAGAATATCATTTAATTAGAGACTTTATAAGATTTGTGTTTTTATTATTGTATGTGTTGTTTCAGCTTTCCCAAGCAATTGAAGCGTCCTCCCTGCGCAGAATCGGATCGGGATCTCTGGCCCCCCGTCTCAGGCTCGGGAGCTCTGGAGTGACAAGTGATCTTCTCTTCAGTAGGAGGTTCAGTGGAAACTGTTTATCGAGTCACAGCTCAGGTAGTTATCACTTACAAACCCGATTTTCACTTTTTGGGCTGTTGTTCCTCTTAGGGGAGCATATCGAATTGGGATGCCCTTCTGTGTGTATCCCCCCAGGTTTCCCCATTCACTCACCTTCCTGATGCTCCCACGGCAAAGACTAGGGCGAGAGTCCAACCAATCAGCGCGCGTGCGTCCACTCTGCTCCACTGACAGCTAAACAGCCGAGTGCGCCCCCGGACTCATCCCCCGCTCACCTCCTAGCCATAGTGTTCCCTGCACTGCCCATTCAGAAAGGCCGGGCGCGGGTTTGCGCACAGGTAGAGGTGAGCCTGGATGCGGCCGCAGCACAGAGACGTGGTGAGGGCTCTGTGACAAGGTGAGTAAAACAGGGCTTCTGGGGGTTTTACACAGTGGGGCATCCTTTTAGACTGCATGGCCTCCGAAGTTTCTCTTTAAAGTGGCCGAAAAAACAGGATTTTGTCTATCCTGGGTTTTGGTCCTTGCCCCCGGAGCACCCCGATCGGGGATGTCCTGCTGTGTGAAACCCTCCCAGGTCGCCCCCCCAAAACAAACTCACCTCTTCTCAGTCCTATGGCGCATTTGCGGCCTCTCGTCCAATCAGCGCACTCGGATCCCCTCGAGCCCCTTCTTCTAAGGCGAGCAGATCTGAGCGGGCTGGCAGACGCATCCCCTGCTATTCCTTTAACAGGAAGCGTTCCTGTGACAGCGATTCACAAATGCCTGGCGCAGGCATGCGCCCTGCTGGAGGGATAGTGGGGATGCGGCCACTGCTAGTGCATGGGCTGTTGGACCAGGAAAGCAGGCGAGTTTCTGGGCGACCTGAGGGGTCTCAATTTTGGATGCCTGGGAAGGAGGGAGTCAAGCGGTCTGGGAATCTTATAGATTCCTGGGCCGATCTCCATGGGTTTTGGTCTACTTTAATGTTACACTTCAAGGGGGCAAAAAAAAAAAAAAAAAAAAGCAGAGAAAACTCACAACATTTTCTACTGGAAAGCTGTAATCTTAAAGAGGAACATTGGACCTAAAATAAAAAGGGGCCAACTCCCCCCCTCCCATGGGCCCCTACTTACCTTTTGGATGTCACCGCTGCCTGCTGCGGTGGCATCCAGCTGCTTCAGGGCCCGATCCTCACCCACGCTGCCGGCTTAGCCGTCTGTAAATGGCTGTAGGAAAGTTGGAATAGTTAGATCATCGGCAGCCGAGGTGTCTTTTTTTTAATGTAACCCACACCCTGTCTCACGGCTAGGGAAGGGTGGTGATGGGGACCATCTGGCTGTAATGGTCCTTTAAGTTATGAGAAGCAGTGGAACGGCGTATAAGATGTTTGACATCATGTGGTAGGTTTATATTCTAAGGCCTCGATTCAATAAAGGTAGAAAAAAATCCTCATGGTAGTAAAAAATTCAATTCATGAGAAAAAAGCCTGAGAATGTCACTGTTACTGAATCACTAGATAAAAAGACAATGGAAGTCAATGGCAGCTTTTACTACAGTGTAGAAAGGAGTAAACAGTTCTCTACTTTTCTTAGGAGTAAAAAAGTGCCATTGACTCTTGACTTCTTATCTAGTGATTCAGTAACCGTGACATTCTCAGGCTTTTTTCTCATGCATTGAATCTTTTACTACCATGAGAATGTTTTTCTACCTTTATTGAGTCGAGGCCTAAGAATGCAACTGCCTTTGTAACAAAATGATGTGTGTATGTGATGCGGGACACTCCTCTCTTTGCTCCCTGTATTTCAGCCTTTTTACACTGTGATATATTATATAGTATTCCAAGTCAGACAAGCATAAAATGTGGCTTAAGCAATTTTCTAAAGAGCACATGCCACAAAGCTCAATACTGACTGTTTGTGATCCTTCCCCCTCATCTCCACCCCTCATTCTTTATACTATAGGCTCCTCAGGGGCGGGGCTCTCTATCCTGTTGTATCTTGTATTCAGAATATTCATTGTATATGCTGTAACCCTGCATTTGTAATACGTGCTGTATGTTTCTACCCTGTCTGTAATTACTACTTTGTACAGCGCTACGGAAGATGATAGCACTATGTAAATAAACAATAATAATAATATTATAGTATATAGCATCTAAATGCAGCTTTTGTTCCCCTTCAGGCTTCTATGACGCCAGCGATTTAGACTCCACATCGTCCTCTTGCTCGTCTCTATGCAGCGACTCCTCCTTTCCTCTATCCTATTCTGTGATGTCTCCACATCGAAGCTCGGCCATGAGACCCCGCTCTATAGACTACACTGCCGAACGCAGGAAAGAGCTGCAAAAAGGAAGAGCACAACCGAGGAGACCCATATCAGCAGGTAACAATATATCATGCAGAAAAATATGCCTCCTCGCTTACTTTTTTTAAAATTTTGATTCTTTGTGGTGTTAATCAACTATGCGGTGGCATCCCAAATTGGGATTCCCCACTGTGTGTATTCCCCCATGTGGCCCTATACACTCACCTTCCTGTCGCTCCCACAGTTTAGACTCGGACGAGAATGAGCATTCTGATTGGCTGAGCGCACTCATTTTCACTCGGCTCTGGTGGCTAATCCGTCTGGAGTCTAAGCAGCCGAGCAGGGCTGAAAGTGGACCAAAACCCATGTTTGTTTTTGACTGGGTTTTGGTCCTTGCCCCTGGGGCACCCCGACCAGGGGGTGAAACCGTCCAGGTCGCCCGAGCAAACTTACCTCTTCCCGGTCCTACGTCGCATGCGCGGCTGCTCGTCCAATCAGCGCGCTTGGATCCACTTGAGCCCCTTTGTTCAGGAGCTTGTCTAATAGGAGCGGATCCAAGCGCGCTGATGGCTGCAGCCCCCGCTATCTTCTAACAGGGAGCTTGGCTGTGCCGGCCATTCACAAATGCCTGGTGCAGGCATGCGCGCTGCTAGAGGGATAGTGGAGATGCGGCTGCTGCACGCTCTTGCGCAGTCGGACCGGGAAAGAAGGTGAGTTTAATGGGTGACCTGGGGGGGTTTCACACAGCAGGGCATCCCGATTCTGGATGCCTCGGGGGGGGGGGGGGGAAATCAATCTCCATGGGTTTTGGTCCACTTCAAAGAGCGACACACCTTCCTGTGTGTTGTTCCTCTCTGCGGCGGCATCCCATATTGGGATGCCCTGCAGTGTGTACCTCCCAGATCGCTCAGTTTCACTAACCTTCCTCCCGCTCCCATGGCGCAGACTGAGGGCGAGAGGGCCACTGACAGATAGACACCTAAACGGCTAAGCAGCCGAGCGATGCCGCCAGCCATGGGGTGCCATCGCCACACATTCAGAAAGGCTGGGCACGGCTAGAGGTGAGCGGCCGTAGCGCACAGTCGTGGCGAGGGCTCCAGTAGAGGGTTCCTGGGGATTTCACACATCCCAATTTGGCACTCCTCTTCATTAATAAACTTATATTGTGCAAAACAAACATCAAAGTTTAAATTCCAATCACCACTTTGTGCTAGTATCAGTCCATTAGTCCAACGTTTCGGGGTATTAGCACCCCTTCATCAGGGACATATGAGAACATGAGCAAGCAGATTACAACCATCAGTTACATTTGAACCCCTGGGTCACCGAAATCCCGCCTGCTTACTCATGTTCTCATATGTCCCTGATGAAGGGGTGCTAATACCCCGAAACGTTGGACTAATGGACTGATACTAGCACAAAGTGGTGATTGGAATTTACACTTTGATGTTTGTTTTGCACAATATAAGTTTATTATGAAGAGAAGTGCTGGCTTTCATTGAATACAAGTCATGCGGCGCCACCGCACCCGACCAAACTGCCTAGGTAAGAGTGCCTCTCCCAACACATATTGGACATCCCAATTTGGAATACCCAAAGGACTGGAACTTGGGAGGCCCTGGAGTCTTTTACATATGATATGTGATATATATATATACACCGTATTTGCCGGCGTATAAGAATACTGGGCATATAAGACAACCCCCCAAAATTTCCACTCAAAATATAGAGTTTGTTATATACTCCCCGTATAAGACTACTCCCTCTTCCGCACACCAAATAAAACGTAAAAGAACATCAGATTTTATTTCAACATGTTAATTCCCTTCCCCAGAGTCCCTGGGTGGCTTCTTACAGTCATACTTTCATACAGGCATGGGGGGGCATCCCTCAATACAGGCATGGGGGGGCATCCCTCAATACAGGCATAGGGGGCATCCCTCAATACAGGCATAGGGGGCATCCCTCAGTACCGGCATCCCTCAGTACAGCCCTCCTCCCCCCGCCCCGCCCCTCACACTTACCGATGGTCGGAGGGCTGGTCTGCCCATCCCTGCTGTTCCTGTCGGCCCGCCACTGCTCTCATATACAAAAACACGCACACACATTCATGCTTACCGGTACCTCCTGGCTGTTGCACGCTGGTCGTCGGTGGGCGTGGCCCAGATGGCCGGCGTCCAGTGAAAACAATGGACGCCGGCCATCTGGGCCACGCCCACCGACGACCAGCGCGCAACAGCCAGGAAGTGAAGTAAGCATGAATGTGTGTGTGTTAGTCTGTATGAGAGTGGCGGCGACAGGAACAGCAGGGACGGGCAGGCCAGCCAGCCGCAACGGCCACCCCTCACCCTCTAGCATCTGTTGTTTTCAGGTTTGGGGCCTTCCCTGGCCCCGGCCTACCGGGTACCGGTACGCCTTATGGCCAGTCCGCCCCTGGACCCAGGTGCACCCAGCGTATAAGACGACCCCCCCCACTTGGAGGCATGTTTTAAAGGGGGAAAAAGTCATCTTATACGCCGGAAAATACGGTATATATATTATTTCTGGCACGCTGTGAGATAACACTGTCAATTAACAGTTTTCTATTTGCTTCCTTTAGGCGCTCTGGAAGGTGTTTACTTGTCATCCATTACACATTCCCATTACGACACCAGTCAGTGTAACGACAGAAGCACATGTGACTATTGCACGCCACTGCTCGGCGACATCCAGCAGCGCCTCAAGGCCGAGCGCTACATCTGCAAGCTGGCACTTAAACACCACTGCAAGCCCGGGGTCAGCAACCCTCTGCCGGACCTTGGACCCCCAACACCCAAAGCTCTGCCCTTAGCTTTCATTTCATCCGATGACAGCCACCCTCCGTCGCCGCGCACGCCCTCCCTTTCCTCCAGCATGGGCGACGTTCGCAAAACGCCCCGAGGATCATGGGGACGATTTTTCAGTCGGGTCGTGCTCCGGAAAGACTCCAGGATTGCGGCGTCCGAGCTCAACCTGCAGCGGTGCGGCCGCAGCCCGCAACACAGCCTGCGAAGCCCGTCACTAGCGGAAGGGCAGCTCGTAAGGGCAAAATCCTTCCGTGATTTGTTAGCCGTTAATCCCTTCAAAAGGAGCCAAAAGTGCCTCAATAAAGTGTGGTAGATCCATCACTGAACTATAAAGACTGGAAACGTACCACGGCACAAGCAAGCAAACAGAGTATAATCATGTAACAAGGATAGGAAATATATATTATGCAGAACGCTATTGTTTTATCTCTTCCAATAGAAACGATGGATAAATCCAGGCCAATAACTGCTATATATCTATGCAATATATAATACAATCTCATTTAGCTTTACTTCTATTGTTTGTTTTTTCTCTGGATTTCCTCTACGACCCCCAAAAATATAAAATACCGGTTGGTATTTCTTACACTGGTGCAGTAGGAGCGTTCATTTAATTTATAAAGATTGCGTTAGATAATACCATTTTGTGAATACTCACCTGTAAAATGGGTATTATAAGTATGTCACACACCCCGCTTCAAGACATTCATTACATGTGGGTATACTGACCTGTAGATGGCGATACTGCAGAGATGATAACAAAAAAAGGTAAGACCCTCCCAGCCCATAAATACCTGGGACCTCCCACTCATTACCCAGTATAAAGATAGCAGTAAGATCAAGGGACCAGGAAAGCCAATTAAAACTAACAAAGGTTCACCATATAAAGGATCCAGAATACAAAAGGGCAGGGTGAAGCAGGGTGTGTGACATACTTATAATACCCATTTTACAGGTGAGTATTCACAAAATGGTATTATTCTAAGTATGTCACACACCTCGCTTCAAGACATTCATTACATGTGGGACATCCAATAGCAGTGTCCATAAAGGGCAGGGATCCAAAAAACAAGGCACAAACTTAAACCACTGCAGCTTGCAGAACCTTGCGGCCTAACATCAACCTTGTAAAACTTGGAAAAAGTGTGAACCGAAGACTTACAAACCTGCTCAACAGAAGCCTGGTGCTGGAAGACCCAGGACGCCCCAACAGCACGAGTAGAATGAGCAGTAACACGAAAAGGGGGAACCTTCCCCTTGGCAGAATAGGCCCCAACAATGGCCTGGCGAATCCATTTACTAATGGAAGACTTGGCAGGAGCCAAACCCTTCCTAGGCCCAGAGGGCACCACAAAAAGGGCGTCAGTACTACGAAAAGGAGAAGTGGCCACCAAATAGTACTTCACACAGCGAACCACATCCAAAGAATGCAAAACCCTCTCCTTGTCATTGCTAGGCTTAGGACACAAGGAGGGAAGAACAATATCCTGATTCAGATGAAAAGCAGAGACCACCTTAGGAAGGAAATCTGGCTTGAAGCGAAAACAACCTTGTCCTGATGCCTCTCAAAGTAAGGAGCCTTAATAGACAAGGCTGCCAACTCCGAAACACGCCAAACAGAAGTGATGGCAACAAGAAAAAACAACCTTCTGAGTAAGCGTAGAAAGAGCAATATCCTGCAAAGGTTCAAAAGGAGGACCCTGCAAGGCAGACAAAACCAAATTCAAATCCCAAACTGAGAGCAAAGGGATGCGGATACCCCTAGCTCAGAGGATGGCCATCACTCCTGCCAACACCTTGGTAAAAACCCTTGGAGCCAAGGTAAGGTCAAAGGGAAGAGCCGCAAACTGAAAATGTCAATTGTCCACGACAAACCTGAGGAATCTCTGGTGTGCCGGAAATATTGGAATATGCAGGTAAGCATCCTTGATGTCTATGGACGTCATGAAGTCCCCCTGACGAAGTGAGTGGATGGCTCACTTCCGGGGACGGATGAACCTGTTGAGCAACTTCAGATCCAGAATGGGACGAACGGATCCGTCCTTCTTGGGCACCGTGAACAAATTGGAATAGAAGCCCAGGCCCCGGTCTGAGAGGGGCACCGGACAGATGACAGCTATGTCCACGAGACTTGCTACTGCCTCCCGAAGCCCCTGAGCGGCCAGAGGATCTGACGGCACCCGAGACCTGAAGAATCTGGGAGGGGGCCGGAACTCGAACTCCAGCTTGTAACCGGAAGACACCACTTCCTGAATCCACCTGTCCGAGACCTCTTGGACCCAGACCTGGGAGAAGAGTTGCAACCGTCCCCCCACCCGCAAGGGTGAGGGCGCCCCCTCATTGCTGAGCCGGCTTGGCAGCGGCTCTAGGCTTGGAGCCCCAACTGTGTCCTGGACGGGCCCGACCCGTGCCCCTAGGCCAGGAATCGCCTCTGGACGAAGGAAAGGCTGAACCCCTGCCAACTCTAGCCCCACGTAAGGACTGAGAGAAGGAAGCCGCTCCCCGAAAGGGGCGACGCTGCTTCTTACGCTGAGGTAACTTACCTCCCTTTGCCACCAAATCCAATTTTTCTCCAAAGAGCCGCAACCCCACAAAGGGAAGGGCCGTGAGCGACTTTTTGGACACAAAACAGCCGCCCACTGGCGTAACCAAACCGACCGGCGGATAGCCACAAGCAAGGCCGCAGCTCTGCTACACATCACCAAAGTGTCATCCAGGGCGGACAGCACAAAGGACAAAAATAACTCACAGCGCTTAAGGTCGGCAAACTCCTCACTAGCCGGGTCAAGCCCGGAAGAGGTCAACAATCCTCTAACAACCGACCTGGCAGCTACCAATACAAGCGCAGAAGCACAAACCGGCCGCAAGGTCGATCCAACACTGGCAAAACCATGACAAGCCATCTGGTCAATGCGTTTATCCTCACCATCCTTGAGAGTAGTGCACTCCGGAGAATGGAGGACTGAGCTGGACAACCCCAAAACAGGAGCATCCACCTCGGGGGGAGACGACCAGTGCTTCACCGCGTCTGCCAGAAAGGGATATTTCTTGTCCCAACCCGGTGGGACACCCAGAAGCCTAGTCGGCCTCTCCCATTCCTTGAGAATGATACCATCAAAATGCTTTTGATAAGGAAATTCCAAGCGCGGCTTAGTCACTTCAAAGAACTCCCCCTTCAGCGGAGGAGCCGCCTCGGGGGGAGAAATAGCCAGGACCCTAGAGGTATCCAAAGAATCCCCCTGGCCCTGCTCGGTATCAGCGCCCACAAACTGCTGATCATCGGAGTCATCAGACTCCTCATACAACTCCCCTTCCTCACGTGGGGATCAGACCAATCCAGGGAGTCAAAATCCTCCCTATCAAAGGCCTGTGCATCCGTATACAAATGTTTTCTCTTTGCCGTGGCCTTTTTAGCAACGGCACTGGAAAAATTTTTTCAAGATTGGCCAATCTGGCACACACCTCAGATTGCGACTCCCCGCCAAGGACCACGTCACAAGGGGTATGTGTCAAGCGAGGGGGAGACGGGGAGGAGACTGGCGGAGCAGAACCGGATGCCCGAGATCTGTTCTGCCGCGTAATAGACCGCTGCGCACAGGGTACACAAAGAAATACATCATCCCCCAAAAGGGATACCCCACACCCCAAACACAGCCTGCATTGCCCCGAGGGGGGCACAAGCCCAGTATCCGGGGATGCCTCCATACGGTGATTTTTTAATAGATATATATTTATATATGTGTACAATGCTCCGAGGGAATTACGCAGTAATGCAACCCGGGATGCCCCTTTAAGTCCCGAGTGGGAGGAATTTTAAGCCAACTAAATTTAACCAGGGACCCTAGGACCGGGAGAACCCCGGTCAATGGTCCACCTGGGACACACAAAAAAAACACACACTCAGACTATGCTGCAATGTCCCATAAGGAGTTAATAATAGAAAATCTGATGGCCACAGGCCACTCACCCGACATTCGCCCCACCTGACTACCGCGCGCAGGCAGGAAGGAACCGTGGGGACACGAGGAGAGCAGAGGAGGAGGGAAGGCAGGCGCGGTTCGTGCGCGGCCCCGCCCCTCCCCCGTATCTCCCGGCCAGAAGCCGGAACCTAACAAACAGCGCCCGCACTAGCGCCCGGCCCCGCCCCAAGGAGGAGAAGCGCCTCATGGGCGCCATTACCATACGCCAGAGGCCGGCGCCGCGGGGACCGCCGGCGCCGCGGCCCCAGCACCAGTCTGAACAACACACACTCAGTTATGCACCAAACACACACAAATAAAAGAATAAATCCCTAAGGGACCTGCCCCCCCCCCCCCCCCCCAAGGGTATCTGGGAGAGGGGGAATCCAAGCCAGGGTAGGGCCAAGGGACGGGGCATCCCAAACCGGGATCACCAACCCGGATAGCCGCCTACCCCTTGTTATGGGGTCTCACGGCTCCTAAGCACCAGGGGTGCCAACTACCTTTGCCCGGACCAGCAGCCTAGGCTGGGAGGCAATTAACTTAAAGAAAAGGGATCCGGGCAGAAATAGAATAAAAAGGAGTCATCCCGGCTACCTGCAAGGAGGAGACATCATCTTCTGACTTCTGGCTCGCCTTTGCAGAGATGAAAGACTGGGGAATGAGTGGGAGGTCCCAGGCATTTATAGGCTCGGGAGGGTCTTACCTTTTTTATCATCTCTGCAAGATCGCCATCTACAGGTCAGTATACCCACATGTAATGAATGTCTTGAAGCGGGTTTTGTGACATACTTAGAATAATACAATTCTGTGAAATACTCACCTGTAGAATTGGTATTATGCGTATACAGTACGTCCTGCTCCAGATATAATACTTAAACTTGGGTAATCCTCCGCCAGATGGCGCTGCACTGCAGAGACACGCAAAACAGGCTCCTCAAATACCCGGGGACCTCCCACAAATCCCCAGCATTGAAAAGCAGTGAACGAGAAGCCGGGAGAATTTAACCACCAAAAACTGGTAACTACAACAATGATAACAATCACCATACAGGGGATCCAGAACAATGCAAAAACCAGGGTGGGGTGGAGCAGGACGTACTGTATACCTATAATACCAATTTTACAGGTGAGTATTTCACAGAATTGTATTATTCTAAGTATACAGTACGTCCTGCTCCAGATATACTTACACTTGGGACATCCAATAGCAGTGTCCATAAAGTAGGGTGGGATCCCCAACAAAAAGGCAAAAGCAGGCAGTTTAAACCACTGCCGCCTGAAAAACCTTGCGGCCAAACACAGCATCAGCTGAGGCCCTAACATCCACCTTGTAAAACTTTGAAAAGGTATGAACAGAAGACCAAGTAGCGGCCTTGCAAACTTGTTCAAACGGAAGCCTGGTGCTGGAAAGCCCAAGAGGCACCAATAGCACGAGTAGAATGAGCAGTAAGGCGGAAGGGAGGTACCTTGCCCCTGGCAGAATAGGCCTGAATCACAGCCTGACAAATCATTTGCTAACAGTAGACTCGGCGGGAGCCAAACCCTTCCTAGGCCCGGAAGGCACAACGAAGAGAGCATCAGTCTTCCCGAAAGCCGCAGTGATTACCAGGTAATACTTCAAACACCTGACCACGTCCAAGGAATGCAGAACCCTTTCCTTATCGTTGCTAGGATTGGGACACAATGAAGGAAGAACAATATCCTGATTCAAATGAAAGGCAGACACCACCTTAGAAGAAAATCCGGCTTGAAGCGGACCACCACCTTGTCCTGGTGTCTCTCATAGTACGGAGGCTGAATGGACAGAGCAGCCAGCTCAGACACACGCCTAACCGAAGTAATAGCCACCAAAATGACAACCTTGAGAGTAAGAACAGCCAGAGCAGCATCATGAATAGGCTCAAACGAGCACCCTGCAAGGCAGATAAAACCAAGTTTAAATCCCAAACAGGGACCATAGGTTTACGAGCACTTGAGTGACCCCCTGAAAGAAGGTCCTAACCAAATGATGCTGAGCAAAGGACTTCTGAAAGAAGACAGACAGGGCAGAAACCTGACCCTTCAGAGTACTGAGTTTTAGACCTAACTCCAAACCATGCTGTAAGAACTCCAGAACCCTAGGGACTGAAAACTCCCTACAGCGAAGAGACCTAGACTCACACCAGTCAATGTAGGTACGCCATACTCTATAATAGATGGCAGAGGAAGTCTTCTTCCTAGCCTGCACCATAGTTCCCACCACCGAGGCAGACAAACCCTTCTCCATCAAGATGGAGGTTTCAGCAGCCAGACCGTCAAAGCCATAGTTTGTAAATTGGGATGGCGTAAGGAGCCCTGAGTGAGCAGATCTGGTGCCCCTGGCAGGTCGTACCGGTCTACTGCCATTTGTACCACGTCTGCGAACCATACTCTTCTTGGCCACCTGGGGGCACTAGAATCACAGGTACCCCTTCCAGAGCAATCTTGCGCAGAACCCTGCCCAGAAGGGGGAATGGTGGAAAGACATACAGGAGCCGAAACTCCTTCCATGACATGGACAGAGCATCCGTGGCCAAGGCCAGAGGATCCTGGGACAGGGATACGAAGGCCAGGAGCTTGTGATTGTGACGGGATGCAAATAGGTCCACATCCGGTAGACCCCAACGGTGACACAGGGACTGGAATACCCTGTTGCAGAGGGACCACTCCCCCTGACGGGACGTCCCCCTGCTCAGAGCGTCTGCTAGCAGATTCTTTGCCCCCGGAATGTACACAGCCAAAATGCATTGGACATTGGCCTCCGCCCATGTCAGAATCCGAGACACCCCCTGGAGGGTACCCTTGCTCCGGGTCCCTCCCTGATGGTTGATGTAGGCAACCGCCGTCCTGTTGTCTGAGCGTACCTGCACCGACAGACCCTTCAGGTGGGGGGTCAACCGCTCCAGTACCAACCTGACTGGCCATAATTCCAGAATGTTGATGGGTAAGTGGGCCTCCTGAGGGCCCCACCTCCCCTGGAAGCGCAGGGACTTCCAGAATCCCCCCCCAACCTGACAGACTGGCATCCGTTGTGACCGTCTCCCAGGAGGGGGCCAGAAAAAACCTGCCCCTTATCAAGTTCCTGTGGTCCAGCCACCACGCAAGGGACTGTCTGACCAAGGGGGTAAGCACACAGACCCCGTCCAAGGACGCTGGATTCTTGTCCCACACTGACAGAAGGTGAAGCTGCAGAGGCCTCAAATGAAACTGAGCAAAGGGCACCGCCTCGAAGCACGCCACCATCAGGCCCACCAGCTGCATTCCCTGCCTGATGGAGGGCTGGGGGCACAATAGCAGGAACCTTGCCTGCGCAGTCAGAGCTTCCACCTTCTGTTGAGGAAGGAATATCCTTGACTGAACCGTATCTAGAATCATTCCCAGGAACGGAGTCACCGAGGAGGGGAACAGAGAGGACTTGGGGTAATTGATCACCCAGCCGAAGGACTCCAGGGTGGACACTACCAGCTGAGTGTCCAACTCTGCCTGCTGCAGAGACCGAGAGGTGATGAGTATATCGTCCAGGTAGGGAAGCACGCGTATGCCCCTTGACCTTATCAGGGACATCACCCCTGCCAGCACCTTGGTGAACACCCTGGGAGCCGAAGTGAGGCCCGAATGGCAAGGCCACAAATTGCTAATGCTGATCTTTTAGTGCAAATCTGAGAAACCTTTCGTGCCCTGGAAACACCGGGAAGTGAAGGTAAGCATCTTTGATGTCTACAGACGTCCTAAAGTCCCCTGGGCGCAGAGAGCCGATGGCCGAGCGCAGAGTTTCCATGCAAAAGTGCCTGTTCTTGACAAACTTGTTGAGGATTTTTAAATCCAGAATGGGCCTGACTGACCCATCATTCTTGGGTACTGTGAAAAGGTTGTAATAGAACCCCTTGCCCCTGTCTCTTAAGGGGACCTTGCAAATGACCCCTAGATCCAGGAGACCCTGCACGGCCAGCATCAAGACCTGAGCTGAAGCAGGGTCCTGTGGGATCCAGGACCCAATGAATCTGGTGGGGGCCGCACAGCAAATTCTATCTTGTAGCCGGAGGACACTACCTCCTGAATCCACTGGTCTGAGACAAGGCGCCTCCAGACATGCTCGAAGAGCTGCAGTCGTCTCCCCATCCTGACGGGCGAGGGCGCCCCCTCATGCCTGAGGGGTCTTGGGAGGGCCTTTGGGCTTGGACCCCCAGGAGGAACCAGGACGGCGTCCTCTGTTCCTGTGCCAGGAATCTGCGCAGGACCCAGAGAAGGACGCCCCTTTACCCTGTTTAGCTCCTCGGTAGGGGATTGAAAGGGGGCCCTGGCCCCGAAAGGGCCGAGACTGCCGCCTGCGCTGGGGCAATTTACCTCCCTTGGCGAAGAGGTCTAGGTGGTCCCAAACAGGCGCAGCCCCTTAAATGGAAGCCCAGTAAGGGCTTTCTTAGCAGCATTGTCAGCAGCCCACTGGCGCAACCAAACCGCGCGGCGTATAGCTACCGCCAGGGCAGGAGATCTGGCACACATCCTAATAGCATCATCCGATGCCGACAGGATAAAGTTCACAAACACATCACAGTTAGACAGTGCATTAATAGTATCAGGTGGCAACTCATCTGGGCCATCGAGTGCATTCCTGACCATGGCCCTGAGCGCCACAGCCGTAATGGCCAAGGCACAAACCAGGCGCAGTGCCGCCCCCCCAAATGCAAAGGCATGGCATGCCAATTGGTCAATACGCCGGTCCTCAGAATTCCACAGCATAGTAGTGTCAGGGGAGTGCATAATAGAGGTGTTGGACAACCCTAGAATAGGAGCATCGACCTCGGGGGGCGACGACCAGCACTTAACCATGTCATTAGGAAAGGGATACTTCCTGTCCAAACTCTTAGGGATCCCGGGAAATCTACTGGGATGTTCCCTTTCTTTAAGCATGAGGTTATTGAAATGGGTTTGCTCAGGAAATTCCAGACGAGCCTTAGCAGTATGAAAAAGCTCACCCCTTTGCTTGGAAGCTGCAACAGGGGGAGAAATGGACAAAACCTCAAAAATCTGAACCAGCAGCCCGTCAGTATCATCCAGGGTCCAGTGCTCAGAACCCGACTCGTCATGACGCCTTGACTTCTCATCGGATGACCCCGAGTCAGAGAACAGCTCCCCTTCGTCCGAGGGGGTATGGCCATATAGATGCAAAAACTCATCAGATTCCGTATGGAAAAGAGCAGAGTCAGGGGTTAAATGCCGCTTCTTAGCGGTGGCCTTACGCGCTAATGAATTAGCAAGCGATTTTTCAACACTGGCCAGTCTAGTAGCCATATCAGGATGAGAATCCCTACTTGTATTGGGGGTTAGACTCAGGCTTGGGGAGTAGGTGAAGTGAGGCGAGGTGCAGGCCCAGCCACAAAAGAGGCGGGAAGAACCGATAGCGCCTGCTGTGCAAAAGGAACACAGACCCGGGCATTGTCACCGCTGCTAGGTAAGACCCCACAAGCTACACACAGCCAGGCTTGTCCCGAAGGAACCCCGGTCACATTATCCTGGGATGCCTCCATATGGTGATTAATCTGCACAATAGGCCAGTAGGGATTGACGCTGTAAGCTACCCTGGATGCCAAAATAACCCGCGGGGAAGTGGGAGTAATTTTAATAGGCCCAACTGGGAGCTACACCGGGCCGGGAGAAGCCACCGGATTCCACGGTCTGAAAGACATAAAGGGAACAAAGATGTCAGAGCCATGCGCAAGAAAAGGAAATAATGAAGATCGCCCGCAAGGGCACTTACAGACCGAGGGAGGAGGAGGACCTCCTTCACCACGCGCGCGCTCAACTGGCAGTAAAATGGCGCCAAGTGAACCTCGAAGGGCGGGCCGGAGCGGGCTGTGACGCGGAGCGCACCAAGCCAGGACCCCCGCCCCCCCCCCCCCCCCGGAGGGCGCGAAGCTCCAAACCCGTAGTCAGTATAGACAGCAGGGGAATGACACTTAAAATGAATTGATCGAGTGGATTACTTCAGAAGAGCCACTACGACACTAATGGAAACGCCGCAGCCGCCCTCTTAGTACAGTCAATACAGGAAAAGATGCGGCGGCGAACGATACAAAATAAAAGAGCAAACAGCGCGACTCTGACTCCCATTCCCAGTCAAGGGCAATACTAAAGCCATAAGCGTGTATAGGATACACTGAGGCTGCCATACGCACACACCCCTCCCCCCCCCCTTTCTTTCCCCCCCGGGCTAAGGGGGGGAACGAGGGAGGATGGCGACCCTTTGGACAGGGCCCACCGCTACATGGGGCATGGGGCAATGATGCGGGAGGAGCATCCCCTGAAGGCTTACCATCAGCCTAAACTGCCTACCCTTTGGTGGGGGACTGCGGTGGAGCAAGGCTCCATAAGCACACATGGTGCTGCCTACCTTCACCCGACCAGCGCAGCCCAGGCTGGGAGGCACATCACAAAGAGGACGGGTGGGAGTAGTCCAACAGGGCCGCAGGCCCCGCTCACCTGCGAGAGAGTGATACTTCATGTCTTCGCAGTCGGCACTGCAGAGAAATCTGGGGATTTGTGGGAGGTCCCCGGGTATTTTAGGGGCCGGGAGGAGCCTGTTTTGCGTGTCTCTGCAGTGCAGCGGCATCTGGCGGAGGATTACCCAAGTGTAAGTATTATATCTGGAGCAGGACGTACTGTATACTTCGAATATACAGACATCAGATCTATAGAAGGTCATCTTGAATAGATGTGCCAGCAAGGGGAGGGGCACATCTAACCAAATACAGACAAGGGTCCGTGAAATCCTGGAGGGCCATTTCTTATCCCTACAACCAGAGCAGCATGGTCTCAGTTGGCCCCTTTATGGTGAAGAGTCGCATCACATCACCGAGGGATGTCCCAAATCTGGATGCCCCCTTATGGATCATGCTATTTGGACCAAAAGTTTGGGTCTACTTTTAAACCTGACCTGTGAGTCTAAATGAATCTAGATTCTCCTGATTTTGGATGCCCCTGTGTGTGACCCCCCCCCCCCCCTTTCATTCATTGCTTACCTGGAACTGGTGAATGGTGTGGGATCACCAGTTTGAGTTAACGGCCAAACAAGGGGCATCTCAATTAGTAAAGTGGGCAAAAACACAGGGGTGCAATTGCTTGCATAGTGGGTATGCCAATAGATAAATTGGGAGCAGGCTTACCTGAGGTTGCCCTAAAACCTTGTGTGCAGCCCATGGGGTGGAAGGGTCAAAGACCTTGCAGTACAGCCTAGACCCCACACCTCATGTTCCTGCACAAATTCAGAAGAAACAAAGGAGGGGTGGCAGCCGCTCAGACCATTTTATAACTAACCTGGGAGGTGCACATTAGCAGGGCAATTTAGGGCAACCTTGGGTAAGCCTGCTTCCAATTTATCTATTGCATTGTATGTCCCAAATGGGGCTCTCAGAGATTAGAGTTAGGACTGCACCTCACAGAGGCACCTTGGCGCTTGGTGGTGCAGCTTAAAGTGGAGCAACACCCAGGATTTTGGTCCCCTTCGGGGGGGGGCACCCCGATTGGGGGGGCACCGCTGTGTGAAACACCTCAGAAAGCCCCAAAAACTCACCTCACCATGCTCCCACGTGACTGCGCCGTCCAATCCCCGAAGGACAAGTGGGTGACAGCGACGGACAAGACAGCGCGTTCGCCACCGCCTCCCGCACGTCACTCTTACAGGGCGCACGCCCGCGCCGGCCATTCACAAACGGCCGTTGCGGGCGCGCGATATGGTAAGGTTTTTTGGGGGTTTCACCCTGCGGGACATCCCGATCTCAGATGTCCCGCGGTGAGGGAGGTGATCGGCCCGGGAATCTTATAGATTCCCGGTCCACTTTAAGCTACTTCTGCAGATGTGTGTGGACCGAGTCCTCTGTTTTTAACCAGATTTAGAGACAGATTTAAGGTTGGTCTACAAGCTAACAGGGTTGAGTGCTGTGGCTCCTTTAAGATTTTTGTAACACGGAATGTGCCCACACCGGCCATTCACAAATGCCGGGTGCAGACATGCGCCCTGCTAGAGGGATAGCGGGGATGCGGACGCAGCTCATGCATGCGCCGTTGGACCGGGAAGCAAGTTAAGTGAATGGGGCGATCTGGGGGATGTCACAGCGGGGGAACCTGATTTTGGATGCCCCAGGTGGAAGGAATCGATCAGCCCAAAAACCTTATAGATTCCGGGGCCGATCGTGCTGGGTTTTGGTCCACTTTAAACCAAAGCCGACAAGTTACTAGCTGGGGAGACATCATGTTTTCATGCTCCAGCCTGAGCAGATGGTAGTGCTGAAAGGGACTCTGTAGGCAAAGTGCATAAATTGTCATTCAGTAGCTCACCTCATCGTGGCTGCGCTCTCTCTTCCGGTCAGACCACAGCTGCTCCTCAGAAGTAGAAACAAGCCAAAGAGTAGTGGCACACCCTCTAAATTCCTTTTCCATAGATCACCAATCATAGGGCTAATCTGGTGGTCTAAAGCTCCACATCACGCTGCGGACCCTGGGAGAGCGGGAGTCAGGGTGGTGAGAATGCCTGTCTTACAGACCCCGCCCATTATGCTGAATATTATGCGGCATTACACTAAAGCTTCAGCATCATCACACTGTGGACCCTGGTAGAACGAGAGTCAGGGTGATGAGAATGCCTGTCTCACAGACTCCGCCCATTATGCTGATTATTATGTGGCATCACACTAAAGCTTCAGCATCATCACACTGTGGACACTGGGAGAACGAGTCAGGGTGATGAGAATGCCTGTCTTACAGGCCCCGCCCATTATGCTGATTATTATGCAGCATCACAGAGCCAAGGTCCACGCCCAAATATTTCGCAAGAGAAATGATAAGGGAAACTGTAAACCTCGATATCTTGGCTGTTTCTTCTTCAATTCAAAAATGGAAAACAGTTTAGAACAGCGCCAAACGCCGCAACGGTCTAACAATTCCCTTTGCCTTCTGTATCCCTTTAAGAGTTAAATTCCTTCTATGGGTGGACTTCAAGGCATGTTTATTTTTATTTTTCTCATGGGTCAGATCATTCAGCGGCTCACCTCATCATGGCTGCGCTCTCCCTGTCAGAACACAGCTGCTCCTGGAAGTAGAAACAAGGCAAAGAGCAGGGGCAAATACCCTGACTTGCTTTGCCATAGACCACCAATCATAGGGCTAAGCTGGTGGTCTAAAGCTCTGCATCATCAGAATGTGGACACTGGGAGAGAACAGCCAGGGTGATGAGAATGCCTGTCTTACAGACCCCGCCCATTATGCTGATTATTACGTGGCATCACACTAAAGCTTCAGCATCATCACACGGTGACAATGGGGGAGAGGGAGCCAGGGAGGTGAGAATGCGTCTTACAGACCCCGCCCATTATGCTGATTATTATGCCGCATCACACTAAAGCTTCAGCATCATCACACTGTGGATACTGGGAGAGAGGGAGCCAGGGTGGTGAGAATGCCTGTCTTACTGACCCCGCCCATTATGCAGATTATTATGCAGCATCACACTAAAGCTCCAGCATTATCACACTGTGGACACTGGGAGTCAGGGTGGTGAGAATGCCTGTCTTACAGACCCCGCCCATTATGCTGATTATTATGCGGCATCACACTGTGGACACTGGGAGAGAGGGAGCCAGGGTGGTGAGAATACCTGTCTTACAGGTCCTGCCCATTATGATAATTATTATGCGGCATCACACTAAAGCTTCAGCATTATCACACTGATTGGGTGTTCGCCTCTAGAGGGCGCTTGACTGCAAGATCAAAGATGTAGCTCCTCCCGGCCCCTTATAAAAGCAGCTGACCCTCTATCATTCCCCAGTGGCTTAAAAGCAGTACTCAACAAAAGAGGGCAGGCCGGGAGGCCCAAGAAACCATGTTACTCACATAGCTTCAGCTTGAACTCTCTCTAAGCAAAAACTAGAAAAATTAGTATCCTATGAACAAAAATGGTTGATCACCATAACAGGCATACAGGACGTAATGAACACAAGGGCGGGGTGGGACGGCCTGGACTGGATGTATCCAAAAACAATTCTACAGGCGAGTTTCACAGAATTGTATTTTTCTCTACATCCAGTCCAGGCTGTCCCATATCTCACGATTGGGACATCCAAAAGCAGTGTCCATATGGGCGGGATCCCCAGTCCGGAACAGCATGTAGTTCATTTCTCTATCGCCTGAAGCACCTTTCGGCCCAAAACAGCGTCAGCTGAGGTCCTAACATCCACCTTGTAAAACTTTGTAAAAGTATGAACAGAAGACCAAGTTGCAGCCTTACAAACTTGTTCCACCGATGCCTGGTGCTGAAAAGCACAAGAGGCACCAATAGCTCTGGTAGAATGAGCTGTCATCCGAAAACGGGGTTCCTTCCCCCTGGCAGAATATCACCGCCTGTCTGATCCACTTACTGAGAGTGGACTTGGCTGGTGGCAATCCTTTCCTAGAACCCTCTGTTAGGACAAAGAGTAAATCAGATTTCCTGAAGGATTCAGTCGCAGCCAGGTAATACTTTATGGCTCTGACCACATTCAAAGCATGGAGAGTCCGTTCTTTGGAATTAGCCGATGCTGGACACAAGGAAGGTAAGACAACTTCCTCATTAAGGTGAAAAGGAGAAACGACCTTAGGCAAAAAATCAGGTTTAAAGGGAAAAACTACCTTATCCCCGTGCAGCTCAAAGTAGGGTGGTTTTATACAAAGTGTGGCCAGTTCTGATACACGACGCACCAAGGTGATCGCTACCAGAAAGTCCACTTTGAGAGTCAAGATAGACAATGCAGCATCACTCAATGGCTCGAAGGGAGGACCCTGGAGAGCAGATTGAACTAAATTCAAGTCCCACACTGGTAATACTGACTTACGGGGTGGCTGGACATGGTTAACTCCCTGGAAAAAATTCTTGATCAACCTATGGTTGGCAACAGCTCTCTGGAAAAAGATGCCTAAAGCCGAGACCTGACCCTTGAGGGTGCTCAGCTGGAGACCCAAGTCTAAGCCGTGTTGTAAAAACTCCAGAATCCTAGAAATAGCTAATTTTCGGCAAGGAAGGCTTCTTGGCTTCACACCAAGCGATATAGGCCTGCCAAACTTTGTAGTATATCATGGAAGAAGATTTCTTCCGTGCCTGAATCATAGTAGCACAACCGTGGCCAATAACCCCTTATCCGCCAAGATGGAGGTTTGGCCGTCAAAGCCAGCGTCCATAAATTGGGGTGCCGCAGCGACCCCTGTATGAGAAGCCCTGGGTCGTCGGCATGATGTAGTGATCTATTGACTTCTGGACTATGTCTGTAAACCAACTCCTTCTTGGCCAGCGAGGAGCCACCAGGATGGTTGGTACCCCTTCCTGGGCTATCTTGCGCAGCACTCTGCCCAGGAGCGGAAACAGAGGGAATGCATACAGAAATTTGAACTCCGTCCAAGGAATCGCCAGAGCGTCTGTTGCAATGGCCAGAGGATCTCTTGAGAGGGAGACAATCACAAGCTTCAGAGGTTCGTGTCTGGATGCAAACACGTCTGCGGAGACACAGAGCCTGAAAGGTCTCGCTGCCGAGGGACCATTCCCCCAGGCGCAAGGAACTCCTGCTCAGGGAGTCTGCCTCCTAGTTTTCCACCCCGGGAATGTAGACTGCCGAGATGCAGGGAACATTTTCCTCTGCCCAAGTCAGAATCTGAGTTACCTTCTTGAGGGATCTCTTGCTCCGAGTCCCGCCCTGGTGGTTGATGTAGGCGACAGCAGTCCGATTGTCCGAGCGAACCTGGATCGCACAGCCTACTAAATGGGAAGTCAAGCGTAGAAGATCCAACCGGATTGCTCGCAGCTCCAAGAGATTTATGGGTAAACGGTTCTTCTGCGGACCCCACTGACCCTGGATCTTCTGGGTCTGCCAAACGCCTCCCCAGCCTGTCACACTGGCATCGGTGGTAACTATCTCCCAATGAGGAGTCAGAAAGGACTTGCCCACCAGCAGATTCCGGGAGTCCAACCACCACAATAGGGACTGCCTGGCCAGGGGGGGGGGATAGTGAAAAACCTTGTTCCAGAGATTCCTGCGTCCGATTCCAGACGGTCAGCAGGTTCAGTTGTAGAGGTCTCATGTGAAATTGGGCGAAGGGTACTGCTTCGAAGCATGACACGATTAGGCCCACCAATCTCATCCCCAGACATACTGACGGCTGCTGACAAGACAGCAAGGCCTGCACTTGCATCTGTAGACTCAAAACATTCTGCAGTGGCAGAAAAACCTTGACCTGAGCGGTGTCTATCGTCATTCCCAGGAAGGATCTCACTTCTCAATTCCCAGAGTTACTCACTGGGGTAATTGATTACCCAACCGAAGACTTCCAGGGTTGACAGCACCGTCCGAGTATCACTCTTGGACTGCTGAAGGGACCGAGCCGAAATCAGCAAGTCGTCCAGACAGGGTATCACACGAATACCCTGACTCCTCAGGATAGCCATGATGCCTGCCAGCACCTTGGTGAACACACGGGGGGCTGAGGATATCCCGAATATGCGTTCTATAAACTGGTAATGTTGATCCTCCAACACAAACCTCAGGAAATCTGATGTCCCTGGAAAATCGGGATGTGCAGATAGGTGTCCCTGATGTCCATGGAGGGATGGGGACAAGCTAGGAGGGACTGAGCCTGTGCAATCAGACTGTCCACCTTCTGCTGAGGAAGGAAGATCCTTGCCTGAACTGTATCCAGATTCATTCCTAGGAATGGAGTTACCAAGGAAGGGGACAGTGAAGACTTGGGGTGGTTGATCACCCATCCAAATGACTCCAGAGTGGACACCACCAGCTAAGTATCCAACTCTGCCTGATGTAGAGACTGGGAAGTGATGAGGATGTCGTCCAGATAGGGAAGCATGCGGACACCCTGACATCTGAGCAGAGACATCACGCCACCCAGCACCTTGGTGAACACCCTGGGAGCTGAAGTGAGGCCGAAGGGCAAGGCCACAAATTGGTAGTGTTGATCCTTCAGAGCGAACCTGAGGAACCTTTGATGACCTGGGAACACAGGAATATGAAGGCAAGCATCTTTGATGTCCACAGAAGTCATGAAATCCCCTTGGCGCAGGGAACTGATGGCAGAGCGCAGAGTCTCCATGCGAAAGCGCCTGCCCCTGACAAACTTGTTGAGAATCTTCCAGGTCCAGGATGGGCCTGACAGAACCATCCTTTTTGGGTACTGTGAATAGGTTGGAATAAAAGCCCTTGCCTTTTTCTCTTAAAGGGACCTGGCAGATGACCCCCAGCTCCAGGAGGCCTTGTACTGCTTGCACAAGCTCCTGAGCTGACACAGGGTCCAGAGGAATCCGGGATCTGATGAATCTTGGAGGGGGACAGGCAGCAAACTCTACCTTGTAACCGGAGGACACTACCTCCTGAAACCACCAGTCTGAGACATGAAGCCTCCAGACGTGAGCGAAGTGCTGCAGCCGTCCCCCCACCCGGATGGGTGAGGGCGCCCCATCATGCCTGAGGGGGCTTGGGAGAGGATTTAGCTTTGGGACCCCAGGAGGAGCCAGGACGTCCATGTCCTCTGCCTCTACCCCAGAAATCTCCCCGGGCCCCAGGGAAGGGGAGGAGAAGGAACCCTGACCCCGAAAGGGCCGAGGTTGCCGCCTGCGCTGGGGTAACCTGCCTCCCTTAGCAAAAAAGTCCAGGAGGTCTCCAAACAGACACAGTCCTTAAAGGGAAACCCAGTGAGGGCCTTCTTGGCAGCGTTGTCAGCAGCCCACTGGCGCAGCCAAACCGAGCGGTGTATAGCCACCACGAGGGCAGAAGTTCTGGCACACATTCTGATGGTGTCATCCAATGCTGATAGGACAAAATTTACAAAAACAATCACAACTGGAGAGTGCATTGAACACCTCACAAGGCAAATCATCAGGGGCACTATCAAGCATATTTCTGATAAGGGTTCTAGTGGCCACAGCAGTAATGGCAGAGGCACAGACTGGGCGCAGCGCCGCCCCCGCACATGCAAAGGCGTGGGATGCCAGTTGATCAATACGCCAATCTTCGGCATCCCGCAGGGTAGTAGAGGGGAATGCATGACAGAGGTGTTAGATAGCCCTAGGATCGGGGCATCCACCTCGGGGGGGGGGGGGGGGGGGGGGGGATGACCAACATTTAACCACCTCAGCAGGAAAGGGATACTTCCTATCCCTACTCTTTGGAACCCCGGGAAGTTTACTGGGGTGCTCCCATTCCTTGAGCACAAGGTTATGGAAATGTGCTTGCTCTGGAAATTCCAAATGTGATCTTGCTGTATGGAAAAGCTCCCCTCTTTGCCTGGGAGCCTCAACAGGGAGAGAGATAGACAGAACCTCAAAAATCTGGGTCAATAATCTGTCAGTGTCATCCGGGGCCCAGGGGTCAGAGACAGAATCGTCATGACCCCTTGGTCTCTCATCAGATGAGCCTGAATCAGAAAAGAGCTCCCCTTCATCAGACGGGGTATAGCCACACAGATTCCAAAACTCCTCAGTTCCCATAGGGAAAACAGTAACATTAGGCGTCAAGTGCCACTTCTTAGCAGGGGCCTTACGCGCTAAAGACTTCGCAATAATCTGTTCAACAGTAGCCAGTCTAGACGACACATCAGGCTGAGAATCCCCACTAGTATGCAACTCTGCAGGAGTGAGATTTAAGCTTGGGGGAGTAGGTGAAGTGAAACGAGGTGCAGCCAACGGCAGGCCAGATTGCAATGCAAGCACCTGCTCAGCACAGGGTACACAGACCCGCACCTTGTCAGCGTCAGCATGAGGCTGCCCACACGCTACACACAGCCGGTTTTGTCCCAAAGGGACCCCGGTAACATTATCCTGGGATGCCTCCATATGGTGATTATAGCGGCGCTATACGCCGATAGGGAATAACGCTATATAGCAACCCTGGATGCCCCAAATAACCCGCTAGGGACGTGGGAGTATTATTTTTACAAGGCCTACACGTAATATACTAAAAACAGGGCCGGGAGAAGCCAAGAAGGGTACGTCCTGCCTGAAAGACATAAGCAGACAAGACCTTAAGTACATCGTAACAAAAGTGAAGCAGATAAAGCCGCCCGCGAGTGCACTTACGGACCGCGGTAGGTAGGAGTCCGTTGTGCATAGGCCAACCAAGTCAGAAAAGATGGCGTCGGTATACCTCGGGGCGGCGGACCAGTAATAGCGATGACGCGGAACACGCCAAAGACGGGCCCCGCCCCCCCTCGAAGAGCGCGAAGCCAGAAAGGCCAACAGCCAATGATGGCGCACCAGCACCTGAGGTAATGCCGCCGCCAAGCGCGGAACCAAGTCAACGCGCGGCGGCGGTAAATTTAAAAGCAATAAAGACAAGTCAGCGCGGTGGCTGACACAAGAATAAAGACATGTGAAACGCGAAAGCACAGACTGCATAACATACATATCTATACACATACACACCCCCCCCCCTTTTCCCCCGAAGACTACAAGGAGGATGAGGGAGGACGGCGGCCACTTAAATAGGGCCCACCGATAGGCAGGGGCAATAGTGCGGGAGGGGCATCCCATAGAGGCTCACCATAAGCCTGAACCGCCTACCCTTTGGTGGGGGATTGCGGTGGAGCAGCGCTCCTAAGCACCAACAGCGGTGCTGCCTACCTTCACCCGACCAGCGCAGCCAAGGCTGGGAGGCATATTACTAGTGGAACGGGTGGGAATAGTCCTACAGGGCCGCAGGTTAATAACCCCGCTCACCTGCGAGTAGAGAGCCAATTTCTCGTCCTTCGCAGCCAGACTGCAGAGAAATTCTGGGGATTTGTGGGAGGTCCCTGGGTATTTGAGGGGCCGGGAGGAGCCTATTTTCAATGTCTCTGCAGTCCAGCGCCATCTGGCGGAGTATATCCCAACTGTAAGCATTAGATTTGGAGCAGGACGTACTGTATACTAAGAATAACGCTGTGGGCAGGGAGGGACATATATATATAGAAAAACATATTAGTGGTTCCCCCTCAGGCTCACCATAAGCCTATGGCCGGCTACCTTTTAGAATAAAGTCTGCGGGCCAGAGCATGTGCTCTGCCGAACGCCACAGACCCTGGCGTTCACCCTACCGTCACGGATCCCTGTAGCAGCCAAAGGCTGGCAGGCAGGAATGGGTCAGAAGAGATCCATGGAAAAGACAATTCTGTGAGTATTCACCTGTAGAATTGCTTTTACTATGCATGGCACGGCCTGCTTCAAGAAGACCTTACATATGGGTTGTTCCGCCACAAGGTGGCGCAGTGTACTGCAGAAGAGCTGTGGCTCCTCCTGGTAACAGGATCACCACTAGACCAACCCAGCGTTGACAAGCAGTTATTCAAGAAACCGGGAGATAATAAAGGTAAAAAAGGTAACAAACCCCAACTAACTTGGAACAATCACCATAAAGAGGCAACCAAGAATAACGATAACAAGGGAGGGATGAAGCAGGCCGTGCTGTGCATAGTAAAAACAATTCTACAGGTGAGTACTCACAGAATTGTATTTCTCCTATTGCATGGCACGGCCTGCTTCAAGAAGTCCTTACGGACACTGCTGTTGGACGTCCCATACGTAAGGTAGGGTGGGATCCCCAAAAAGTAACAAAAGACAGCTCAAACCACTACCGCCTGAAGTACCTTGCGGCCAAAAGCAGCATCAGCTGAGGCCTTAACATCAACCTTGTAAAAGTTGCAGCCTTACAAACTTGTTCAACAGAAGCTTGGAGCTGAAAAGCCCAAGACGCACCAATAGCACGAGTGGAATGAGCAGTAACCCTAAAAAGGAGGAACCTTCCCTCTGGCAGAGCATGCCTGCTCTACTGCCTGACGGATCCACTTGCTGATAGTGGATTTAGCCGGAGGAAAACCCTTCCTAGGTCCAGCAGGAAGAACAAAAAGAGCGTCAGATTTCCTGAAAGGCTCAGTGGCAACCAAATAAAACTTCAGAGCCCTGACAACATCCAAAGGATGAAGGGTTCGCTCCTTGGAATTAGCCAGAGCTGACACCTGTCCCCTGAGAGTGCTAAGTTGAAGGCCCAAATCCAAACCATGTTGCAAAAATTCCAGAATCCTGGGGATAGAAAACACCCGACAAGGAAGAGACTTGGACAGCAGGCAATGTAAGCATGCCATATCCTGTAGTAGATAAAGAACGAGGACTTCTTCCTAGCCCTAATCATGGTATCAACAACAGAAGCCGGCAAACCCTTATCCATCAAGATGGAGGTTTCAGCAGCCAAGCCGTTAAAGCCAGCTTTTGTAAATTGGGACGGCACAGTTGTCCCTGAGTGAGCAGATCTGGATACTTGGGCAAGACATACTGATCTACTGCCAACTGCACGACGTCTGCGAACCACAGCTTCCTTGGCCAACAGGGGGCCACCAGAATGGCTGGTACCCCTTCCTGGGCTATCTTGCGCAGCACCCTGCCCAGCAGAGGAAAGGGAGGGAACACAGAGGAGCCGAAACTCCGTCCAAGGCATTGCTAGCGCATCCGTGGTGAAGGCCAGAGGATCCTGTGACAGGGAGACAAACCTGGGAAGCTTGTGATTGTGGCGGGACGCAAACAGGTCCACATCTTGCTGACCCAATCGGTGACACAGGGAGGGGACCATTCCCCCAGCAGAGACGTCCCCCTGCTCAGGGAGTCTCTGCCTCCTGGTTCTCCACCCCCGGAATGTAAACCGCCGAAATGCAAGGGACATTCTCTTCCGCCCAAGACAGTATCAGGGACACTTCCTTGAGGGCTCGCTTGCTCCGAGTCCCTCCCTGATGATTGATGTAGGCAACCGCCATCTGGTTGTCCGAACGGATCTGAACAGCCCGACCCCGAAGGTGTGTGGTCAGCTAAGAACCAACCTGATCGCCCTAAGTTTTAGGACATTGATGGGAGCATGGGCCTCCTGGGGGCCCCACCGACCCTGGAACTTCAGAGACTTCCAAAAGCCCCCCCAACCGGTCAGACTGGCATCCGTGGTGACGGTCTCCCAGCACGGGGGCAGAAAGGGTCTGCCCACTAGAAGGTTCCCTGAGTCCAGCCACCATGAGAGGGACTGTCTGGCCAGGGGGGACAGAACAAATTCCTGATCCAAGGACACAGTGTCCCGATCCCAAACTGACAAGAGGTGCAACTGACGAAGTCTCATGTGAAACTGAGCAAAGGGGACCGCCTTGAAGCAGGACACCATCAGACCCACTAACTGCATCCCTTGCCAAATGGAAGGATGGGGACACAAGAGCAGAGTCCGTGCCTGCTTCTGAAGGCCCTCCACTTTCTGCTGAGGCAGGAATACCAGAGTCATGCCCAGAAAGGACCTCACCAAAGACGGAGACAGTGAAGACTTGGGATAGTTGATCACCCAGCCGAAGGACCCGAGAGTGGAGGTCACCACCAGAGTATCCTTCTTGGCCTGATACTGAGCCGCAATCAGAATGTCGTCCAGGTAAGGGAGGATGCAAATGCCCTGATTCCGCAGCAGAGCTATCACGCCCCCCAGCACCTTGGTGAACACCTGAGGCGCCGAGGTGATACCGGACGGTAAAGCCACAAACTGGTAATGCTGATCCTCTAGAGCGAACCTGAGAAATCTCCGATGACCTGTAAAGATTGGCACGTGAAGATAGGCATCCTTGATGTCCACGGAGGTCATGAAGTCACCCGGGCGCAGGGTACTGACGTCTCTATAGCGTAGTGTCTCCATGCAAAAGTGCTTGAACCTGACAAACTTCTTAAGACCCTTCAAGTCCAGGATGGGCCTCGACTCCTGACTCCAACATACGTTGAACCGCAAGGCACAAACCCTGAGCTGACAGAGGGTTTTGAGACATCCGAGATCTGATGAATCTTGGGGGCGGCCAGGCTGCAAACTCTATCTTGTAACCGGAGGACACCACCTCCTGAATCCACCGGTCTGAGACGTGGAGCCTCCAGACGTGAGCAAAGACCCGAAGCCATTCCCCCATCCGGATGGGTGTGGGCGCCTCCTCGTGCCTGAGGGGGCTTGGGAGAAGGTTTGGGCTTGGAACCCCATGAGAGACCGGGACGACCACATGGTCTGCCACGGCCCCAAGAATCCCTGCGGGTACCCGAAAAGAGGGAGGCACGACCTCCTCTGGGAGCACGAAAGGAGGGGAGGGAAGCGGAGGGCCCCCGAAAAGGCCGAGGCTGCCTCCTACACTGAGGCAGCCTACCATTCTTGGCTAGAACATCCAGACAATCTCACCAAAGAGCCGCAGCCCCGTAAAGGGGAGCCCAGTGACAGCCTTCCTAGCGGCAGCCGCCCACTGACGCAGCCAAACAGAGCGGCGCATAGCCACCAAAAGGGCAGAGGCCCTACCACTCAGACGTACCGCATCATCCATGGCAGTAAGGACAAAGGCAACAAAATCAGAGCAAAGCAAAAGGGCCCTATAATCCTCCCCCCTCCTATCAGCCGTAGCACCATCAAGGAGACGCTTGAGCTGTTTCTTAAGGGCAATAGCTGTAATGGCAGTGGCGCAGACCGGACGCAGTCCAGCCCCCACAAATGTAAAAGCATGGCAGGCCAGCTGATCCATGCGCCAGTCCTCGCTGTCCCGCAGTGTAGTAGTGTCAGGGGAAGGCATGACCGAGGTGTTGGACAGCCCTAGAACGGGTGTGTCCACCTCAGGGGGACACGACCATCGCTTGACCAGGTCAGCAGGGAAAGGATACCTCTTATCCAACCCTTGAGGCACCGTGGGCAATCTACTAAGACGTTCCCACTCCTTGAGCACCATATTAGTGAAGGGGGCGCAGAGCTGGGAAGCGAAGCGGGTAGCCCAGCCTGGGCCGCAACGATACCCTGGGCGCACGGCACCCACACCGCGGCACTGTTACTCAAAGGGGATGCCCCGCACATGGCACACAGCTGGGATTGCCTCGAAGGACCCCCAAGCACGCTATCCCCAGAAGCCTCCATATGGTGATTAAGACAGGCGCAATAGGCCAGCACAGGGTAAGGGCTAATAAAAAGCCACCCAGGATGCCCCCCCCAAGGGATGCCCCCAGAAGCCAGTAAGGGGAGAAGAGGGAGGGAAAGGGGCAGGACCGGGAGAAACCACAACCCATAGTTGTCCTGCCTGAAAGACACATAAGCATCCCGCAGCACATGCCCCGAGAAAACCAAAAACCCCCAAAGGGGACTCATGGACCAAGCAGGCCAAAATCACCAAGCCACCAGACCACAGGAGGAAGAGACACAGGCAGAGATCACCGCCGCAGCTCCGGGAGGAAGAAGCGCCCCAGACGCGCAGCAGAATCAAAATGGCGCCGGCAGAGGAACCTTGAGGGGCGGTCCGCGGGAGGACGTCATGATACGCATCATCCTCCGGCCCCGCCCCCCCGAAGAGTGAGAAAACGGCGCTCACGTGACCACGCCAGCATCATCACACAGCAAAAAACGCCTCACAGTTATAGCGCCGTCCGCCACGGAGCGTAGTACAAAGCGGTGACGGCGGCGAAAACAGTTAAAAACTGTTTAAAAGACAGCTAAAAGCACTCGCCGCTACCACCCGCCCCCCCCCCCCCCAAACATACTTCGGGGAGGGGGGGAGGAGAGCAAGCAGGCAGCAGCGAGAGCCCAGGACAGGGATGGGGGGGGACCCCAAAACACCAGAACAAGTCACATAGTCCCCAAAAATGCCATTTTGTGAGTACTCACCTGTAAAATGGGTATTATAAGTATGTCACACACCCCGCTTCAAGACAATCATAACATGTGGGTAATACTGACCTGTAGATGGCGATATGCAGAGATGTAAGGAAAAAAGAGAGCCCCTCCCAGTCCATAAATACCTGGGACCTCCCACTCATCACCCAGTATAAATAAAGCAGTAAGGTAAGGGACCAGGAAGAGCCAAAAATAAGTCATAACAACGCAAAGTTCACCATATAAAGGATCCAGAATACAAAAAGGGCAGGGTGAAGCGGGGTGTGTGACATACTTATAATACCCATTTTACAGGTGAGTACTCACAAAATGGCATTATTCTAAGTATGTCACACACCCCGCTTCAAGACAATCCTAAACATGTGGGACATCCAACAGCAGTGTCCATAAAGGGCGGGGATCCCAAAAACAAGGCAATAAAGCACAACTTAAACCACTGTAGCTTGCAGAACTTTGCGGCCAAAAACAGCATCCGCTGAGGCCCGAAGATCAACCTTGTAAAACTTGGAAAAAGTGTGAACAGAGGACCAAGTAGCAGCCTTACAAACTTGCTCAACAGAGGCCTGGTGCTGGAAAGCCCAGGACGCCCAAACAGCACGAGTAGAATGAGCAGTAACACGAAAAGGGAGAACCACATCCAAAGAATGCAAAACCCTCTCCTTGTCATTGCTGGAATTAGGACACAAGGAGGGTAGAACAATGTCCTGATTTAGATGAAAGGCAGAAACAACCTTAGGAAGGAAGTCTGGCTTGAAACGGAAAACCACCTTGTCCTGATGCCTCTCAAAGTACAGAGCCTGAATGGACAAAGCCGCCAACTCAGAGACACGCCGAACAGAAGTGATAGCTACCGAAAAAGCCACCTTCTGCGTAAGCGAAGAGAAGGCAAAATCATGCAAAGGCTAAAAAGGAGGACCCTGAAGAGCAGAAAGAACCAAATTCAAATCCCAAACTGGGAGCAAAGGCTTCCTAGGTGGCCGCACATGCGTAACCCCCTGGAAAAAGGTCTTAACCAAAGAATGAAGAGCAAAAGACCTTTGAAAGAAAACCGCCCAGGGCAGAAACCTGCCCCTTCAGAGTACTAAGCTGGAGCCCCAGGTCCAGACCATGTTGAAGAAACTCCAGAAGTCTGGAAATAGAAAACTCCCTACAAGGCAACGCCCTGACCTCACACCAATCAATATAAGACCTCCAAGTCCTATAGTAAACGTTAGAGGAAGACCGCTTCCTAGCGCTAACAAGAGTACGAATCACAGCATCGGAAAGACCTTCCTCCTTCAAGATGGAGGTCTCAGCAGCCACGCCGTCAAAGCCAGCGTTGGTAAATTGGGGTAAAGTAGTTGACCCTGGGTGAGCAGATCCGGCAGCAGGGGCAGAACGTACTGATCCTCTGCCAACCTTACCACGTCTGCGAACCAAACCTGTCTTGGCCACCTTGGAGCCACCAGAATTGCTGACGTGCCCTCCAGGGCCAGCTTGCGCACCACTCTGGCCACCATGGGAAACAGATACAGAAACCCCAGATCCCTCCAGTTCAGAGCCAGTGGATCCCGCGAGAGAGACACAAATGCTGGAAGTTTGTGACGAGAGCCAAAGAGGTCCACCACCGGAGACCCCCACCTGAGACAAATCAAGTGAAACACCTTGGGGCTGAGAGACCATTCCTCCCGGCGAGATGAACCTGCTCAGAGAGTCCGCCTCCGTGTTCTCCACTTCCGGAATGTAAACCGCCGAAATGCATGGGACATGGCTCTCCGCCCAGGCCAGAATCAGACACTCTTCCCTGAGGGCACTCCTGCTGCGAGTCCCTCCCTGGTGATTGATGTAGGCGACCGCTGTCCGAACCTGAACCGGCAAGCCCTGCAACTGATGAGTCAAGCGAAACAGAACCAACCTGATGGCTCTCAATTCCAGAACATTGATGGGCTCGTGAGCCTCCTGAGGCCCCCACAGACCCTGAAACTGACGATCCTTCCAGAAACCCCCCCCCATCCTGACAGGATGGCATCCGTGGTGACCGTCTCCCAACAAGGAGTTAGAAAAGATCTGTCCCTCAACAGATTGATTGGATCCAGCCACCACCGAAGGGAACGCCGAACCCAGGGGGTCATCAGGAACGACTGATCCAACGACAGTGGAGACCTGTCCCAGGCTGCCAACAGATGGAGCTGGAGTGTCCTTGTGTGAAACTGAGCAAAAGGAACCGCCTCGAAGGAAGCCACCATCAATCCCACCAGCCTCATCCCCAGCCTGATGGCCGGACGAGGGGTGGACAGGAGAAGCCGAGCCAACTCCTGAATCAAGAGAACCTTGAACTGAGGAAGAAACACCCTGGCCTGGGAAGTATCCAGAGACATTCCCAGAAAAGACACTACCCTGGACGGAGAAAGGGAGGACTTGGGGTAGTTGATCACCCAACCGAATCTCTCCAGAGTGGATACCACAGTCCTGGTGTCCAACTCCGCTTGGCTGAGGGAAGACGCCATAATGAGAAGATCGTCCAGATATGGCACAATGCGGATACCCTGGGCTCTGAGGAGAGCCATCACCCCAGCCAGCACCTTGGTGAAAACCCTTGGAGCCGAAGTAAGACCGAAAGGAAGAGCCACAAACTGAAAATCTTCCACCATGAACCTGAGAAACCTCCGGTGCGCCGGAAAAATTGGAACATGCAGGTAAGCGTCCTTGATGTCTATGGACGTCAAAGTCCCCCTGACGAAGAGAGTAGATGGCTGAACGCAGCGTTTCCATGCGGAATTTCCGGACGGACTAACCTGTTGAGGATCTTCAGATCCGGGATGGGCCGAACAGAGCCGTCCTTCTTGGGCACCAACAGATTGGAATAAAAGCCCCGGCCCGAGGGAGGCACTGGGCAAATGGCAACCATATCCAGAAGATTTTTTACCGCTGCCCGGAGCCCCTGCGCAGCCAGAGGATCCGAAGGCACCCGAGACCTGAAGAATCTGGGAGGGGGCAGGAGCTCGAACTCCAGCTTGTAGCCGGAAGACACCACTTCCCGGATCCATCTGTCCGAGACCTCCTGGTCCCAGACCTGGGAGAAGTGTTGCAGCTGTCCCCCCACCCACAAGGGTGAGGGCGCCCCCTCATTGCTGAGCTGGCTTGGCCACGGGTTTGGGCTTAGATCCCCAATGGATGAGGAGAAAGCCAATCCTCTGCCAGCTCTGGCCCCACGAAGGAGAGAGCAAAGGTAGCCGCGCCCCGAAAGGGACGACGTTGCTTCCTGCGTTGAGGTAACTTACCGCCTTTGGTGACGGAATCCAATTTCTCTCCAAGAGCCGCAATCCCAAAAAGGCTTCCCTTTTTGGGATTGCGGCTCTTGGAGAGAAATTGGATTCCGTCACCAAAGCCGTAAGCGACTTCTTGGACACAATCAGCCGCCCACTGGCGCAACCAAACCGAACACCGAATAGCCACAAGCAGGGCCGACGTTCTGCCACACATTACCAAAGTGTTATCCAAGGCGGCTAGTACAAATGACAAAAACAATTCACACCGTTTAAGACCAAGGAACTCGTCACTTTCTCTTAGCCGGGGCCTTTCTGGCAACCGCGCTAGAAAACAATTTTTCAAGATTGGGCAATCTGGCACACACCTCAGATTGCGACTCCCCACTCATGACGTCATACGGGGCACGGATCAAATCGGGGGGGGGGGGGGGGGGAGGAAAAGGGATTGGCGGTGCAGAACCAGACGCCTGGAGTCAGGATTGCCGCGTAATAGTCTGCTGCGCACATGGTACACAAAAGGAACAAATCATCCCCGGTAAGGGATACCCCACACCCCATACACTTCCGGGATTGCCCCGAGGGGAGCCCAAGCCCAGTATCCGGGGATGCCTCCATGCGGTGAACTTATAGGTAGTCGCAATGACCAAGGGAATTACGCAATTTAAAACCAGGATTTAAACCCAGGATTTACCGTAAGCCCAATTTAAACCCAGGGACCCTAGGACCGGGAGAAAACCCCTTAAACACCAATGTAGGTCCGCCTGGAAGACATAATAAGAAAAACCAATCAACATGGCATGCGCAAGAATAAATGAAAAATATATATATATATTAAATAAAAATGCATAGGACAAAGAAGGTAAAAGGAGGCCCACAGGGCCACTCACTGTGATAAAATGGCGCCCACACGCCACGATGCGGAGAAGGAGCAAGCAGAGAGGAGAAGGGGGGCGTGTCCAGCGCGGAGCGCGCGTCGTGCCTTGCTCCGCCCCCCCTCCACCGTCAAGATTCCCCAGCAGAGCCGGAGACCAAGCTCCGAGCAGCGCCTGTCGCACGGGGGCGGGCTGCGTCGTCGAAAGCCCGGCCCCGCCCCCTACTCCCGGCATATGAGGGGAGAAGCTCCCTTCCGCCATGCCGCCTCAGAGGCCGGCCTTTATTTATTATTTATTTTTTTATTATTGTGTGTCACTTTCAATTTTACTTTTCACTTTACCGGCGGCAACGCAATAATAAAAAAATAAAGGCCTAACACGGGAGAAGGGCATCTGGAGAGGGGAAACCACCCAGGGTGTAATGGCCGAGGGACAGGGCAGCCCAAAACGGGGTCACCAACCCGGTTAACCACCTACCCTCTAGTACAGGGTCTCATGGTGGAGCATTGCTCCTAAGCACCTAAGGCGCCATTCTAACCTCGCCCGGACCAACAGCCTAGGCTGGGAGGCAGGGTAATCAGCAAGGTGTCCGGGCGGAAATAGAGAAATAACGGGCCGGGGGTCATCCCGGCTACCTGAAATCCCCCTGTGCAAGGAGGAGACATCATCTTCTGACTTGCTCGCTGTCTGCAGAGATGAAAGACTGGGTGATGAGTGGGAGGTCCCAGGTATTTATGGACCGGGAGGGGCTCTCTTTTTTCCCTTACATCTCTGCATATCGCCATCTACAGGTCAGTATTACCCACGTTATGATTGTCTTGAAGCAGGGTGTGTGACATACTTAGAATAACACTCACCCCCTCAGAAGCTAGGACAGGAACTCCGCATACCTAGTAGACTCACCATAAAGCCAATAGCCGGCTACCCTTTGTGGTACAGGGTCTGCGGCTTGGAGCAGCGCTCCTTGAGCACTTAACCCTAGTGCTCCTCTACCCTCACCCAATCCGTCTGCCAAGGCTGGGAGGCACAGAGGGTCCGGAAACGGGTGGAAATAGCCATGCAGGGCCGCAGGCTTGGTTGCCCCGCTCACCTGCGCAATATAAGAACCATCTTCTATCTTCGCAGCATCACTGCAGAGAGAACACTGGATTGGTCTAGTGGTGATCCTGTTTTTATATGGTACCAGGAGGAGCCACAACTCTTGTGGCGGAATAACCCATACGTAAGGACTTCTTGAAGCAGGCCGTGCCATGCAATAGGAAAATCGAGTTCGCAGTGGCCGACGGGCTAGGTGGCCCCACTCTGCTGCCAATATCTGAGAGAGAGTGCCAACGATCTTATGCAGCCAAACTGCAAGGTTAACAACTGAACTGGGGAATGATAGAAGGGCGGCTGCCTTTATAGGGGGCCAGGAGAAGCTACATCTTTGATCTTGCAGTCAAGCGCCCTCTAGAGGCGAACACCCAATCTTGAACATATTGGGACGGCCTGGACTGGATGGAAGAGAAAATTCATTCAATGGGTCGATGGAACTTCAAGGCATGTTTATTTTTTTTCCCTCATGGGTCAGATCATTCAGCAGCTCACCTCATCATGGCTGCACTCTCCCTTTCTGTCAGAACACAGCTGCTCCTGGAAGTAGATACAAGGCAAAGAGTAGAGGCCCACTTTGCTATAGACCACCAATCATAGGGCTAAGCTCTGCATCATCATACTGTGGACACAGAGAAAGGCAGAACAGCCAGGGTGATGAGAATGCCTGTATTACAGACCCCCGCCCATTATGATGATTATTATGCGGCATCAGTCAAGGGCCACGCCCAAATATTTCAAAAGATAAATCATATCTTGGATAAATCAACCAAGTAGAAACTGTAAACCTCGATACCTCGGCCATTACTTCTTCATTTTAAAAAACGGAAAACAGTTTAGGACAGCGCCAAATGTAGCCCGACACAATGGTGTCTTCTGTATCCCGTTAACATGCTAATTGGATTCAGCATATAATTAGATGGTACATTTTAATGACATAGATTATACGGTGATTGAACGTCACAACCTTTTCCCCAATTAAGTTCTGGAGAAATACCTGTGACCACAGTTAATGGATTTATCTGTTTTAGCAAATGAGGACATCATTTACATGTTACACCTCTTTACGCATTAATGTCTTTTGTCCATTTTACACATCATAGCTCCCATTAAATGAAGCTGATTCATGCAAGTGAATGTGATGTTTACTTGTCAAACATTCCTTTGTATCGTTCTTTTTCCTTTGCCCGTGACACACTAAGAGCAGCATCTGTTAGATGTAGATAACGTTTGATGTTTGCATCTGGAAAATAAAAAAAAAAAGTTTATTAAAAAGGCAAATGTATGACAAAGTAACATAGCGAAGAGCATTCTTATTCTGGAAAAATAATCTCTATACCCAAGGCAAAAAATACAATTCTGTGATTACTCACCTGTAGAATTGGTATTATGAGTATACAGTACGTCCTGCTCCAGATATAGTACTTACTATCGGGTATTACTCCGCCAGATGGCGCTGGACTGCAGAGACATCGAAAATAGGCTCCTCCCGGCCCCTCAAATACCCAGGGATCTCCCACAAATCCCCAGCATTGAAAAGCAGTTAACGAGAAGCCAGAAGAATTAAAACAACTCAAACTAGTAACTATAACAATGATAACAATCACCATACAGGGGATCCAAGATAATGCAAACCAAGGGTGGGGTGGAGCAGGACGTACTGTATACTCATAATACCAATTCTACAGGTGAGTAATCACAGAATTGTATTATTCTTAGTATACAGTACATCCTGCTCCAGATATAGTACTTACTATCGTGACATCCAATAGCAGTGTCCATAAAGTAGGGTGGGATCCCCAAGTTAACAGCAGACAGTTTAAACCACTGCCGCCTGCAGAACCTTTCGGCCAAAAGCAGCATCAGCTGAGGCCCTAACATCAACCTTGTAAAACTTTGAAAAGGTATGAACAGAAGACCAAGTAGCGGCCTTGCAAACTTGTTCAACAGAAGCATGGTGCTGAAAAGCCCAAGAGGCACCAATAGCACGAGTGGAACGAGCAGTAAGGTGGAAGGGAGGATTCTTCCCCTTAGCAGAATAGGCCTAAATCACAGCCTGACGAATCCATTTGCTGATAGTAGATTTGGCAGGAGCCAAACCCTACCTAGGACCAGAAGGGACCACAAAAAGAGCATCAGTTTTTCTGAAAGGTGCAGTAGCCACCAGATAGTACTTCAGACACCTAACCACATCCAAAGAATGCAAAACCCTCTCCTTAGCATTACTAGGATTAGGGCACAATGAAGGGAGAACAATGTCTTGATTCAAATGAAAGGCAGACACTACCTGAGGCAGAAAATCTGGCTTGAAGCGAAACACCACCTTGTCCTGGTGTCTCTCATAGTAGGGGGGCTGAATGGAAAGCGCAGCCAACTCAGACACACGACTAACGGAGGTGATAGCCACCAGAAAGACAACCTTGAGAGTAAGAATGGCCAGGGAAGCATCCTGCACAGGTTCAAAAAAAGCACCCTGCAAGGCTGACAAAATCAAGTTCAAATCCCAAACAGGTACCATAGGCTTACGTAGGGGACGCACATGAGTCACCCCCTGGAAAAAAGTCCTAATCAGAGAATGCTGAGTAAAGGACTTCTGGAAGAAAACAGCCAGGGCAGAAACCTGACCTTTTAGAGTACTAAGTTGGAGCTTGGTACTCCAGAATCCTGGGAATAGAGAACACACGACAGGGAAGAGACCTAGACTCACACCAGTCAATGTAGGCACGCCAAACCCTGTAACAAATAGAAGAAGAAGACTTCTTCCTAGCCTTTATCAAAGTATCCACAACCAAGGAAGACAGCCCCTTCTCCATCAAGATGGATGTTTCAGCAGCCAGGCCGTCAAAGCCAGAGTTTGTAAATTGGGATGGCGTAGTGAGCAGATCTGGCACCATGGGCAGAGTGTACTGATCTACTGCCAGCTGCACCACGTCTGCCAACCACACTCTTCTTGGCCACCAGAATTGCTGGCACCCCCTCCAGAGCAATCTTGCGCAGAACCCTGCCCAGCAGGGGGAATGGAGGGAAGACATACAGAAACTGAAAGTCCTGCCATGACATTGCCAGAGCATCCGTGGTTGAAGGCCAGAGGATCCTGGGACAGGGAGACAAAGGCCGGGAGCTTGTGATTGTGGCGGGACGCAAACAGATCCACATGGTGACACAGAGATTGGAACACCCTGCTGCATAGGGACCATTCTCCCTGGCGAGAAGTCCCACTGCTCAGTCTGCCAGGAGATTTTCCACCCCAGGGATGTACACAGCTGATATGCAGGGACATTGGACTCCGCCCAGGTCAGGATCAGAAACACTTCCTGGAGGGCCCCCTTGCTCCGGGTCCCTCCCTGATGATTGATGTAGGCAACTGCCGTCTGGTTGTCCGAGCGCACCTGAACAGGCAGGCCCCGAAGGCGAGTAGTCAACTGAGCCAGAACTAATCTGATCGCCCGCAGTTCCAAGACATTGATAGGTGTGTGGGCCTCCTGAGGGCCCCACCTCCCCTGGAACCGCAGGGACTTCCAGAAACCCCCCCAACCTGACAGACTGGCATCCGTGGTGACCGTCTCCCAGGAAGGGGTAAGAAAGGATCTGCCCCCCAACAGGTTCCTTAAATCCATCCACCATGAGAGGGACCTCCTGACCAGGGGGGAGAGCACACAGACCCTGTCCAGGGATGCTGGATCCTTGTCCCACACTGACAAGAGGTGGAGTTGCAGAGGCCTCAAGTGGAACTGAGCACAAGGGACCGCCTCGAAGCACGCCACCATCAGGCCCACCAGCTGCATCCCCTGCCTGATGGAGGGATGATGACAAGATAGCAGGAACTGAACATGTGCAATAAGACTGTCCACCTTCTGTTGAGGAAGGAAAATCCTTGCCTGAACTGTATCCAGATTCATTCCTAGGAATGGAGTCTCCAAGGAAGGGGACAGTGAGGACTTGGGGTGGTTGATCACCCATCCAAATGACTCCAGGGTGGACACCACCAGCTGAGTAGCCAATTCTGCCTGATGTAGAGATTGGGAGGTGATGAGAATGTCGTCCAGGTAAGGAAGCACGCGGACGCCCTGATACCTGAGCAGAGACATCACGCCAGCCAGCACCTTGGTGAACACCCTGGGAGCTGAGGTGAGACCAAAGGGCAATGCCACAAACTGGTAATGTTGATCCTTCAGAGCGAACCTGAGGAACCTTTGATGACCTGGAAATACAAGAATATGAAGGTAAGCATCCTTGATGTCCACAGAAGTCATGAAATCCCCTTGGTGCAGGGAACTGATGGCAGAGCGCAGAGTTTCCATGCGAAAGCGCCTGCTCCTGACAAATTTGTTGAGTATCTTTAAGTCCAGGATGGGCCTGACTGAACCATCTTTTTTGGGTACTGTGAATAGGTTGGAATAGAAACCCTTGCCCATTTATCCTAAAGGGACCTTGCAGATGACCCCCAGCTCCAGGAGGCCTTGCACTGCTTGCACCAGCTCCTGAGCTAACACAGGGTCCTGAGGAATCTGGGATCTGATGAATCTTGGGGGGGGGCAGGTATCTTGTAACCGGAGGACACTACCTCCTGAATCCACCGGTCTGAGACATGAAGCCTCCAGACGTGAGCCAAGTGCTGAAGCCGTCCCCCCACCCGGATGGGTGAGGGCGCCCCATCATGCCTGAGGGGGCTTGGGAGAGGATTTTGCCCTGGGGCCCCAGGAGGAGCCAGGACGCCCACGTCCTCTGCCCCTACCCCAGAAATCTAGTAAAGGAAACCCCCCTCCCTTGTCTAGCACAACCGTAGGGGGAGGAGAAGAAGCCCTGACCCCGAAAGGGCAGAGATTGCCGCCTGCGCTGGGGTAACCTGCCTCCCTTAGCAAAAAGGTCCAGGCGGTCCCCAAACAGGCGTAGTCCTTTGAAGGTAAAAACCCAGTGAGGGCCTTCTTGGCAGCGTTGTCAGCAGCCCACTGGCGTAGCCAAACCGAGCGGCGTATAGCCACCACAAGGGCAGATGTCCTGGCACACATTCTAATGGTGTCATCCAAGGCAGAGAGGACAAAATTTACAAAAACATCACAACTAGAGAGTGCATTGAACACCTCACAACGCAAATCATCAGGGGCACTATCAAGTATATTTTTGATAAGGGCTCTAGTGGCCACAGCGGTAATGGCAGAAGCACAGACCGGGCGCAGCACTGTCCCTGCACATGCAAAAGCATGGGACGCCAGCTGGTCAATGCGCCGGTCCTCAGCATCCCGCAGGGTAGTAGAGTCAGGGGAATGCATGACAGAGGTGTTAGATAGCCCTAGGACCGGGGCATCCACCTCGGGAGGGGATGACCAACACTTTACCACATCAGCAGGAAAGGGATACTTCCCATCTCAACTTTTAGGTACCCCGGGAAGTCTACTGGGGCGCTCCCATTCCTTGAGCACAAGGTTATTGAAATGTGCTTTCTCGGGAAATTCCAAACGTGATTTAGCTGTATGGAAGAGTCCCCCCCCCCCCCCCCCCTTTGCCTGGAAGCCACAACAGGGGGAGAAATGGACAGAACCTCAAAAATCTGGGTCAGCAATCTGTCAGTGTCATCCGGGGCCCAGGGGTCAGAGCCAGAATCGTCATGACCCCTTGGCCTCTCATCAGATGACCCTGTGTCAGAGAAAAGCTCCCCTTCATCCGAAGGGGTATAGCCACAAAGATTCCAAAACTCCTCAGTTTCCATAGGGAAAAAGAGTGACATTAAAGGGCCGCTTTTTTGCAGGGGCCTTACGCGCCAAGGTATTAGCAAAGAACTTCTCAACAGTAGCCAGTCTAGAAGACACATCAGGCTGAAAATCCCCACTTGTATGCAACTCAGTAGGAGTGAGATTTAAGCTTGGGGTGGTAGGTGAAGTGATAAGAGGTGCAGGCCCAGTCACTGGAAGGCCAGATTGCAGTGCAAGCACCTGCTCAGCACAGGGTACACAGACCCGCGCCTTGTCAGCATGAGGCTGCCCACACGCTACACACAGACAGGCTTGTCCCGAAGGAACCCCGGTCACATTATACTGAGATGCCTCCATATGGCGATTATAGCGGCACTATAGGCCGATAGGGATTAACGATATAAAGCAACCCTGGATGCCCCAATAACCCGCTAGGGAGTGGGAGTAATTACACTAGATCTAACAAGTTAGCAAACTAATAGAGGGCCGGGAGAAGCCAATGGATTCGCCCCCCTGAAAGACATAATAAAGGGGGGCCGTAAGCAGACAGTAATAAAGAGGAGATAATAAAGACGCCCGCGAGGGCACTTACGGACCGCGGCAGGTAGAGGTCTGTCGCACATAAGCCAACCGAGCAGACAAAGATGGCGTCGGTATACCTCGAGGGGCGGGCCCCGCCCCCCCGAAGAGCGTGAAGCCAGCACATGACAAGCAGCCAATGACGGCGCGCCGGCGCCTGAGGTAACGCCGCCGCCAAGCGCGGAACATAGTGACAGAAAAGGCGCGCGGAGGCGGTAATTTTAAATAAAGTCATAGTAAAGCAAGACAGTGCGGCGGCTGACACAAGCCAAATGAAATAAAGTATAAGTCTAAAACACGTAAATGCATAGCATACACACCGACCCCCCCCCTCTTTTCCCCCGAAGGCTACAAGGAGAATGAGGGAGGACAGTGGCCACTTAAATGGGGCCCACCGATAGGCAGGGGCAAGGGGCAATAGTGCGGGAGGGGCATCCCATAGAGGCTCACCATAAGCCAGAACCGCCTACCCTTTGGTGGGGGATTGCGGTGGAGCAGCGCTCCTAAGCACCTAACAGCGGTGCTGCCTACCATCACCCGACCAGCGCAGCCAAGGCTGGGAGGCATATTACTAATGGAACGGGTGGGAATAGTCCTACAGGGCCGCAGGCTAATAGCCCCGCTCACCTGCGAGTAGAGAGAGACTTTTCTCGTCCTTAGCAGTTCAGACTGCAGAGAAAATCGAAGTCTCTGCAGTCCAGCGCCATCTGGCGGAGTAATACCCGATTGTAAGTATTCTATCTGGAGCAGGACGTACTGTATACTAAGAATAAAGGAAGAGATAGAGATAACTGATAGAGATATATAGAATATATTTCACTTTCTCTCTATCTCTCACTCTATATCTCTCTCATATAATATATATATTCTAGCTATCTATCTATCTCTCTCCCTATATAATATATATAATCTATCTACATCTCTCTCATATATAATATATATATTCTATCTATCTAGCTCTCTACCTATATCTCTCTCATATACCGTATCTCCTATCTCCCTATAATAGATAGATAGATATCTATCTATCTATCTTCCTGTATCTCTATCTATCCCTATATCTCTCTCATATATTATATAATATCTACCTATCACTATATCCTTCTCATATATATCTATCTCATATAGAATATATTTATATATATTATCTATCTAATCATATTTTCCAACCTGTAAGATGCACGTAGGATTTGGAGGAGACAAAAAAGTAAAAAAATATTCTAAACCATATATTGTGCTAACACGCCCCATTACAGGCAGTATGGCATTCCCCCCTCCCATTCCCCATATAGGCAGTGTGGCATTCCCCCCTCCCATTCCCCATATAGGCAGTGTGGCTTCCCCCCATCCCATTCCCCATATAGGCAAAGTGGCCCCCCCCCCCATCCTATTCCCCATATAGGCAGTGTGGCACCCCCCATCCCCATTGGCAATGAGGCATTTATTAAATTGTGCTGAAGGTCCACTTTAAAAATGGAAAACAGTTTAGGACAGAGCCAAAAGTTTCCCAACGCAATGGTTTCACAATTACCTTTGCCTGTAGTATCAGACCAAACCCCACATTTTTAACTAGCATCCCCTGAATTGGTCCTCCTATGAAGAGCACCAATTTTCTTTTCAATCATTTTTATTGAAGATATCTATAAACACTTTTGGAATATCTGATAACAGATCATAGACATCCTTATATAAACCAATTTGTGCACATAAACACATCATTTAAATTCTATATTCTAATTATAAAAGTATAAAGGCTTATGTCATGAAAAACTAGACACACAGTACATCTTATCAATTTCATTAAATCCAACCCCTTCTCACACATTAACTAAAGTAAAAAAAACAAGCATAAATTATAACAAAGAAATCATCATATAACACAACCTTATAATAATTAGTATCAAAATCGGAAGGTAAGAAATTTTCTATCCATGGAGCCCAAACCTCTGGAAATCCCTCAAGGTTCCCAGTATTAATTGCTGACAGATTTTCCATGGCCATAATATTATTAACTCTGTTGATTAACTAACTAAAACTTAAATCTTGTGATTTCCAGGCACTAGCAATGACCATTTTTGCTCCCGTCAAAATATGATAGAACAGTTGTCTCTGTCTCACAGAGCTGTTTCTAATGGAATCGTTGAAGAACGCTATCCAGGGACTTCATTTAACTTCTGCTCCCAAAATCACTCCAAAAACATCAAAAACTTGACACCAAAATTCTTTAACTTTGGTACATTCCCACTAGATGTGATGTGACTATGGGATCCTATGGAATCACAGCCTCGGAAGCAGAATGGGATGCCCCATCGTACTTGAGTCATTTGTTCCGGTGTTATATACCATCTTAATGCAACCTTTACATTAGCTTCAATGACCATAACCGAAGCTGAAGTACCAAAATATGCTTTCCACATTCTCTGCCAGGATTCATGGTCTCTCTCCTCCTTTACCTCTCGCTGCCATCTCTTTCTATGCATCAGCTCCCCTTCATCTGTTCCAGAACTCAAGAGATTATAAATCTCTGAGACTGCCCCTTTCCCCCCCAGGATCCTGTCTGCAATGTTTTTCCAGTGGGGAAAGGCTGACCAAGTCCGCTCTGTCTTTAACAACCGATTTGAAAGAATGTCTAACCTGTAAATAACCAAAAAACTCCCTTGCTTCTAAATGATATTTATCTTTAAGTTGATGAAAGTCCAAGATCCCTATTTCTCACTGCCTTTACTTCACTCTGATCCCATATAATGGCACCTGTTTTAGCTGTAAAGCTCCGCCTCCTCCATTCATTTCCAATGATGTCATTGCCACACCTACGCAGCAATTGATCGCCTGACATCTTACAGAGAGGGACAGCCAAAAAAAGGACAGGACAATTCAAAAAGCGGAAATATCCATTTCTGGATCTACACCCTAAGAAGAGAATATTGGCAGGGGCGTTGGCCAAATGTATTTCACAAGTTCAGTGGGGTTTAGTCCCCTATAAGTGTATTTTTCCTGTATGGCTTTAATGAATCATACAATATTACCGTTAAGGACCTTCTCACCTTTAGACTGCTGATTGGCAGCTTCTGTTAGATAGCGGTGAGCTGCTGTATAGTCATGTAGGTGATAACTGGACACTCCGGCTCGATATAGAGCCTTAACATTGTGGGGCTTTAGTTTTAGTACTTGCAAACTGCACTCATAAACCCGCTCATACCTGGTCGGTTGCATCTGGAGCAGACATGCTGAAATAAAGAATCCAAGATTGGTCAATGGAATAGACCGGAGATTTGACATATTTATATGCCACACTTTTATTACATATTATATAAATATATTATACCTGCTAAATTATTATTACAATCTGCCTGAAGATTCTGTAGGGCCTCGAGTTGCTGCGCTGTTAGGGTCGCAGAAACAGGCCCAAGCCCAGATAAGGGATTGCTAAGGTGAGGATCTAGGCTGCGGAGCTGCAGGAGGGCCCGATGGTACAGATTTACAGCTTCTCGCCAGCGTTGTTCCGAATAGCACGCATTGCCCTGAGTTTTAAAAGAAGCAGCCTGCTGAAGCCGTTGCTCGATGGCTTCTTCCTATACAAATGAGGACAAAGAATAATTAATCTGGACCTTCATCCTGAATAAGAGCCTGTCCTGTACGTTTCCCCACCTGTACATACAGATTTCCCACATTAATCCGGACCCTCACCCTGAATAAGAGCCAATCTTGTATGTCTTCCCCCCTGTACATACAGATTGCTCGCATTAATCCAGACCTTCACCCTGAATAAAATCCTATCTTGTATGTTCCCCCCCCGTACATACAGATTGCTCACATTAATCCAGACCTTCACCCTGAATAAAAGCCTATCTTGTATGCCCCCACTACATACAGATTGCCCACATTAATCCAGACCTTCACCCTGAATAAGAACCTATCTTATATTTTTTTCTCCTCCCTGTACATACAGTTTGCCCACATTAATCCGGACCTTCACCCCGAATAAGAGCCTTGTATGTCCCCCCCGTATAGAGATTGTTCAGATTAAAAATACAACTCTGTGAAGTACTCACCTGTAGAGTTGGTGGCATATGCATACAGCACGTCCTGCTCCAGTAGTAGTAATAACATGTGGGTAATCCTCCGCCTCCGGCGCCGTGCACTGCAGCCATGTAGAAAACAAGCTCCTCCCGGCCCTACATATACCGAGGGACCTCTCACAAATCCCCAGCATTGAAAAGCAGTGAGAGAGAGGTCAGGAGAAAGCAACCACCCAAAACTGACAAAAATATCAAAGATAACAATCACCAACAGGGGATCCAGAACAAGGTGAAACAGGGTGGGGTGGAGCAGGACGTGCTGTATGCATATAATACCAACTCTACAGGTGAGTACTTCACAGAGTTGTATTATTCTAAGCATACAGCACGTCCTGCTCCAGTAGTAGTAATAACATGTGGGACATCCAATAGCAGTGTCCATAAAGAAGGGTGGGATCCCCAGCAGAAGGTAACAGCAAGCAGTCTAAACTACTGCCGCCTGCAGAACCTTGCGGCCAAACACAGCGTCAGCTGAGGCCCGAACATCAATCTTGTAAAACTTTGTAAAGGTATGTACAGAACCAAGTAGCGGCCTTGCAAACTTGTTCAACAGAGGCCTGGTGCTGAAAAGCCCAAGAAGCCCCAACAGCTCTAGTAGAATGAGCAGTAAGACGAAAGGGGGGAGTCTTCCCCTTAGCAGTATAGGCTTGAACAACAGCCTGACGAATCCATTTACTGATGGTAGACTTGGGGGGAGCCAAACCCTTCCTAGGCCCATGAGGCACAACGAAGAGAGCGTCCGTCTTCCTAAAGGCCTGCGTGGTAACCAGGTAAGACTTGACACACCTGACCACATCCAAGGAATGCAGAACCCTTTCCTTAGGGTTACTAGGATTGGGGCACAAGGAAGGAAGTACAATATCTTGATTCAAATGAAATGCAGACACAACCTTAGGCAGGAAGTCTGGCTTGAAGCGAAACACCACCTTATCCCGGTGTCTCTCAAAGTAGGGAGGCTGAATAGACAAAGCAGCCAACTCAGACACACGTCTGACCGAAGTGATGGCTACCAGGAAGACAACCTTGAGCGTGAGCACAGCTAGGAGCGGCCTCATGGATAGGCTCAAAAGGAGCCCCCTGCAGGGCCGACAACACCAAGTTCAGATCCCAAACAGGAACCATTGGTTTCCGAGGGGGGCGCACATGAGTGACCCCCTGAAAGAAGGTCTTGATAAGAGAGTGATGGGCAAAGGTCTTCTGAAAGAAGATAGACAGGGCCGAAACCTGGCCCTTCAAGGTACTAAGCTTAAGACCTAAGTCTAGGCCATGTTGTAAGAACTCCAGCACCCTGGATACTAAGAATTCCCGGCAGGGAAGAGACCTGGATTCACACCAGTCAATGTAAGCACGCCATACTCTATAATAGATGGCAGCAGAAGTCTTCTTCCTGGCTTGCACCATGGTAGCCACAACAGACGCAGACAAACCCTTTTCCATCAAGATGGAGGTTTCAATAGCCAAGCCGTCAAAGCCAGCGTTAGTAAATTGGGATGGCGTAGAGACCCTTGAGTCAGAAGGTCTGGCAACCTTGGCAGATCGCACTGATCTACTGCCATTTGAACCACGTCTGCGAACCACACTCTTATTGGCCACCTTGGGGCCACCAGAATCGCGGGTACCCCTTCCAGAGCGATCTTGCGCAGCACTCTGCCCAGAAGGGGAATTGGTGGAAACACATACAGGAGCCGAAACTCCTTCCAAGACATTGACAGGGCATACGTGGCCAGAGCCAGAGGATCCTGAGACAGGGATACAAAGCTCGGCAGCTTGTGATTGTGACGTGACGCAAAGAGATCCATGTCCGGCACACCCCAACGGTGACAAAGTGACTGAAAAACCCTGTCGCAGAGGGACCATTCCCCCTGACGGGACGACCCCCTGCTCAGAGCATCTGCTAGCAGATTCTCCGTCCCCGGAATGTAGACAGCCGATATGCATTGTACATTGGTCTCTGCCCAAGTTAGAATCAGAGACACCTCCTGGAGAGCACCCTTGTTCCGGGTTCCTCCCTGATGATTGATGTAGGCTACGGCCGTCCTGTTGTCTGAGCGCACCTGAACCGCCAGACCCTTCAGGTGCTGGGTCAATCGTTCCAGCACCAATCGGACCGCCCTGAGTTCCAGGACATTGATAGGAAGATGGGCCTCCTGAGGGCCCCACCTCCCCTGGAAGCGCAGGGACTTCCAGAATCCCCCCCAGCCCGAAAGACTGGCATCCGTTGTAACCGTCTCCCAGGAGGGAGCCAGGAAGGATCTGCCCCTTGTCAAATTCCTGTGGTCCAACCACCACGCAAGGGATTGTCTGACCGAGGGAGGAATCACCCAGCTGACGTCCAGAGACGCTGGGTCTTTGTTCCATACTGACAGAAGATGAAGCTGTAGGGTTCTCAAATGGAACTGGGCAAAGGGCACCGCCTCGAAGCTTGCCACCATCGAGCCCACCAACTGCATTCCCTGCCGGATGGAGAGATGAGGGTTCGCGAGCAGGGATCTCGCCTGGGTTATCAGAGCTTCCACCTTCTGCGGAGGAAGGAATATCCTTGATTGAACCGAGTCCAGAATCATCCCCAGAAACGGGGTCACTGAGGAGGGGGACAGAGAGGACTTTGGGTAATTGATCACCCAGCCGAAGGACTCCAGGGTGGACACCGCCAACCGAGTGTCCAGCTCTGCCTGCCGCAGAGAGGTGATGAGAATATCGTCCAGGTAGGGCAACACGCGTATGCCCTTTAGTCTTAAGAGAGACATCACCCCTGCCAGCACCTTGGTGAAGACCCTGGGGGCCGACGTGAGGCCGAATGGGAGGGCCACGAACTGATAGTGCTGATCCAACAGCGCAAATCTGAGGAACCTTTGGTGCCCTGAGAACACTGGCACGTGCAGGTAAGCGTCCTTGATGTCCACAGATGTCATGAAGTCCCCTGGACGCAGCGAGGCAATGGCCGAGCGCAGAGTTTCCATACGAAAATGCCTGCTTCTGACAAACTTGTTTAGGATTTTCAAATCCAGAATGGGTCTGACTGACCCGTCCTTTTTGGGCACCGTGAACAGGTTGGAATAAAACCCCATGCCCCTGTCTCTTAAGGGGACCTCGCAGATGACCTCGAGCTCCAGAAGGTCCTGCACAGCCAGCATCAAGACCCGAGCTGAGGCAGGATCCTGTGGGATCCGAGACCCAACGAACCTGGTAGGGGGCAGCACAGCAAATTCTATCTTGTAACCGGAGGAGACTACCTCCTGAATCCATCGGTCTGGGACGAGGCGTCTCCAGACACGCTCGAAGTGCTGTAGATGTCCCCCCACCCTGACGGGCGAGGGCGCCCCTTCATCTTGCTTGGTCCCACGGTAGGGGGTAGAATGGGAGCTTGGGCCACGAAAGGGCCGAATCTGACACTTGCGCTGGGGCAGCTTGCCCCCCTTGGCAAAGATATCTAATCTTTCTCCAAACAGGCGCAGTCCTTTAAACGGAAGCCCCGTAAGGGCCTTCTTGGCAACGTCAGCAGCCCACTGGAGTAACCAGATTGCGCGGCGTATGGCCACCACCAGAGCTGAAGATCTAGCGCTCAGCTTAATAGCATCGTCCGATGCAGATAGGATATAATTCACAAAGGTCTCACAGGTGGCCAGAGCGTTGGCGGCCTCCGAGGGCAGGTCACCCGCCCCTTCCAGGGCAGTTTTAACCACCGTCCTGAGCGCCACCGCCGTGATGGCTAAGGCGCACACACGCTCCCCCAAATGCAAAGGCATGACATGCCAATTGATCAACTCGCCGATCCTCTAAATCCCGCAGCGTAGTAGTGTCAGGGGAGTGCATAATAGAGGTGTTGGACAGACTCAGAATCGGGGCATCGACCTCGGGCGGCGATTTCCAACACTTAACCAGATCGGCAGGAAATGGATACTTCTTATCCACAGCCTTAGGAATCCCCTGGAGTTTACTGGGATGTTCCCATTCTTTCAGCACTAGGTTATTAGAGTTTGTTCGGGAAACTCCAACCGCACCCTAGCGGTATGAAACAGATCGCCCCTTTGCCAAGGTGCCGCGGGAGGGGGAGAGAGGGAAAGCAGTAAATCATCAGATTCTACAGGGAGAATAGTAGCTTCAGGGTTCAAATGACGCTTCTTGGCAGTAGCCTTGCGCGCCAAGAAGCCAGCAATAAAGCTTTCCACACTGGCCAATCTAGAGGCCAAATCAGCGTGAGAACCCCCACTAGTATTGGGGGTTATGCTCAAGCTTGGGGGGGTAGGGGAAATAAGGCGAGGTGCGGGCCCAGCCTCGGAAGAGGTGGGGAGACCGGCTAGCGCCTGTTGAGCGCAAGGTACGCAGACACGTGAATTGTCACCGCTGCTAGGTGAAACCCCACAAGCTGCACACAGACGGGCTTGTCCCAGGGGGACCCCGTTCGCGATGTCCTGGGATGCCTCCATATGGTGATTATTAAATTCAATATGCCAGTAGGGATTGACGCTTTAAGCAACCCTGGATGCCCCTATAACCCGCTGGGAAGTGGGAGTAAAATCTTAAAAAATGGTCTGGACCGGGCGCTACGTCGGGTCAGGGGAAGCCACCGATGACCACTGTCTGAAAGACACAAGGGGAACAGGGATGTCAGAGCCGAGCGTGAGGAAACAAGCTAGGAAAAGGATCGCCCATGAGGGCACTTACAGTCTGCGAGGGGAGGACCGTCTTCACCACGCGCATGCAAGAAGGAAATGGCGCCCAGCGAACCTCGAAGGGCGGGCCAGAGCAGGCGATGACGCGGAACGCGCCAGCCGAACCACGCCTCCCCCCCCCCCGGAGAGCGCGAAGCTAGAAGGCGCGCAGCCAATAGGAGAGAGTGTAGATACGTCAGCATCACTTCAGAGAAGAAGTCTGACGAAGTGAGTAAGGAAATTTGAAAAACGCCGTAGCTTCCCCAAACAGTGCTGCTGTATGCGTCTAGAGCGCAGTAAAACGCTGCGGTCAGTTAAAAAATAAGCAAGTGAAACGCGCTCTGACACCCGGTAGCAGCAAGCATCTAAAGTGTACTTAGGGCAAGGAGTAGGCCATCAACACACAGCCCCCCCCCCTCTTTTTCCCCCCACTAACGGGGGAATCTGGGAAGGAAGGTGACCCGAATAGAGGGTTCACCGTTAGATGGGGCATGGGGGCACTAGTGCGGGAGGGGCATCCACAGAAGGCTCACCATTCGCCTTAACTGCCTACCCTATGGAGGGGGATTGCGGTGGAGACTAGCTCCGTAAGCACACTAGGTGCTGCCTACCTTCACCCGACCAACGCAGCCCAGGCTGGGAGGCATATTCTTTACAAGAAGGACGGGTGTAAATAGTCCCGCAGGGCCTCGGGCTGTAAAGCCCTGCTCGCCTGCGAGAGCGTGATACTTCATGTCTTCGCAGTTCCAGCACTGCAGAGAAATCTGGGGGGGGGGGGGGGGGATTTGTGGGAGGTCCCTCGGTATATGAAGGGCCGGGAGGAGCTTGTTTTCTACATGTCTGCAGTGCACCGCGCCGGAGGCGGAGGATTACCCACATGTTATTACTACTACTGGAGCAGGACGTGCTGTAAGCTTAGAATAATCATCCTACCTGCATCTACTGCATGTTATGCGACTTTAAACTTCCAAGATGGATGCCATAACCCGCCCCCTGAACATTTAACCCCTCTCCTCAGTATGTGATGCTTCTGGGTCAAGATGGAGGCGCCCGTATCCTAGAGTCCTGAACAGAGTTGCAGCCCGGTGGGGGAAATGATAATAAGTGACTAAAAATTTGAAATATATTAATTTTATATGCTGGGGAATAGTTTTTTTAAGAGTTTGGGCTTTTCATTAAATGATGCTGAAGGTCCAGTTAAATTCAGCAAAGCCAAAGTGTAAAAATGGCAGTCAATGCAAACGGTGCTGGAGAACGGACCTGCCCCAAAAACAGACATCGTAGATGTGCCTCCTCTCCCTATTTTTACCCCACATGCCCCTTGTATAAATTTACTGTGTGTCCTAGACCGGTTCACATATTGTTATTGAATAAATATACAAAAATAAACATTTATACACTGTACATGTTAATTGCCCTCTGTTTAAAATGACTGCGCTAGATCATTGTTTCTGAACCTGCGGTACACGTACCCCAGGGGGTATTCGGCAGTGTTCCGGGGCATCTGACCGGTCTATTATATCATGTTACAAGCGAAACCTAATCCCTTCTTGCTTTAAAGAGGCCCTGGAGTCTAAAAAGACAATTATGTGAGTACTCACCTGTAGAATTGCTTTTACTATGCATGGCACGGCCTGCTTCAAGAAGTCCTTACGTATGGGATATTCCGCCACAAGGTGGCGCAGTGTACTGCAGAAGAGTTGTGGCTCCTCCCGGTACCCTATAAAAACAGGATCACCAATAGACTTCTCCAGCGTTGACAAGCAGTTATACAAGAAGCCGGGAGATAATAAAGGTAAAAAAAGGCAACAACCCCAACTAACTTGGAACAATCACCATAAAGAGGCAACCAAGAATAACGATAACAAGGGTGGGGGTGAAGCAGGCTGTGCCATGCATAGTAAAATTCTACAGGTGAGTACTCACAGAATTGTCTTTTTCCTATTGCATGGCACGGCCTGCTTCAAGAAGTCCTTATGTATGGGACGTCCAAAAGCAGTGTCCATAAGGTAGGGTGGGATCCCCAAAAAGTAGCAGCAGGCAGTTCAAACCACCACCGCCTGAAGTACTTTGCGACCAAAGGCAGCATCAGCCGAGGCCTTAACATCAACCTTGTAAGACTTGGAAAAGGTATGAACAGAAGACCAAGTCGCGGCCTTACAAACTTGTTCAACAGAAGCTTAGTGCTGAAAAGCCCAAGACGCACCAATAGCACGAGTGGAATGAGCAGTAACCTTCCCCCTAGCAGAATAGGCCTGCTCCACCGCCTGACGGATCCACTTGCTGATAGTGGATTTAGCCGGAGGCAAACCCTTCCTAGGCCCAGCAGGAAGAACAAAAAGAGCATCAGATTTTCTGAAAGACTCAGTAGCAACCAAATAAAACTTCAGAGCCCTGACAACATCCAGAGAATGAAGGGTCCGCTCCTTGGAATTAGCAGGGTTAGGACACAAAGAAGGCAAAACAAACAATGTCCTGATTGAGATGAAAAGCAGACACTTAGGCAAGAAATCCGGCTTAAGCCGAAACACCACCTTATCCTGATGCCACTCAAAATAAGGAGGTTTGATGAAAGGGCCGCCAGCTCAGAAACTCGCCTGACCGAAGCAATAGCCACCAAAAAGGCCACCTTAAGAGTCAGAATGGGCAACACAGCCCCACGGATAGGCTCAAAGGGAGGACCCTGCAGAGCAGACAACACCAGATTCAAGTCCCAAACCGGTAGCATAGGCTTAGGTGGCGGACCCACATGAGTAACTCCCTGGAAAAAAGTCTTAACCAACCGGTGATTGGCAAAGGATCTTTGGAAAAAAATAGCCAGAGCTGACACATGTCCCTTGAGAGTACTAAGTTGAAGGCCCGAATCCAAACCATGATGCAAAAATTCCAGAATCCTGGGGATAGAATACCCCCTACAAGGAAGCAACTTGGCTCATACCAGGCAATGTAAGCATGCCAGACCCTGTAGTACAGTGGTTTCAACCTTTCTAATGCCGTGACCCCGCAATACAGTTCCTCATGTTGCGGTGACCCCAAACCAAAAACTTTTGGTGGCTACTTCAAAACTAATTTTGCTACAGTTATGGTTCGGAATGTAAATACCTGATATGCATTATGTATTCTCATTGCTACAAATCAAACATAATTTAAACATAGTGATTAATAACAAAAACAATAGTTAATTATATGTTGAGAAATATTTATTACTAATTCCAATAAATAACATTTCACCATGGCATAGCATGTGTCGGAAACTGTCATTTCTCCGCCTCTTATTGAAATTAATAGGAGGCTGCGGCGGATTGTGTGGTAAATCGAGATTCTCGGGAGCTCTCTTCCACAAAATCCCCAGCACTCACAATGAAATCAATAGGAGGCGAATTCAATACCGGAAAGCGCTGATTTCAGCAGTTTCCTCATTCAGAATATGAGAAAATAGTGGGAGATAATTATACATTGGGGAACAGTGTGAACTACATCTTATAGTGGTCTCTTATAGTATAAGACCGATGTAGTTAAATGTATGGTGCTTACACACAAAGCACCTTACACAGTATTGTGTGTATGGTATGTGTACTGTTTTTACATTATTAACCTTTTTTACACCAGCAGGCTGTCTCCTTCTGTCCTCTGGCGCTTGCTGCGTCCGCCCACTGATGATGTCAGCAAGCCCCGGCACACGTAATGCGCTGCTATGGACTGTGGAGCGTTACCCCCGCTTCCCCCGCCCCTTAGGCCCCAGACGGATGATGCAATCATGTCTGCGCATGTGCGCAGGCATTCGGTTTGGAACGCGCATCCATAACGGCGTGCGTTTCAGCTGAATAGCGCTGCTGCAGACGGTAGCGCGAGTTTTCAGCGGCTAAAGCCATCGGAAATATGTATTTTCCAATGGCTTTAGGCGACTCCTGGGTTTTGGTCGTTCGACCCCCGTCGGGGTCCTGACCCACAGGTTGAGAACCGCTGCTGTAGTAGATAAAGGACGAGGACTTCTTCCTAGCCCGAATCATAGTATCAACAACAGAGGCCGGTAACCCCTTATCCATCAAGATGGAGCTTTCAGCAGTCAAGCCGTTAAAGCCAGCATTTGTAAATTGGGATAGCGCAGCTGTCCCTGAGTGAGGAGATCTGGATTCTTGGGCAAGACATACCGATCTACTGCCAACTGCACGACATCTGCGAACCACACCCTCCTTGGCCAACAGAGGGCTATCTTGCACAGCACCCTGCCCAGCAGAGGAAAAGGAGGGAACACATAGAGGACCCAGAACTCTGTCCAAGGCATTGCTAACGCATCTGTGGCAAAAGCCAGAGGATCCTGCGACAGGGAGACGAATCTGGAAAGCTTGTGATTGTGGCGGGACGCAAACAGGTCCACATCCGGCTGACCCCAGCGGTGACACAGGGAGTGAAATTCCTTGTTGCTGAGGGACCATTTCCCCAGCCGAGATGTCCCCCTGCTCAGGGAGTCTGCCTCCTGGTTCTCCACCCCTGGAATGTAGACCGCCGAGATGCAAGGGACATTCTCTTCCGCCCAAGACAGTATCAGGGACACTTCCTTGAGGGCTCGCTTGCTCCGAGTCCCCCCCCCGATGATTGATGTAGGCAACCGCCGTCTGGTTGTCCGAGCGGATCTGAACAGCCCGACCTTGAAGGTGTGCGGTCAGCTGAGAAAGAACCAACCTGATCATTGATGGGAGCATGGGCCTCCTGGGGGCCCCACCGACCCTGGAACTTCAGAGACTTCCAAAAGCCCCCCCCCCCCAACCGTTCAGACTGGCATCTGTGGTGACAGTCTCCCAGCACGGAGGCAGAAAGGTCCTGCCCACTAGAAGGTTCCCTGAGTCCAGCCACCACGAGAGGGACTGTCTGGCCAGGGGGGACAGAGCAAATTCCTGGTCCAGGGACACGGGGTCCCGATCTCAAACTGACAAGAGGTGCAACTGAAAAGGTCTCATGTGAAACTGAGCAAAGGGGACCGCCTCGAAGCAGGACACCATCAGACCCACTAACTGCATCCCTTGCTGGATGGAGGGATGAGGACACAAGAGCAGAGCCCGTGCCCGCTTCTGAAGGCCCTCCACTTTCTGCTGAGGCAGGAACCCCTTGACCTGAGAGGTATCCAGAGTCATGCCCAGAAAGGACCTCACCAAAGACGGAGACGGTGAAGACTTGGAATAGTTGATCACCAAGCCGAAGGACTCGAGAGTGGAGGTCACCACCTGAGTATCCTTCTCGGCCTGATGAAGAGAATGAGCCACAATCAGAATGTCGTTCAGGTAAGGGAGCATGCGAATGCCCTGATTCCGCAGCAGAGCCATCATGCCCGCCAGCACCTTGGTGAACACCCAAGGCACCGAGGTGATCCCGAACGGTAAAGCCACAAACTGGTAATGCAGATCCTCTAGAGCAAACCTCAGAAATTTCTGATGACCTGGAAAGATTGGTACGTGAATATAGGCATCCTTGATGTCCACGGAGGACATGAAGTCGCCCGGGCGAAGGGTACTGACAGCCGAGCATAGCGTCTCCATGCTAAAGTGCTTGAACCTGACAAACTTGTTGAGACCCTTCAAGTCCAGGATGGGCCTCAAGGACCCGTCTTTTTTTGGGAACAGTAAAAAGATTGGAGTAGAACCCCTGACCCCGTTCCTGGGAAGGCACCGGGCAAATGACTTCTGACTCCAACAGACGTTGAATCGCAAGGCGCAGAGGGTTTTGAGACATCCAGGATCTGATGAATCTTGGGGGCAGCCAGGCTGCAAACTATATTGTAACCGAAGGACACCACCTCCTGAATCCACCGGTCTGAGACGCGGAGCCTCCAGATGTGAGCAAAGAGCCAAAGCAGTCCCCCCACCCGGATGGGTGAGGGCGCCTCCTCATGCCTGAGGGGGCTTGGGAGAAGGTTTGGGCTTGGAACCCCATGAGACCGGGACGACCACGGGATCTGCCATGGCCCCAAGAATCTCTGCGGCTACCCGAGAAGAGGGAGCCACGACCTCCTCTGGGAGTACGAAAGGAGGGGAAGGAAGCGGAGGGCCCCCGAAAAGGCCGAGGCTGCCTCCTACGCTGAGGCAGCCTACCATCCTTGGCTAGAACATCCAGACGCTCACCAAAGAGCCGCAGCCCCGCAAAGGGGAGCCCAGTGAGAGCCTTCTTAGCAGCAGCGTCAGCCGCCCACTGACGCAACCAAACAGAATGGCGCATAGCCACCAAAAGGGCAGAGGCCCTACCACTCAGCCATACCGCATCATCCATGGCAGTAAGGACAAAGGCAACAAAAATACAATTCTGTGAGATACTCACCTGTAGAATTGGTATTCTATGCATACAGCACGTCCTGCTCCAGACATATTCATAACGTGTGGGTATACCTCCGCCTTCAGCGCCGTGCACTGCAGATCATGAAGAAAACAAGCTCCTCCCGGCCCTACATATACCGGAGGACCTCCCACAATCCCCAGCATTGAAAATGCGAGGAGTTATAACTCTCGAATTTTAAGGAGAGCATACAAAAAGGCAAAAGCTAGGTCACGTCAGGATCTGTTATATAAACCTCAAGCCTCACGTCAGAACACTCCTTTAGCCATGATCAGTACATATACTGAACATCATGCTGAAATCAAGGCCATACTCACACGTCATTGGCACATACTTAAAAACGATCAGAATCTGGCTCCCCTCATTCCTAGGATTCCCTCCTTTGTATATAGAAGAACTAACAACCTGAGAGACCGTTTGGTACATAGTCATTTCAATGCTACACCTAAGAAACAGTGCTGTACAACGGTAGGCACATATCAGTGCCAGAGCTGTACTATGTGCAAGTTTATATTGACAACTAAAACCCTTACTATAGGAAGTAGACCCCCAATCAAACTGAAACACTACGTCAATTGCAAATCGTCTAATGTCATTTATGCTCTGATATGTCCCTGTCAACGATTTTATATCGGTAAAACCAATCGACAACTTAAGACACGCATATATGAGCACACCTATGATATAAGAACAGGGAATGCTAAAACACCTATAGGTAGGCATTTTTCCATCTACCATAATAAAAATCCTGAAGGTCTCAAGGTTGTAGGGCTAGACCGTATCCATGTCAGCATAAGGGGAGGGGACATTGAGAAAACCACTCTTCAAAGAGAGACTAAATGGATTTATCATTTTGGGGCCCATTGCCCCCCGGGCCTTAACGAATCGATAAGTTTTGTACCCTTCTTGTAGGGTCCTAACTTCATATTCAATGTTACTCTCATTTTGGAAGGGGGGTTTTACTGCCTAAACTGTTTCAATCCAAATATGGACAGGGCGGCCACTCTTTGACCCTATCCTGACTTCCGTTTGTTCTTCTCCTATTTATGGTTATGTTTCCCATATCCATTCTTCCCCTGGACTTTTTAGAATTTGTTGCAAGAGGGCAGGGCACTTTTGGGACAGGAGTGACTTTTTTAATGAGGATACATTTTAAGTACCAATACACCCTGTGTGACCTGGAGCAGCTTGATTTAGTAGCCACTGGGGTGTTAGCTGCAGTTGCCCCTACAATATCTTGACTTGCTCCGTGGAGTGGATCTACATAGATCAAATATTAATTTCACTATACAACATTATCATAGTAGTCTTGTATACGGGCGAAATATGTATAACTAGCTTTTCTGGGCTATCATATTTCTTTCATGTTTAAATATTCATAAAATCTTTTTTCATTTCTTTCCCTAACTATCGCTGCTTTCACATCCAAAGTACCTTTATCTAGCTTGATTTCTTTTCCGGTACGTGGTTACCGCTAAGGGGCTTTAGAGATGCAGCCAGGTGCCGCCTCGCTCCGGCCGACTGTTGGAACGCACGTTGCTTCCGGATGTGGTGCCGGCTAGCGTGTGCGTTCCGGAGGCCGGAAGCGAGGTGATGCCGCACTTCCACCTCTTTCCCTCCAAGCCCATTTAAACCGCTTCCGGGCGGCGGTGGCGGAGGACAGCTGTGCGGCACCATCGGGGAGGCCGTCATACTCCCTCCTGTTGCTGACGGGGACGTAGCAGACGGGCCCCGTTCGTCGGGACGGGGGGTGAGTTGCCTTTGTGACGGCACCCATTCGGCACCTGAGGAGGCTTTTAGACTCATATCACTTTCAAGGTACCTTGCGAATCTGGATTCTGACACTTATACTTTATCTGCATGTAGTGCAAATGAGCACAATCTTGTTATATGTTTTACTATACTCAAAATGGTGATCATCTTATCTGGTAATGCATGGTTTCTATCTTATTGGTTATGGGATGTACACTACCTCCAGCCCCTATGGTGATCTGTCACAGTCTCCTGGCCACTAGGGAGAATTTATGGTATCCTATCCTTATTCTACCTTATTTTTAGTTTTCACTGAGTATATATGGATCATGTAATATCGTATACATTTTTTAGCGTAACACTAGAGGCAAAAGCTACCAACTGCAAGTGAATATATACAATCTCACCATAAACAAGTGAACTAAATCAAGTCATTCAAGTCCCAAGTGTATGCCCTGCACTCATAGGTAAATATATTATTCTGTAAATATATTATTTTGTTACATTGCTATTTGTTTTTGTTTCCATTGTTAAATATACAAATAGAGTTTCATATTGACAAATATTTGTACCTTCTTTTTTTTTTGGTGTGATTTTCTATGTTATGTTGTGGCCCATATGCTATACGATATGTAATGGTAATAACTATTTTGTTTGGCCCTTGCAGACACTGAAGAAGCTTTTAGAGCGAAACTAGTCTGTCTAGCAGGGATAGTATCCCAGGCCGAAGTGAATAAAGTGTATGATCAGAGGCCGTAATGTACAGAAATCTATTGATTTTACGCTTGCATCGTTGGGCCTTAATAATGAATTTTTCAATATAAGGATGTGTTTTCAAATGTGAAATGTTTTTAAAGAAGATTATTAAATAAATGTGTATCAATTTTAAGTAAGAATGTTTTTGAAGTTACTATATGGCGAGGTCAATGTCCTTTGAGCCCCGTTTACCAAATCACCGAGTTGGGGAGATGGTCTACTAGGCCCCAACAGGTAACCTACCAATCTAGTGAGAAGAGAAGCCAGGAGAAACAAACCACCCAGAACAACTGGCAATAATACCATGTGATTACAATCACCATACAGGGGATCCAGAACAAGTGAAACCAGGGTGGGGTGGAGCAGGACGTGCTGTATGCATATAATACCAATTCTACAGGTGAGTATCTCACAGAATTGTATTATTCTAAGCATACAGCACGTCCTGCTCCAGACATATTCATAACGTATGGGACATCCAATAGCAGTGTCCAAAATAGGGTGGGATCCCCGTGAGAAAGGCACAGCCAACAGTAAAGCGCTGTCACCCTCAACCATGCTACCGAACGAGAGCAATGCTCTAACCTCAACCTCTGAACCTTGTAAAGGGAGAACTGAACACAAGCAGCGGACTAGCCAGCTTGCTCGCCAGAACACAGTGCTAAAAGGCCCAAGCCGAGCACCAATAGTAAAAGAATGAAAAACAATAGGGAGGAATAATCTTCCCTTAAAAGAATAGACCTGAGCCACATCTTAATCATGCTACTACGACGAGGGTAGCCATGACAACTCAAAACTTTCCCCAACAGGGAACACCAGTCCAGGTCATAAACAGAACCAGCAGTAATGCTAACAACGATACTCGGCAAGCCGAAAAAGTACTCCAGGACCGAAAGGACCATCAACTGAATAAGACCAACCAGAAGACCCTATGCCCATGGAAGCAAACAATCCGGTGCTTCAAGGAGGGGACACCTGTAGGCCCCAAAAGGTAAAATCCCTATCAGGGACAAAGACAGGTCAGGCAGGCCTCTAACCTCAGTAGAGGGGCACAGATCCCTCAATCTTATATTAATTAGACAATAGCCCAGAGACCAGAGGATCAGGGTCAAGGCAGAAGGAAAACAAAACATCGCCTGGATCCAACTTGGCATAAGGATAAGGCGGTCACTATATTATATATATATATATATATATATATATATATAGACTAGGACCGCCCACCGAGCCATTCTTATGGCACACTTCTGACTAGAGCAACCGCCCTAGGAGAGCAACATAATGGAGAGAGCAGGTCAGACAAGGACCTGAATAAGGCCCCTGGGAACCCTTAGCAGGGCATCAGAATAAGTCATCCCCCAAGGGGAATTAGGAATCCCCCAGGACTGTACCTGAGCAGACCCTGAAGAATGCGCAACCAAAAAATTTGGATCAAGCTTTGTAGTAGATGAAACAGGGCAGGCCCCAACCCTAGACCGAACCAAGTCGTGAGCCAATACCAAACATTGCTGATAGGGCCCTAGTCCCATGAACGGAGATCGTCCCACCAGGGAAGGCGCTTAGACCCAGCAAAAGAGCATGGGTACAACATAACCTAGCGTGGCAGAAGGAAAAAAAAAACGAAGAGAAAGAACAAGTCCTGACTCCAAGGAACAAGACACCCCGAGATCTGTCATCTCCAACGGGGTAAGCCCAAAGGCCTGCCAACGCCAAAGTGGGCCTAAGGTAAAGGCACCTTACTTGTGTCAAATAGGCCTCGAGGGTGAACATACAGTCCTACTGTTCTCAGCAGAATCCCCTGCATCACCCCACTTGGTCACCCAGGCCCCTAGCATAAGGGTGCTGCTTGGTGTCTGAGACTAGCGCAAGCCCCCCCCCCCACGCCCGGTAGGGCAAGGGGATAACATTTTTCAAGCAAAATATCCAGCCAGAACCACTAACCCCAACCAGGGCAGACCAATCTGGCCAATAACAGGGTAGAACCCTGCGATAGAGACGGGGTCCAACGGGACCCTGCCAGTGTGAGCTCACGTCACAACAGAGACCCTCCCACAGGAGGGATACTACAGGAAGGATAAGGAATATTAATTCCCCCATAGAAGGAATCAGGGCTCCCCTGGAATAGAGCCAGGCCCAAGAATTCCCCGGGAACAAGGAACAACCACTGTCCTACTATAGACAAAAGTCCCCCAATTGGGAAGGTACTAAGAAGGAGTCGTCCCCGAATGCTTATTGTGCCCAAAAAACCACCTAGGTAGCCGGATCCTTCGAGGTCCCTCCTAGGAACCACCTGGGGTTTCAGAAGAGAAAGACCCCCTTAGACATCCTGCCAGATTAGGTACCATGGTAACTTCCAACAGGGAAAAAACAAACAGGTAGGGAATGCTCCCTGACGGTACTTTCGAGTAAACCAGCGGAAGAATAAATGCCACTACTAGGAGAAAGGTAAACAGACCTAGACCCAGGGTGTAAACCCCTCATCCAGGACTAATGGCTAGAAGCCTCAGAGCCCAAAGATCAAGGAGACAAGTGATGTCAAAGGACCAGCCACCAACTGGCGCACCAGAAGCAATTCTGTCTGGAGAAATAACTAGACAGGACGGACGACCAGAGGCCTCATACCGGTAAAATCCTTATAACCAAGAAGAAAGGGCACTAGGTGAAGCCTAATCCAGGTACAACCAGGAACTAGAGGATGGAACAGAATAGGGCCAGAGTTCGCCAAGGTCCATCCAACAATTCCTTTCGTGAAGGAACAGGAGGGCCTGATAGGTCCCCTGGAAGATGCCCCCTGGTGTCGTGTGAGACATCACACCTTCCCAGAGACTAGCGTGCACATGGGCGCAACAGGGAACTCAGCCTAAGCCTCAACGGTGTCAGTGACCACCAATACCCAGCAGTAGTGGGCTCAATATCCAGAAGACTCTAGAGAAAAATCTGAAAACGCCACAAGCGGCCAGAGGACCCCTGGAGCATGGGGCACAGACAGCCCTGTGAAGGGCGCCAGGCTGAATGCTTATGTATACAGATGCCACACCACCCTAGGGGTTAGGCAGATAGACTCCCTCATCCTTGAGGGGAGGAAGGGGCAGACCCGCGCAGGGGCCCCAGTTTCTATATGATAATGGCGTTCTGCAAGGAAGCCATACCTGACAGGCCCAGTTAAGCCTGCACCCATACCTGAAGAAAGGCATGGGACTCCTGACCGACTCAGGGAAAGACCACCCAGCAAACACTCTACCATATTTGGAGGAACTATCTCCTAAAGCCACTAGAACGAGGCAGGATGCCTCCTGATAGGAGTAAGGTGCTGTGGCCATCCCCTCACCCAGGTGGGTGAGGGCATGCCATCATGCAGAGGGTTTTCAGGGAAGGAAACAGGCTTAGCCCGGCCAGAGGGCCCAGGGCATAGAACGTCACTCCTGGGACAGGATACCGAACGAGACCCTGCAGGGGGCATCCCCGGTTCCTGCTTAACAGTATGATATGGAGGAGGAGGGGTATCCCTGCTCCGCGGGGGGGGCGCAACGGCCGCCCCTGACTGGGTGGACTGTCCTGTTTCTCAAATAGATCCAGACGGGCCCCAAACAGGGAAGCCCCGTCAAGGTCCTTTTAGCGTCATCGTCTGCCCCCCACTGACGAAGCCAGAGCAGGCGACGTATAGCTACCACTTGGGCAGAAGTCCTCGCACACATTTTGATGGTGTCATCCAGAGCCAAAAGGATAAATTTAACAAAAATATCGCAGCTAGAGAGTGTGTAAAACACCTCCCAGGGTAAATCTTCAGGCTGGTGCTCCAGCATCTTTCTTATAAGAGTCTTAGTGGCCACTGCCGTGATAGCCGCGGCACAGACAGGGCGCAGCGCCGTGCCTGCACAGGCAAAGGCGTGGGAAGCAAGCCTATCAATGCGCCGATCCTCGGCGTCCCGCAGGGAGCTGTAAGCCGGAGCTGTAAGGAAGGGAGGGTTAGGAACCCCAATAATCGCTGCGTCCACTAATGGGGACGAGGACCAAATATCTACCATCTCGGGGGGAAAAGGGTATTTCCTAACCCAGTCCTCTGGGGGCCTTTGAAGAGCAGCGGGACATTCCCACTCCTTAAGTACGAGAGCATGGAAGTGAGCCTGCTCAAGAAATTCCAAACGCGCAGGCGCAGTATGGAAGCTGAGGTAAAAATAAGGCAAGGATGCAACCACGAGCCTAACGTTCCATAGAGCGGACACCGACAATAAGCGCGGGCACCGCGGCATCAAGATTATGTGGCAATCATGTAAAAAACACACAGCGGCAGCCGAAATAAGGAGCAAGCAGTGCGGCTCTGACATCTCTGAGCTAATAAAGGGCAGAATAGAGGCCACGAGCGTGACACACCGGTACACTGGGACCGCCACACGCGTACCCTCCCCCCCCCTTTCTTTTCCCCCTAAGTGGATGGGGAAATGAAGGAGAATGGCGACCCGATAATAGGGTCCAGCACTACGCGGGGTACGGGGCAATAATGCGGGAGGGGCATCCCGTGGAGGCTCACCATCAGCCTAAACCGCCTACCCTATGGTTGGGGAATTGCGGTGGAGTCTAGCTCCGTAAGCACACCAGGTGCTGCCTACCTTCACCCGACCCACGCAGCCCAGGCTGGGAGGCATTGTGATTTCAAAAAGGATGGGTGGGAATAGTCCCGCAGGGCCTCGGGCTGTCAAGCCCCGCTCGCCTGCGAGAGCGTGATACTTCATGTCTTCGCAGTTTCAGCACTGCAGAGAAATCTGGGGATTGTGGGAGGTCCTCCGGTATATGTAGGGCCGGGAGGAGCTTGTTTTCTTAATGATCTGCAGTGCACGGCGCTGAAGGCGGAGGTATACCCATACGTTATGAATATGTCTGGAGCAGGACGTGCTATATGCTTAGAATATCAGAGCAAAGCAAGAGGGCCCTATAATCCTCCCCCCTCCAACCAGCCATAGTGCCATGAAGGAGACGCTTCGGCTGTTTTTAAGGGCAATAGCTGTAATGGCAGTGTCACAGACCGGACACAGCGCAGCCCCCACAAATGTAAAAGCATGGCAGGCCAGCTGATCCATACGCCTGTCTTCGCTGTCCCACAGTGTAGTGGTGTCAGGGGAAGGCATGACCGAGGTGTTGGACAGCCCTAGAACGGGAGCGTCCACCTCAGGGGGACACGACCATCACTTGACCGGGTCAGCAGGAAAGGGATACCTCTTATCCAACCCTTTGGGCACTGCGGGCAATGTACTAGGATGTTCCCACTACTTGAGCACCATATTAGTGAAATGGCCCTGCTCAGGGAACTCCAGACGCTGTTTATCAGGACGAAAGAGCTCACCCTGCTTCCTCTTAGTCACCTCAGAGGGGACAATGTGCAAGATTTCAAAAATGTGAGCCAACAAGCTATTAGTGTCATCAGGGAACCATGAGTCCTCCCCAGACGCAGACCCAGGGTCACTGTCGTAACCCTCCTGCTGGTCCCCAGAGGAGTCAGAGTCCTGGAAAAGCTCCCCCCTCCTCTAGGGAGTAACGGCCACCAAAAGCGTCAATTCTCTCATCCTCCTCAGCAAAGAGGGAGGGTGTGGGAGCCACTGTACACACAGATTGCTCACATTAAAAATAATCCTACCTGCATCTACTGCATGTTATGAGCCTTTAAAGTGGACCAACACCCAGGATTTTGACTATCCTGGGTCTTGGTCCACTTCGGTGGGGCACCCCCGATCGGGGTGCCCCACTGTGTGAAACCCCCCCGATCACCCGAAAAACTCACCTCTCCCCACTCCCACGGACAAGGAATCTGACAGTCCCGGACAAGCGGCTCCTCCGCCGCCGTCCCTCTTGACGCGCGCGAGCCGGCCATTCACAGACGGTAAGGTAAGGTATGGGGGTTTGGGGGTGTTTCACCCTCATCTTATAGATTCCCGGGCCGATCACCCGTGGGTGTTGGTCCACTTTAAACATCCAAGATGGCAGCCCATGGAGCATCAGGCAGCCTGCAAGCAGGAAGTGTCTTCTGACTGTGTCGCTCTGCATTCTGGGATTGCTGTCCTTTCCCTGATTCCAGCTCTGCTCTGTCTGTGCAAAGCACTATAACCTGCCCCCTGTACTTTATTCTGCTCTCCTCTCCTCTCCTCAGTATGTGTGCTGCTTCTGAGGCAAGATGACAGCGCCCTTATCCTAGAGTCCTGAACAGAGTTGCAGCCCAGCGGGGGAAAGAATAAGTAAGTGACTTAAAACTTTAAATATATTAATTTTAGATGTTGGGGAACAGGTTAAGGGTTTGGGCTTTTCATTAAATTATGCTAAAGGTTCGGTTTTAGAAGGAGATACTCCAGGGCCATTCAAGTTTCACTCCTTGTTTGGGATTCCCTGCTGTGTAAATCCCCCGGAAGCCATGTTACACTCACCTTGTCCCGGAGCCCTCGCCGCATCCCAGCTCACCTCTGGCCAAGCACACATCCAGCCTTTGAGCCAAAGGGAGCTGTGTAAAAGCAAGCACACCAATTGGCTGAGGAACACTACCCCTCAAAAAGTCAAAATGGTTTGTGTTGTTCCACTATAAACTGATTGTGTGACAATAGTTGTGGTGTCCAACGCAAGACCGATGTACTTTAAAATAAAAAATAAATATTAAACCCTGCTTGTGAGGTAAATGCAGCCAGTCAGGGGCAGCAAAGTCTATGCATAGCTCCCAGCTTTTTAGGGTGGCAAAGAGGCCACGCCCCTCGGAGGGATGGATAGGTTAGTAACTAGTAATCAAGGTGTAATAGTTAAAATATAAACACATTAAATAGGTAACTGAATTATTGCTGCAGATCTGCGTGTTACACCCCAAAGAGGGACAAATGAGAACAACGAGGAGCAGGGACTCAAGAAGGGACAAGTCCCTCCAAATCAGGGACACTTGGGAGGTATGTTATCTAATGGCGGCACAGGCAGGTGAGGTGAATACAGCCAGGTAGTGCAGCAGACTGGGGGTAATGTGGACACAGGGCAGGTGAGCCAGCTGCTGGGCGCACATGGAAGCGGGCGGTAACAGCATAGCTGCATTACTGTACCTGCGCGGCCATCTTGCTCCTCCATCAGCGCCTCCCGCCCATGCTGCTACACCTAACCGACCACGTGACCACTGCTCTCTACAACTTTATTCATAGCGGACACGCCTCGAAACGCTGAACAATACGCACAATAGGAGGGCTTTCACCTCGCTGCTACAGCTCATTACCCTAACAGAACTCCGTTGTTCACACTCCATTCCTATTCCTAGTGAGCAAGGCGGAGAATAATAGAAGGTGTAAATAATACTATCGAGCGCAAAGCGTTAGCCCGCGCATTAAAACTGTGAGGGAGCGCAGAGCAGCCAATCAAGGACCTCGACGTCATGAATAAAGAAGTCACCAGCTTGAACCGAGACAGCCAATAAGAGAACGCGGGCTGTTAGTCGCGCCGTCTAATCAGAATCAAGATTTCGAATAGGCGGGCTTCTCTCGGCCCAATGGGAAAACGTGACGTCAGATGAAATAGGCGCCGCCGTGTAAGCTTTTTGGCGCCCGCGGCTCCGCGTTCTTTCACAGCGTCACAGACGGGACAGCACGCGACATGCGCTGACCGGAGGGCTCCGTTCCGAAGCTTATTTAATCTTCCGTCGCCAACGGCTTCCCCGCACACTTCCGGGGGCGTGGCTGAGAGCCACTTCCGGTGCGCTGAGGAGAACCTCCCCGCCTGTGTTTCTTTCTCTGCGATCGCAGCGGCAAACATGAGCGGCCTGGACCCGCGCAAGATGAAAGTCAACGAGTTGCGGGCTGAGCTGCAGCGCCGGGGCCTGGACTGCCGAGGATTGAAGGCCGAGCTTAGCGACCGCCTCCAGGAGGCGCTGGACTCCGAGATGCTCGGCGGGGGCGACGAGGAGAAGGCGGCGGCGGGGGGCTCCGGAGGCCTGGGAATGGCGGTCGGAGACGAGGAAGATCGCGCCCTAGAGCTCGGGGAAGGGGAGGATGACGACGAGCAGGCACCGGAGCCGCTAGATGAGGAGGATGAGGAAGACGACGAGGCGGCGCCGGGACAGGGCGACGCTGCGGTGCAGGATTCGGCAGCCGCCACCGCCGCCAAGGGGGAGGAGAAAATGGAGAGCGAGGCCGCGGATGGCTCCATGAATGGCGCCGCTGCGGCTCAGAAAGACGACGATAGCGCCGAGGAGGCGGCCACGGCCGGCGGTGAGTGGCCCGCGCCTTCCCCCTCCCTCACACAATGGACGCCGCCATTTTGTGGGCCAGACCGGCGGGGCGGCCTATCAGGCGGCCGGACGCTGGTGACGTCACGCCGTGCCAGAATTGAAAGCGGCGCATAATGGCCGAACCGCGCGCCGGTTGATGGAACCGCCATTGTTTGAGACCTACACATACCCCTCTATAGGGGTCCTTTTATTAGTCTGACTAGAAATGTAGCCAAACAGGAGGGGGTTGTTAATACACTTGACTGAGAAGTGTAACCCAACCTGTTTCTTTAGTGGAATATAGAAAATACAGTGACTGCGCCATTCTAATCCCTTAGCCAGCCCATGCTTGACCGGCAGCTTATTGCTGTAGATCATGGTGTATAGATTTTTTTCCGTTTTGTGAAGTTATTTGAAAGATGGTAGCCATTAAACCGGACCTTCACCTTGATTTATTGAAAAGCCCAAACCCTTAAACGGTTCCCCAGCATCTAAAGTTAATATATTTTAAGTTTTTAAAGCCACTGGGCTGCAACTCTGTTCAGGACTCTAGGATACTGGTGCCGTCATCTTGGCATCACTTACTGAGGCGAAGAGAGTCCCATAAAGTACAGGGGGGGCGGGTTATAGCTGTGCTTTGCTCAGACAGAGCAGAGCTGGGGTCAGGAAAAAGTCAGCAATCCCAGAATGCAGGGCATCAGTCAGAAGGCACTTCCTGTTTGCAGGCTGCCTGATGTTCCATGAGCCGCCATCTTTGATGTTTAAATGCTCATAACATGCAATAGATGCAGGTAGGATGGTTTTTAATGTGAGCAATCTGTATGTTTCAGAGTGAAGGTCCACTTTAAAGTGGACCAAAACCCAGGACTTTGATTATCCTGGGTTTTGGACCTTTCCCTTGGGGTGCCCCGCTATCAGAAACCCACCAGATCGCCCGAGGAAACAGTCCTACGGCGCATGTGCAGCTGCTCGTCCAATCAGAGTGTTCGGAGCCGCTGAACTTGGCATGTCTTAGCAGAGCGACTCCGTGCATGCTGACGGCAGCCGTGTGAAACACCCCAGTTCGCCCTATATACTTTGCGTCCTGGTCCATTGGCGCATATCCCTTTAGCAGGGCGTGTATCCCGTGCCAGCCATTTGTAAATAGTCGGCGCTGGCACGCTTCCTTTAGAGGGAGGCAGGGGGTTGCGGCCGTCAGCACGCTCAGAGCTCCTGGCCTTAGACATGCCGTCATAGGCTCAGAGTGCGCCAATCGGACATGCGCCATAGGACTGGGAAGAGATGAGTTGCGTTCAGCATTCTGGGGGGTTTCACATCCGATCGGGGTGCCTGGGGGGGAAAGGACCAAAAGTGACTATCCTGGGTTTTGGTCCATTGCCCTGGGGCACCCCACTGTGTGAAACCCCCCGATCGCAGCAGCCAACTCGCCTCACCATGGTCCTACGGCGCATGCGCAGCTGCTTCTCCAATCAGCACGCTTGGAGCCGCTGAGCTATGGGCTTCTAAGCTTCGTGGCTCCAAGCGAGCTGTCGGCCGCATATTGCGCTTCCCTCTAACATGGAGCGCGTCAGCCATGCTAGAGGGAAGCGTGAGATGCAGCAGCCGTCCGCACATGCGCCGTTGGACCGGGATTCAGGTAAGTGCAGTGGGTGTTCTGGGGTGTTTTGGATGCCCCGTGGTTGGGGAATGGATCGGTATAGATTCCCGGGCCGACCCAGCTGGGTTTTGGTCCACTTTAAACCCCTGCAGTCTGATTTCCGTTGCCAGGAGCCACATCCTGCAGCTTTGGTACCGCTGGGGATCATTCATCACACAACCACTGTAGTGGTTTCTGCAGTGATTGGGGAGCAACAGGCATTACCCATGATCCCTGCCGGGGCTACGCTATCTGGCTTCTGGCATGTTCGAAACAGGTGAGGATACATTGTTCTTTCAAACATTGTGAATTCATAGGCACAATAAATCGGCACATGTACTGGCTTTCGATCTGCGCAAACTCCCCTCCTGATTTGGAGTGATTTGGGGGGGGGGGGTTGTGTCCGCTCTATAGTGGCTGTAATACTTTGTATATTGCCCCTTCTGATTAGACAATACTTCTCAATACTTCTTTTTCCATGGGGTATAGGAAGCTGGAGTCTTCTTTGGTGTTTTATTTGGCTTCCCGTCCCCTGTTCTGGGGTGGGTAAGCCAGGAAAATGAGCAATGGTGGCCGTGGGCTCTTTATAATGGAATAACCTATTTCATCTAAAGGGTGCTATGCAGGCCTATCGGTGTTTCTTAGTACAGTGAGGGCATTGACCTAAATGGGGTGAGTGTTATACCATCTTCTCACCCTCCCTTCTAAGATTGAGGTTTGTGCCAAACAATCCAATTTTAGGCCTGCTTAGTTGACCAGTATTTATGGTCCCAATTTGTGGTGCCTTACAGCCTAATGAAAAATAATGGAATCCTGCAAATTTGCTACAGTACGTGCTGTTTCCTTTCCTCCAGTGCTCCCCGATTGGCGAGACTGGCTCAACTCTTCCCGGTCCCATGTTGTATCTAAGAGCAGCGGCTGCATGGTGCAGGCATTCGCCCTGCTAAAGGATGTGGCTGTGCTCTTAGACATGCCGTGGGACTGGGAAACGAGGTAAATGAATGGGGGGGTTTCACACAGCAGGGCATCCTGATTTCAGATGCCCCGGTGGTATCGATCGGCCTGGGAATCTTAGATTCCCCAGTCGATTGGCGTTGGTTTTGGTCCACTTTAACTATCACAAACGGGGATAGTGAAGCACAGATCTCCACTGGGACTTGAGTGTATTTTAGCCCATTCTTAGGCTTGCATTTTACACCATTATGGGGCATCCCAAAACCGCTAGTCTAGTCAGATTTGTTTGCTTTGTTGCAGAATTAAAGTTTTGGGTGAAATACCTTTGTGCTTTACAAATTTGTTCTATGTTATAATTTTCACCGCAGAAGGAAGCAAAAAGGATAAGAGATCTGATGGAAAGAATGCAGGTGGTGCACGCCAAGGTGTAAAGAGAATACGCGAAGAGGAGCAACGTGGTCGCACATACCATGAATACAAGGAGGAGGGCTATTTTAGCCGGTGAGATTACCATTTTATTTTCATTAGGTCTTGTAAGTCTTTAAAAAAAAATGATACTGTGGTATCACCGAAATGCAAATTTTGTGCCCAGTCACATCCGGTGCAACTTGTTACTTATGGTGCACTTTATATATCCAAAAACGTCAGACAGCTATGAGGGCATTAAAGTGGACATGTTTCCCACTGTATCTAGAACTTAAACCGGACATCCAGCATGATTTAATGAAAAGCCCAAACCCTTAAACTATTCCCCAGCATCTAAATTTAATATATTTTAACACTGGGCTGCAACTCTGTTCCTGACTCTAGGATACGGGTGCCACCATCTTGCCTCAGAAGCATCACATACTGAGCAGAGCGGGATAAAGTGCAGGTGGTGGGGTTATAGCTGTGCTTTGAACAGACAGAGCAGAGCTGTTTGCAGGCTGCCTGATGCTACATGAGCCACCATCTGGGATGTTTAAAGGCTCATAACATGCAGTAGATGGTGGGTAGGATGATTTTTAATGTGGGAAATCTGTATGTACAGGGTGTGGGAACATACAAGATAGGCTCTTATTCAGAGTGAAGGTCTGCTTTAAATAAGTGGCGGGGCTTATTTTGTATTGGCCAACTGTTAACATCAGACTTGCACTACATGCATGTTACTGAACAGTGCTAGTATGTGGTGGTGGGATTAAGCAGTTATCTGCAAGCCTCATGTGGTCCAGTTTGCCCAGAGCTGTGGCGAGTGAATTTGTTAACATCCTGGTGGCACCGAGCAATATCCAGGACTCTCTTAAATCTCACCTTTATACCACTACTGCTTGCTAAAACATCTGCTGGCTGTTTGGCTCCATGAGTATATTTTCTTTAGATCACAACACAAATAGGTTTTGTTTAAGGGTGTGTAGTATTGCTGCCAGTAGTTTGCCATTTTCCGGTACTCTATGGTTAAAGGTTTTCTTTGACATTTTTTTTTTTTTAGTTCCAAGTCTCCTGCACCTACCGTGGAAGCCTGTGATGAAGTGGACGATGACGTGCTGTGTCTTGACAGATGTAAGCGTTTTGCAGCCTTATAATTGTATAGTTATATGTAGTTGGCAAGTCTCATAGCAGGGACGAGGAACATATCCTGGGCTAGGGAAAATCCCAGTTTTTGTTCCACTTCAAAGGATTGCCCAGGCGAAAAAACAAAAGGCCTGTACTAACCTTTTGTCCACTGCAGCTCCTCTGTTCAGGGTTGGTGTCCTCTTACTTAAAGTGGACCTTCAGCATCATTTAATGAAAAGCCTAAACCCTTAAACTTTTTCCCAGCATCTAAAATTAATATAGTTAACATTTTTAGTCACTTTTTATTTATTCTAAGTATGTCACACACCCCACTTCAGATACTCATTATTATTACACTTGGGTAACTCACCGCTAGGTGGCGCACTTGCAGAGATCTCCAAAAACTTCAGCAAGCCCCTCCCGGTCTATATATACCTGGTACCTCTCACTAATTCCCCAGTGTTGGTCTCTGCAAGATGGCGACAAGACAGAAGAGAGAAGTCTCCTGCTTGCAGGTAGCCGGGGTATCACCCCGCCCCCCCCCCCCCCCCCATGGTCTATTTCTGCCCGGCTCTTTTTGTGTTTATCCCCTTATTCTATGGCAGCCTCCCAGCTTAGGCTGTAGGCCGGGCACGGGTAGATGGCACTTAAGGTGCCTAGGAGATTAGCTCCTCCGCTCGACCCTATATCATGGGGCATAGCGGTGCTCCGGTTGGTGATCCGGACGTGGGATGCCCCAGCCCTTATATCCCCATTAGTTTGCCCTTAGTGTCCTTGACTTTAATTCACGTTTGTGTGTATGAGTGGCAGGGATGAGTGGTCTGTGGCGGCCGTTTGTCTCTGTTTTGTGCTTGGGGGGCTCTCTGAGCCCCCGTGTTTTTACTTGGGGGGTTGCGCGGGCGGCGGGCTCGCCGGCCCGTTTTGTAGGTATTAGGGCGTGCGCCATGTCAGGGCGCCCGTCTTTGGCCTGGGGTCCCCTGCTCGCTCTGTGGGCGGGGCCGGGAGGCGCGCTGCGCCGCCGGCCCGTAGGTCGCGCTCGCCGGTGCTTCATTGGCGGTCGGGGCGGCATGTGCGCCGCCGGTCCGCCTTGGCGGTTTCCGTGGGCGCCATTCATGTGGCGCTCGCTCTGCCTCAGAGGTGGGCGGGGCCGCGGCTCGCACCGTGACTAGCAGGACGAGGAGGGGCCTTAGCGGCTCCCGCGTTTTTGCTGGGCCCACCCCGAGTTTCGCTCCTTCTCTCCCTGGCTGGCCGCCATTTCGTGGCGTCTGTTAGTTTGCGGCAGGATCCAGGTAGGTTTTTCTGTTATCTGTTCCGCGGTTTCCTATAGGGGATAGTGGGGCAGGGATCGCCGGCTATTGGGCCTTATTGCGGGCTCTGTTTCCCCCCCCCCTCCGACCGGGGGTGTTGGTGGCGTATGCAGCCAGGTTTTTGGGCATGCCGGTTTTGAAAATAGAAGCAGGTGGGGTATTTTGCAGCCATTATTTCATGCCTATATGCTCTCGGCCCCTGTCCTCCCTGTTTTTCTGCTAAGTCTGGCCCTCCCTGGCATCCCAGTACTTTGGCTATGTTGTGTGTTTGCTGCCCTGTTGTGCTGGTTTTGACTGGTCTTTGTCTTTGTTTTTCAGATTCCGGGATTCCATCCTGTGGGGCTCTCCCGGTCTCATATACCTGGCTAGTTGGGGTTCGGCCTTATAGTCCCTCTTGGGTGGCTGGCTAAATTGTTCCCTGGTCTGGGCAGTATAGATTGTGTGTGTGTGTGTGTATATATATATATATATATATATATATATATATATATATATATATATATATATATATATATATATATATATATATATATATATATATATATCATTGGGGGCATCCCGGGTTGCTTACTGCATAAATCCCTGGGTTCCGCGAATACCATAAATTCACCATATGGAGGCTGCCAAGGATACCGGAACTGATCCTTCGGGACAATCCAGGCTGTGTGGGGGTTGTGGGACTCCGCTCCCGGGGGATGATGTCATTATATGTATACCATGTGCAAAGCGGAACATTGAGCGTCAATCCAGCACTCCGGTGCCTGGGACTTCTTCGTCCGCGCCATCTCCCTCTCCGCCTCGCCTGTTCCGGACCCCGTGTGACGTTGTCACGGGTGGGGATTCGCAATCTGAGGTGTGCGCCCGCCTGGCCAGCCTCGAGAAACGGTTTTCAGATATGTCCGCTCTGAAGGTTACCGCGAAGCGTAAACACCTATCTCCGCCTCCGCCGGACTCTGATGAGGAGGTTGTTGAGGTTTTGGATTGGGCGGATCGCCCCCTTGAGGAGGGTGAGCTTGAGGAGGAATTGGATGTTTCAGTGGGTCAGCAGGTGTTGGGTGCTGAGGGGGACCATATTGATGGTCCCGTTCCTGACACGCCTTCTATTTTAGCCCAGATGTTTGAGGTTCTGGATTTGGACCCTCCCGAGGCGGCTCCTCGGCCTAGGGGTCAGCTCTTTGGGGGGGTCAAGCAGCGTTTGGAGTTTCCCAGTCAACAGCATTTTGAGGATGTTGTCCTTAAGCAATGGGAGCAGCCTACACGGCTTGTTGGTGTTCCGCCCAGCTGGGATAGGAAATATCCCTTTCCGGCGGACTTGCTAAAACGGTGGTCGGTCCCTCCCGAGGTGGATGCTCCGGTTTTGGGACTGTCTAATACGGCGACTGTTCATCTTCCTGACACTACTTATCTCAAGGATGGCGAAGATCGCCGGATTGATCAGTTGGCCCGCCATGGTTTTGTTTGTGCGGGTTCGGTTTTGAGGCCTGTTTGTGCTTCGGCTCTTTTGACTTTGGCGGTTAGGTCTTTGGTCAGGGATTTGTGTGGACCTTGATCCCTCTGGTGATGAGTTTCTTGCGCTTAAGCGTTGTGACTCTTTTTTGTCATTTGTTCTGGCCGCCCAGGATGATGCCATGTTGATGTGTGGCAGAGCTTCTGCTCTGTTGGTGGCTATTCGTCGCTCTGTGTGGTTGCGACAGTGGACAGCTGACCTTAATTCTAAAAGATCTCTCACGGCTCTTCCTTTTTTGGGGTCGAGGCTTTTTGGTGAAAAGCTGGATTCTGTTGCCAAGGGAGGCAGGTTGCCTCAGCGCAAGAGGTTTCGCCGTTCCTTTCGGGGGGCGGCCTCCTTCAATCCGTCCTTTCGGGGAGCCAAAGCCGGCAGAGGTGCGGGCGTCTCGGTTTCCAGGGGCACGGGTTGGAACAGGGGTAGAGGCCGTGGCCGCCCCGTTCACGCTTGGGGCGCCAAGCCCAAGTCAGCTGCCAAGCCCGCTCAGCAATGAGGGGGCGCCCTCACCCGTACGGGTGGGGGGACGGTTACGATGCTTCTCCCGGGTATGGGACCTGGAGGTATCGGACAGGTGGATCCGGGAGGTAGTGTCGACCGGTTACAAGCTGGAGTTCGAGTCCCGCCCTCCTCCAAGGTTTCTCAGGTCTCGGGTGCCTCTCGATCCTGTGGCCGCGCAGGGGCTCCTGGCGGCAGTAAGGAATCTTCTGATGTTGGCAGTCATCTGCCCGGTTCCTCCTTCGGAGGTGGGAAGAGGTTATTACTCCAATCTCTTCACTGTCCCCAAGAAGGACGGGTCCTTCCGTCCGATCTTGGATTTGAAGTGTCTCAACAGGTTTATTCGTCCCCGGAAGTTTCGCATGGAGACCTTGCGGTCGGCGATCGGCTCGCTTCAGCAGGGGGACTTCATGACGTCCATAGACATCAAGGACGCGTATCTTCACATTCCTATCTTTCCGCCACATCAGCGGTTTCTTCGCTTTGTGGTGGAGGATCGTCATTTTCAGTTTGTGGCTCTCCCATTCGGCCTCACTTCGGCCCCGAGAGTGTTCACCAAGGTGTTGGCAGGGGTGATGGCCCTGCTCAGAGCTCAGGGGATTCGCATTGTTCCTTACCTGGACGATCTCATCATGGCTCCTTCCTTCAGCCAAGCGGAAGGGGACACCAGCACGGTGGTGTCCATGTTGGAGAGGTTCGGCTGGGTGATCAATTACCCCAAGTCCTCTCTGGTTCCGGCCAGGGTGGTGACTTTTCTGGGGATGTCCTTGGACTCTTGTCAGCACAAAGTGTTTCTTCCTCAGGACAAGGTTCTTTTGATTCAGGAATTGGCTCAGCGTCTTCTCTCCATTCCTCGCCCGTCCATTCGGCTAGGGATGAGACTGGTGGGGTTGATGGTGGCCTCGTTCGAGGCGGTTCCCTTCGCACAGTTTCACACGAGGACGCTGCAGCTTCATCTTTTGGCGTCTTGGGACAGGCGCCCGCGGTCGTTGGATCGGTCCTTCCGGATTTCTCCTCGGGTTCGGCGGTCTCTTCGGTGGTGGTTGTTTCCGGACAATCTTCTGAAGGGCAGGTTGTTTCTGACTCCGCGGTGGGAGACTGTCACCACGGATGCCAGCTTGTCAGGATGGGGAGGTTTCTGGAAGGATCTTCAGTTTCAGGGGCTGTGGGATCCTCAGGAGGCTCACTTGCCCATCAATGTTCTGGAATTGCGAGCCATCAGGTTGGTTCTGTCTCGCTTGACGCATCAGTTACAGGGCCTGCCTGTTCAGGTTCGATCGGACAATCAGATCGATCGGACAATCAGATTCCTCTTCCATCTATTATAGGGTCTGGAGATCTTATATTGATTGGTGTGAGACTAGATCTTTGCCATGCCGGGTTTTTTCTATTTCTCGGATTTTGGATTTTCTTCAATCTGGGTTGGATTCTGGTCTTCAGCTGAGTACCTTGAAGGGGCAGGTGTCTGCTTTGTCAATTTTTTTTCCAGAAGTCTTTTGCTAGCCATTCCTTGGTCAAGACTTTTTTCCAGGGGGTTTCGCATCTGAGGCCTCCTAGGAAGCCATTGCTCCCAGTGTGGGATTTGAATTTGGTGCTCTGCGTTACAGGCTCCTCCTTTTGAGCCTTTGCAGGATATTGCCTTGTCCACTCTGACTCAGAAGGTTGTCTTTTTGGTGGCCATCACTTCGGTTCGGCGTGTTTCGGAGTTGGCAGCCTTGTCGATTCAGGCTCCTTATTTTGAGAAACATCAGGACAAAGTGGTCTTTCGTTTCAAGTCAGATTTTCTTCCTAAGGTGGTGTCTGCTTTTCATCTTAATCAGGACATTGTTCTTCCTTCTTTGTGTCCTAGGCCTAGGAATGATAAGGAGAGTGCGTTGCACTGCTTGGATGTGGTGCGATGTGTTAGGTACTATTTGCGTGCCACGTCTTCCTTTCGTAGGACTGATGCTTTGTTTGTAGTGCCTTGTGGTCCTAGGAAGGGTTTGGCTCCGGCCAAGTCTTCCATTAGTAAGTGGATTCGCCAGGCGATTGTTGCTGCCTATTCTGCCAAGGGGAAGGACCCCCCTTTTCGTGTTACTGCACATTCTACTCGTGCGGTTGGTGCGTCCTGGGCTTTTCAGCACCAGGCTTCAGTTGAGCAAGTTTGTAAGGCTGCTACCTGGTCTTCAGTTCACACCTTTTCCAAGTTTTACAAGGTTGATGTACGGGCCTCGGCGGATGCTGTTTTTGGCCGTAAGGTTCTGCAGGCTGCAGTGGTTTGAGTTTTATCTGCGTTATTGCCTGGTTTGGATACCCGCCCTCTTTTGGACACTGCTGTTGGATGTCCCAAGTGTAATAATAATGAGTATCTGAAGTGGGGTGTGTGACATACTTAGAATAATACCATTTTGTGATTACTCACCTGTAAAATGGGTATTATAAGTATGTCACACACCCCACTTCACCCGCCCTCTTTTGGTATCCTGGTTCTTTATATGGTGAAGTTTTGTTATTTACGATTGAGGGTTAAATTTGTTTAGTTCTGGTACCTTGTCTTACTGCTTTTTGAACACTGGGGAATTAGTGAGAGGTACCAGGTATATATAGACCGGGAGGGGCTTGCTGAAGTTTTTGGAGATCTCTGCAAGTGCGCCACCTAGCGGTGAGTTACCCAAGTGTAATAATACCATTTTGTGAATACTCACCTTGTAAAATGGGTATTATGAGTATGTCACACACCCCGCTTCAAGAATCCATAACATGTGGGTAATATCGTCCTGAAGAGGGCGTTCCTGCAGAGATGATAGCAAAAGAAAGCCCCTCCCTGATCCACAAATACCTGGGACCTCCCACTCACTACCCAGTATACAGAAGCAGTAAGGTAAGGGACCAGGAAGAGGCAAAAATAAACAACAACCACGCAAAGTTCGCAATAAAGAGGATCCTGAATACAAAAGGGCGGGTTGAAGCGGGGTGTGTGACATACTCATAATACCCATTTTACAAGGTGAGTATTCACAAAATGGTATTATTCTTAGTATGTCACACACCCCGCTTCAAGAATCCATAACATGTGGGACATCCAACAGCAGTGTCCATAGCAAGGGCGGGGATCCAAAACTAGGCAACAATGCACAACTTTAAACCACTACAGCTTGCAAAACTTTGCGGCCAAAAACAGCATCCGCTGAAGCCCGAACATCAACCTTGTAAAACTTGGAAAAGGTGTGAACAGAAGACCAAGTAGCGGCCTTACAAACTTGCTCAACAGAAGCCTGGTGCTGAAAAGCCCAGGACGCACCAACTGCACGAGTAGAATGAGCAGTAACACGAAAAGGGGGACTCCTCCCCTTGGCAGAATAGGCCCCAATGATGGCCTGACGAATCCATTTACTAATGGAAGATTTGGCAGGAGCCAAACCTTTCCTAGGCCCGCAGGGCACCACAAAGAAAGCATCAGTCTTACGAAAGGAAGACGTAACCTCCAGATAATGTGCCACAACACGAACTACATCCAAGGAATGCAATGCCCTTTCCTTGTCGTCGCTGGGATTTGGGCATAGAGAAGGCAACACAATGTCCTGATTCAGATGAAACTCCGAGACCACTTTAGGAAGAAAATCCTGCTTGAAACGAAAGACAACCTTGTCCTGATGTTTCTCGAAGTACGGAGCTGTAATGGATAAAGCTGCCAACTCAGAAACACGCCTAACCGAAGTGATAGCCACCAAAAAGGCCACCTTTTGCGTAAGAGAAGACAAAGCTATCTCATTCAAGGGCTCAAACGGAGGGCCCTGGAGAGCAGAAAGAACCAGGTTCAAATCCCAAACTGGAACAAAAGGCTTCCTAGGAGGCCGAACATGTGTAACACCTTGGAAAAAAGGTCTTGACTAAGGGATGAAGTGCAAAAGACCTTTGGAAGAACACCGCCAGGGCAGAAACCTGCCCTTTCAATGTACTAAGCTGGAGCCCCAGATCTAGACCATGTTGGAGAAACTCTAAAATTCTAGGAATGGAGAACTCTCGACAAGAGAAAGACCTACTTTCACACCAATCAATATAGGCCCTCCAAGTCCTGTAGTAAATAGAAGAGGAAGAGCGCTTTCTGGCACGGATAAGAGTCTGAATCACCGCGTCAGAAAGACCTTCTTCCCTCAAGATGGCGGTTTCAGCAGCCATGCCGTCAAAGCCAGCGATGGTAAATTGGGATAGCGCAGCCGACCCTGGGTGAGCAGGTCCGGCAGCAGAGGCAGAGCGAACTGATCCTCTGCCAGTCTTACAAGGTCTGCGAACCAAACTCGCCTTGGCCACCTTGGGGCCACCAGAATCGCCGACGCACCATCCAAGGCCAGTTTGCGCAGCACTCTGGCTAGCATTGGGAACGGAGGGAACAGGTAAAGGAACCCCAGATCCCTCCAGTTTAGAGACATGGCATCCACTGTCAGAGCCAGAGGATCCTGCGAGAGAGACACAAAGACTGGAAGCTTGTGATTGTGACGAGAAGCAAAGAGGTCCACCGCTGGGACCCCCCACCTGAGACATATCGACTGAAACACCTTGGGACTGAGAGACCACTCCCCCTGACGAGAGGAGGCCCTGCTCAGCAAGTCCGCCTCCGTGTTCTCCACTCCCGGAATGTAGACTGCTGAGATACACGGGACGTGGGTCTCTGCCCAATCCAGAATCAAAGACACTTCCCTGAGGGCACTCCTGCTGCGAGTCCCTCCTTGGTGATTGATGTAAGCAACCGCCGTTCTGTTGTCCGACCGGACCTGAACTGGCAGGCCTCTCAACTGATGAGTCAAGCGAAACAGAACCAACCTGATGGCTCTCAACTCCAGAACATTGATGGGCTCGTGAGCCTCCTGCGGGCCCCACAGACCCTGAAACTGGAGGTCCTTCCAAACACCCCCCCAACCTGACAGACTGGCATCCGTGGTGACTGTTTCCCAACGCGGAGCCAGAAAAGATCTGCCCTTCAACAGATTGACCGACCCCAGCCACCATTGCAGGGATCGACGAACTCGGGGAGTCATCAGGAAGGACTGATCCAACGATAGAGGAGACTTGTCCCAAACCTTCAACAGATGAAGCTGAAGCGTCCTTGTGTGAAACTGCGCAAAGGGAACTGCCTCGAATGAGGCCACCATTAACCCCACCAGCCTCATCCCTAACCGGATGGTCGGATGAGGGGTTGACAAGAGAAGCCGAACTAACTCCTGAATCAAAAGAATCTTGGCCTGGGGTAGAAACACCCTGGCCTGTGAAGTGTCCAGAGACATTCCCAGAAAGGTCAGAATTCTGGACGGAGAAAGAGAAGACTTGGGGTGGTTGATCACCCAACCGAACCTCTCCAGAGTGGACACCACCGCTCTGGTGTCCAACTCCGCTTGGTTGAAGGAAGAGGCCATGATCAGTAGATCGTCCAAATAGGGCACGATGCGGATACCCTGACCTCTGAGCAGAGCCATCACCCCCGCTAGCACCTTGGTGAACACCCGAGGCGCTGAGGTGAGACCGAAAGGAAGTGCCACAAACTGAAAGTGCCGATCCTCCACCACAAACCTGAGAAACCTCTGGTGTGCTGGAAAAACCGAAACGTGTAGATAAGCATCCTTGATGTCTATGGACGTCAGAAAGTCTCCCTGACGAAGAGAGTGAATGGCCGAACGCAGCGTTTCCATGCGGAATTTCCTCGGCCGGATGAACCGGTTGAGAAACTTCAGATCCAAGATGGGTCGGACCAACCCGTCCTTCTTGGGAACCGTGAACAGATTGGAATAAAAGCCCCTGCCCCGATCTGAAGGGGGCACTGGGCAAATGACAGCCATGTCCAGAAGATTCTCCACTGCCACCAGGAGCCCCTGCGCCGCTAGAGGCTCCGACGGCATCCGAGACCTGACAAATCTGGAAGGGGGGCGGAGCTCGAACTCCAGCTTGTAGCCGGAAGACACCACTTCCCGGATCCATCTGTCCGAGACCTCTTGATCCCAGATCTGAGAGAAGTGCTGCAGCCGTCCCCCCACCCGCATGGGTGAGGGCGCCCCCTCATTGCTGAGCCGGCTTAGCAGCCGGTTTGGGCTTAGAGCCCCAACTGTAGCCAGAACGGGCACGTCCTCTGCCCCTGTTTCCGAAATCTCCTCTGGAAGAGGGAAATGCAGAACCCCTGCCAGATATGGCCCCCCGAAAGGAGGGGTTAAAGGCAGGCGCCCCCCGAAAGGGGCGGCGTTGTTTCTTACGTTGAGGTAACCTACCACCCTTGGTGACAGAGTCCAATGTCTCTCCAAAGAGCCGTAGACCAACAAAGGGTAAGGCCGTCAGTGATTTTTTGGACATAAAATCGGCCGCCCACTGGCGCAGCCACACCGACCGCCGAATAGCCACAAGCAGAGCCGAAGTCCTACCACACATCATCAAAGTATCATCCAAGGCGGTCAACACAAAGGATAGAAACAACTCGCACCGTTTAAGGCTAAGGAACTCGTTACTACCAGGACGAAGCCCGGAAGAAGTCAACAGGTCCCTGACCACAGACCTGGTGGCCAACACCATTAGCTCCGAAGCGCACACAGGCCGGATGGCCGACCCAATGCTAGTAAAGCCATGAGAAGCCATCTGATCAATACGTTTATCCTCTCCATCTTTGAGAGTGGAACAATCAGGTCTGTTTAACACCGAGGAGTTAGACAACCCCAAAACCGGTGCATCCACCTCGGGGGGAGATGCCCAGCGCTTGATCGCCTCAGAAGGAAAGGGATATTTCCTATCCCACCCCTGAGGTATGCCAGGGAGCCGAGCCAGCCTATCCCATTCCTTGTCAATGATTCTATCAAAATGGCGTTGCGTAGGAAACTCCAGGCGCGGCCTGGATTCCTCAAACAATTCACCTTTCTGCTGTGACGCCTCTTCGGGAGGGGAAATATTCAGAACTTCCAGCATGAGAGACAGAGCGTGAGGAGAGTCCAAGGATCTCCCTAAATCAGAAAGCTCGGCATCAGCGCCAGCAGACTGCTCATCATCCGAAAATTCTGAACCCTCATCAACTTCCCCCTCCTCTAGCTGGGGATAATCAGACCAATCCAGATTATCTCTGTCATCAAGATCATCCACCGGCGGAGCCGGCGACAAATGCTTTCTCTTAGACGGAGCCTTACGGGCGACCGAGCTAGAGAGCATTTTCTCAAGGCTAGCCAATCTGGCACACATCTCGGATTGCAGATCCCTGCCCATGACCACGTCACACGGGGCACGAGTCAAGGCGGGAGGGGGAGTTGAGGCGGCCGGCTGTGCTGACCCCGACGCTTGGGGTTCGGACTGCCGCGTAATAGTTTGCTGTGCACATGGTATACACAGTAACACATCATCCCCAGTAATGGAAATCCCACACAACATACACTTTTTGGGATGCCCCGAAGGGGTCCCAGTCCCAGTATCCGGGGATGCCTCCATAAGGTGAATTTTGAGTGGTCGCTATGACCCAGGGAATTATGCCAGTTAGGCAACCCGGGATGCCCCTTTAATGTCCCGAGTGGGAGGATTTGTGATGCTAAAATGGACCCAGGGACCCAGGATCAGGAGAGACCTTCCAATACTACAGAAGATCCTCCTGGATAACTTTCACCTAAAAGACAGAGAGAGACCCATAAGACCCTACAATAAAACTTAACAGATAAAGAAATAAATGAGGCCCACAGGGCCACTCACAGACGCTGCGGTGAACGATCCGCCTCAGAACAATTGTGTGGCGATCTCTGAGGTGAAGTGAAGAGAAGAAGCACGGCCGTTGCCAGGGGCGTGGTCTGCGCAGCCCGCGCAAAGCTGATCTGTGCCCCCTTCTGCCTAGTAACAGGGAGCTGCCTAGTGACAGGGAGCTCAGCTCCGCAGCGGCGCCAGTACAGAGGGGGGCGGAGCCGCGGCGACAGCCCGGCTCCGCCCCCCCTTCCAGTGTGAATGAAGCGTGAGGGAAGAAGTCCCTCACGCACCAGCCCAGAGACCGGCGCCGCCGACAACCGCGGCGCCGGCTGCATGACAACGGGTGCATCCGCTATCACTAGCGGAGCACCCGCCCCGCTCGCTGCGGCGAGGAGGGAAGGAGAGAACGGGGGCTGGCCGCGGCAGAGCGCCGAGTGCCAGCCCCGCCCCCCCAACGCGCATGAGGTGAAAAATCACCTCACAGAATGAAAAACCCCGGCACCCGGCTGCAATGACAGCCGCGGTGCTGGGACATAGTAACAAGAGAAAAACACATTGAGGGACTACTCTAGATACACACATCAATAAAGAGACAGTAATAAAGAGAAAGTGAATAAGCTAACCCCTATGAGAGGAACCCCCAGCCCCCATAATTGGTAAAGGGAAGGGCCCCCCCCCCCAGGGGAAAGGTCAAGGGACGGGGCATCCCAAACCGGGATCACCTACCCGGTATGACCGCCTACCCTCTCTTTTAGGGTCTCACGGTGGAGCTCTGCTCCTCAGCACCAGAGGTGCCAATGTACCCTCGCTCGGGCCAGCAGCCAAGACTGTGGAGGCATGTAATATGAGGTAAATTTTTGGGACAAAAGGGGTCCGAGCGGAAATAAACAACATAAGAGGCCGGGAGTTACCCCGGCTACCTGAAATCCCCCTGTGCAAGGAGGAGCCATCATCTTCTGACTTGCTCGCCGTCTGCAGAGATGGAAAACTGGGTAGTGAGTGGGAGGTCCCAGGTATTTGTGGATCAGGGAGGGGCTTTCTTTTGCTATCATCTCTGCAGGAACGCCCTCTTCAGGACGATATTACCCACATGTTATGGATTCTTGAAGCGGGGTGTGTGACATACTAAGAATAATAATGAGTATCTGAAGTGGGGTGTGTGACATACTTATAATACCCATTTTACAGGTGAGTAATCACAAAATGGTATTTTTTCCCTCACTGGCCTGCAAATCTGTTCAGCACTCTAGGGTACGGGTGCCGCCATCTTGGCTCAGTAGCATCACATACAGAGGAGAGGGGTCAAAAGTGCAGGGGAGTGGGGTTGTAGCTGTATTTTGCACAAGCAGAGCTGGCGTCAGGAAAAGGTCAATCTGTATGTACAGGGTGGGGGAAACGTATAAGATAGGCTCTTATTTAGGGTGAAGGTTGGTTTAAAGGGCCAATCTATCCAGGTCAACCCCCTGCCATGACACCTTCCGTTGGCACTGAAGCAGGGCTAATATGTAAACACTACTTGACTACACTGAGAATGCAGCACCGAAGTCGGGCAGCGTCACACATTCTGCCCGGTCTTCCGTCGCCATCTTTCTGAATTCCTTGCTGGGTGCACGTCGACCTATTCTAGTGAATGGGCAGGCGGAAGGGCCGGCCTGGACTTCAAAAAGATGGCAGCAGGATGTGCAGCACTGTCAGACTGCTTCATTGACCAGGCTGGAGTGGCCCTTTATAGTGGAAGTCCAGTGAAGGAATGACACACCCATTCTCAACGCTTGGGGGGGGGGGGGGGTGTTGCAATGAGAAGAACCAGTGCCGCTCCCTGGGTGCTTCAGCTCCTGGGCACTGCCATCTTGGACAGGAAGAACATAGCGGATTCCCCCGTTCATTTGCTTGAATGGGCAGACAGGAGTGCGCACCGAGTAGCAATCCTGCTCTGAGTACTGTCAGAGTGGCTACATTAACGGTGCAGGATTTGGCTGAAGTAGATATACTTTTTTTTTTTTTTTTTTTTTTTTAATCAGATCACCAATGAGCCAACTGCATTGCCCATGGTACTTGGGTGCAGGAGCGGTTAGGAAGGGTTTTTTGTTCCCTTAGTGGTACAGAGCCAGCACCACATGACTTGATTGCCATCTTATATTACTAATTTTTAATTTCTCCTAATTGGGTTTGCAAGTCAGTCTGAGTTTTTGTAGTCAGAAATGTCCTGGACTGCTCCTGTTTAACTTAGTGAAACTTTAGTTCCTTGTTATCCTGAGTTATTCCTGTCTGATTCATGCTGTTTGGCCATTTTGTTTAGTCACCTGTGATCTGCAGTTCAAGATGGACAAGGACTGCTTTGGCGGTAGACCTCTCTTTTCCGAGAAGTTCCCATCTTTGTGGTCAGGATCTCGAGCCACTCATGGTGTAACAAATGGCAAAGCTTACTATGAAGTAAAGGTGAGTGTCATTTGTAAACCTATTTAATGTGTATACATGTTTGCGTTTGTCAAGTTATAAAGGGGGGAAAGTCCACTTCTGTGGAATTTTAATGTATACTCCAGGGCCAGGTAGTAACTAGAAGGTCTGCTGACCATTCTTTTCGTAGACCGGGTTTGTGAATCTGGTAGCTGTGGTTTTGGCCAGTGGGTATGACCTGCTCCTATTGAGTAAAATGGACACCTATACACGTGTCGCTGGTTTAGAGGCGTCCATGGTTTTCAATGAGGGTTGGCTGTACCCAAGCCACACCCACCTAGTAATGCTGCTCCTGGCTTCACAATCCGGGGCTTCGGATAATCTGGTAATGCAAGTGGATCACCTAGTTACTGTCGGGCTGCCTGCCCTGAAGATTGCACATTTAAATGCATTTTTGTACTGAACATAGTCACTCCCTCTAGAAGCTCCCACTGTTGGCATATACTCCAGTGTTTTTTTTTTTTTTTTTCCTTATGCAACTTCTGTTTTATCCTCCTCATGTAAGTGTCCCTTATTCACATCCAGGTCACAGAGAATCTGCCTGTTAAGGAAGGTTGTACTGAAGTGCCTGTTCTCCGAGTGGGTTGGTCCGTGATTCAGTCTGCTCCTCAGCTTGGTATTATTATTATTAGTATTGTAAAAACTTCCCAAAAGCTTGGTTATCTTTTTGGTGAAATTTAGCCTGACTATTTCAACTTTGTCTTCCAGGTGAGGATGACCTGTCTTTTGCTTATGACAGTCGAGGTCTAAAGGTCAGCAGCTCAAATTTTGAAACCTATGGAGAGTCGTTTGGCGAAAATGATGTGGTTGGCTGTCTTATTGTAAGTTTTCACCTTATGTTAGATCTCCTTTGTGTTTACTGTATTAAAGAGGAATCGTCTCAAGTCTTTTGCTCATCTCTGTATGACGCTGATATGGAAACCGTGGGCAGACCCCTTTTGCTCTCTACGGTTCGGAGAGATTTCTCTGGTTTCGTTCTGTCTTTCAAAATAAGGGAGTGAAGATATACACATAATGAATGTTAAACAGGAAAGCGCATTCTGCCGCTCCGCCCAGTGGCACTTTATTTTTATATCGAAGTAAAAAAAACATAGCACACGTCATCTATTGGACATCATCATATAAGGAAAAATCTAATTACTAGCTCAATGATTGGTCATCACAGCCAAAATTGATATTCTTAATGTTATGGATGCCTAGGGGGGCGGACATAAGGTGTTGTCCAGCTCCTCAGCGCCATCTTGTTCACAGTAATGTGTTAATAGCAGCGTGCTTCATTTAACTTTATTGCTGTAATTCAGTACAAGCAAAGGAAAGAATCGGCGCAGAGTGGCTTACTGAGGGTTTATTTCACCTTTATTCTAAGTATGTCACACACCCCGCTTCAACTTTAATAATTACACTTGGGTTAACCCACCTGCAGGTGGCGATGTTGCAGAGAAGTCTTGAAAAACGAGCCCCTCCCGGTCTATACATACCTGGGACCTCCCACTTATCTCCCAGTGTTCTTCTCTGCAAGATGGCGACAAGACAGAAGAATGAAGTCTCCTGCTTGCAGGTAGCCGGGGTAACCCCCCGGCCCCCCTTCTGGTCTATTTCTGCTCGGCTATGTTTTGTTTGCCCTAATTGTGAAGCCTCCCAGCCTAGACTGCTGGCCGGGCAAGGGTAGACGGCACCCCAAGGTGCCTAGGAGCTTGGCTCCTCCACTAGACCCCATACCATGGGGCAGCGCGGATATCCGGCCTGGTGATCCGGATTGGGATGCCCCGTCCCGATTCACCTTATGGTGATGCCTCCCTTCCCCGCTTGGTCCCTTCTCCCTGCGCTAGGAAAGGGGGGGCCCTTGTGTAGCTGAGTGCTTGTACGTGTGTAGCTGTTTGTCGGTACTTGTGAGCTTCTCCACCTCAGACTGTCGGCGGTGGGTGCATTGCGCCGTGCCTGGGTGGTTGTCTCTGCTATTGGTGGGGGGGCGTGTGCGTTGCTGTCCCGCCTGTTCCCTTGTTGGGCTTGGGCCTTTGCGGACTCCTGGCTTGGGGGTCATGCTGCGGGGCCGGGCGTCAGGCGCCCGCTTCTAACTTTTGTGACGGCTACTTCAGGCGAGGGGGCGGGGCAGTCTCACACGGCCCGCGCTGTGCTCTCTTGAAAGGGGGCAGGGCTGGGGCGCTTAGGACGCCCCACCCTTCTTCTCCTTCCTCCTCGTTCCTGTGCTGGTTGCTGCTCCGCTGCTGTTGCGTTCGGCGCTGCCATTTGTGAGTCACTGGTTTTTGTTCCTTGTATTTTTATGTCAGGGCTGTATGCAGGGCTGTATGCATCATGGTTTGTATTCTATGCATTTCATATACAAATAACTAATTCTTGACACTGTTCATGCGGCCTTTATGGCTCAATTGGTACATGCTGGACTGTGGGACAGAGTGTCCTGAGCTCCAATCTCTCTCCCTGCTTTTTAATATTGTGACGCTGCATAGAGGGCGCGTCTGTCAGTTCCCTCTCTGTGAACGGGAGCATATGTGTGCTTATAGTCCAGTGTCTCTTGCTGTACATGTTCTTTCATTTTTATATTTTGTGCTGCTGCATGCTTGACATTTCATTTTCTGGAGTGACTGTTGTCCTTTCCATTGCAGATCCTGGGATCCCATGCTGAAGGGGTCTCCCGGTCTTAGATACCTGGCTAGTGGGGTCTTGTCCATTCCAAAGATTATATATTGCAAATCCTCCCACTACCGGGACATTAATGGGGCATCCCGGGTCGCTTATTGCATAAATCCCTGGGTTCTTGCGAATACCACAATTTCACCATATGGAGGCTTCCAGCGATACCGGAAACGGTCCTTCGGGGCAATCCAGGCTGTGTGGGGGTTGTGGGACTCCTCTCCCAGGGGATGTCATATTATGCATTCCATGTGCACAGCGGAACATTGCGCGCCAGTCCGGTACCCCGGCCTCTGGCTCTTCACCGCCCGTGTCATCTCCTACTCCTCCCCGCCTGTTCCGCACCTCGTGTGACGTCATGGGTGGGGATTCGCAATCCAAGGAGTGCGCCAGGTTGGCCAGCCTTGAGAAAATGTTTTCTGCTCAGAAAGCTCCCCCGCCTAAGGGTGAGTTATTTGCCGTGGCCAAGCTGTGCTTGGAGTTTCTTAGTCAACGGCATTTTGAGGATGTCGTACTTAAAGAATGGGAGCAGCCTACCCGTCTTACTGGTGTTCCGCCTAGTTGGGATAAAAAGTATCCTTTCCCGGCGGACTTGGTTAAGTAATGGTCTTCTCCCCCTGAGGTCGATGCCCCAGTTTTGGGGCTGTCTAACACGGCTGTTTTGCACTCTCCTGACTGTACTACTATCAAGGATGGTGAGTATCGCCGGATTGACCAGCTGGCTCGCCACGGCCTTGCCAGTGTTGGTTCGGCTTTGAGGCCGGCTTGTGCTTCGGCACTTGATGTTGGCTGCAAGATCCATTCTCAGGGAATTGTTGTCGGGCCTTGTTCCAGTTTGTGAAGAGTTTGAGGCTCTCAAGTGTTGAGTCGTTTGTTTCGTTCTTGCCGCTCAGGATGATGCCATGGTTATGTGTAGTAGGACCACGGCCTTGTTGGTGGCTATCCGGCGGTCGGTGTGGCTGCGGCAATGGACTGCTGATTTTAATTGAAAAGACGCTCACGGCTCTTCCCTTTTTGGGTTTGCGCCTGTTTGGTGAGAAATTGGATTCTGTTGCCAAGGGAGGTAAGTTACCTCAGCGCAAGAAACTACGCCGCTCCTTTCGGGGGGCGGCTTCTTTTAATCCCTTTTTTATTTTTCGGGGAGCCAGAGCTGGCAGGTGCATGGTTTTCCCTGTCTCCAGGGGTGCTGGTTGGAACCGGGGTAGAGGCCGTGGCCGTCCCAGTCACTCCTGGGGCTCCAAGCCAAAACCCGCTGCCAAGCCCGCTCAGCAATGAGGGGGCGCCCTCACCCGTGAGGGTGGGGGGGGCGGTTGCGACACTTCTCCCAGGTCTGGGACCAGGCGGTCTTGGACAGATGGATTCGGGAGGTGGTGTCGTCCGGTTACAAGCTGGAGTTCGAGTCCCGACCTCCTCCAAGGTTTTTCAGGTCTCGTGTGCCCACGGATCCTTTGGCCGCGCAGGGGCTCCTGGCGGCGGTAAGGAATCTTCTGGACATGGCAGTCATCTGCCCAGTTCCTTCCTCGGGTGGTATTCCAATCCCTCCACAGTGCCCAAGAAAGATGGATCGGTGTGTCCCATCCTGGATCTGAAGTTCCTCAACAGGTTTATACGTCCCTGGAAATTTCGCATGGAAACTCTGCGCTCTGCCATCAATTCTCTTCGGCAGGGGGACTTCATGACGTCCATAGACATCAAGGATGCCTACCTTCATGTTCCTAGCTTTCCGGCTCATCAAAGGTTTCTTAGTTTCGTGGTGGAAATTCAGCATTTTCAATTTCCGTTTGGCCTTACCTCGGCTCCAAGGGTGTTCACCGAGGTGATGGCCCTTCTCAGGGCTCAAGGGATTCGCATCGTGCCTTATCTGGACGACCTTCTCATCATGGCTCCTTCCTTCGGTCAATCGGAGACTGACGCCAGGACGGTGGTGTCCACTCTGGAGAGTTTCGGCTGGGTGATCAACTATCCCAAGTCCTCCCTCGCTCCGGCCAGGGTGGTGTCCTTCCTGGGAATGTCCTTGTATTCTTGTCAACACAGAGCGTTTCTGCCTCAGCCCAAGGTTCTCTTGATTCAGGAATTGGCGCGGCTTCTTCTTTCCAATCCTTGTCCGTCCATCCGGCTAGGGATGAGATTGGTGGGGTTGATGGTAGCCTCCTTCGAGGCAGTTCCCTTTGCTCAGTTTCACACGAGGACGCTCCAGCTTCATCTGTTGGCGTCTTGGGACTGGCGACCGAGGTCGTTGGATCGGCCCTTCCAGATGTCCACCCGGGTTCGGAAGTCTCTTCAGTGGTGGATGGTCTCGGCCAATCTCTTGAGGGGCAGGTCTTTTCTGACACCTCTTTGGGAAACTGTCACCACGGACGCCAGTTTGTCGGGATGGGGAGGTTTCTGGGAGGATCTTCAGTTCCGGGGGCGGTGGGGCCCTCAGGAGGCCCACTTGCCCATCAACGTTCTGGAGCGGAGAGCCATCAGGTTGGTTCTGTCTCACTTGACACAGCATTTGCAGGGTTTGCCGGTTCAGGTTCGGTCAGACAATCGGACGGCGGTTGCTTACATCAATCACCAGGGAGGGACTTGCAGTCAGAGTGCCCTCAGAGAGGTGTCTCTGATCCTAGCCTGGGCGGAGTTCCATGTCCCTTGCATCTCGGCAGTGTACATTCCGGGAGTGGAAAACACGGAGGCGGACTTTCTGAACGGGTGCTCTTCCCGCCGGGGGGAATGGTCTCTCGATCCCAAGGTGTTTCGGTCTCTTTGTCTCCGGTGGGGGACGCCGGAGGTGGACTTGTTTGCCTCTCGTCACAATTACAAGCTTCCGACATTCGTGTCGCTCTCTCAGGATCCTCTGGCTCTGGCGGTGGATGCCATATCTCTGAGCTGGGGGGACCTGGGGTTCCTTTATCTGTTTCCTCAGATTCCCATGCTAGGTTAGGTGTTGCGAAAGCTGGCCCTGGAAGGGGTTTCCGCAATTCTCGTGGCTCCAAGGTGGGTGTGGCTCGCAGACATCGTTTGTCTGGCGGTGGATCATTTCGATCTGCCTCTTCGGCCGGATCTTCTCACACAGGGTCAACTGCGTTACCCCAATTTACCAACGCTGGCTTTGCCGGCCTGGCTGCTGAAGCCTCCATCTTAAGGGAGGAAGGTCTTTCGGATTCTGTTATTCAGACTCTTATTAGCGCCAGGAAGAGGTCTTCTACCATCTACTATAGGACTTGGAGATCTTATTGATTGGTGTGAGGCTAGATATTTGCCCTGTCAGGTCTTTTCTGTTTCCAGAATTTTGGATTTTCTTCAATCAGGGCTGGACTCTGGTCTCCAGCTGAGTACCTTTTGAAGGGGCAGGTTTCTGCCTTGTCTGTCTTGTTTCAAAAGGCTTTTGCGCTTCATCCTTTGGTCAAGACTTTTTTCCAGGGGGTTTCGCATGTGCGGCCTCCTAGGAAGCCTTTGCTCCCTGTTTGGGATTTGAATTTGGTTCTCTCTGCTCTTCAGGCTCCTCCGTTTGAGCCCTTGCAGGATATTGCTCTTTCTACTTTGACTCAGAAGGTTGCCTTTTTGGTGGCCATCACTTCTGTTCGGCGTGTTTCGGAGTTGGCGGCCCTGTCGATTCAGGCTCCTTACATTGAGCGGCATCAGGACAAGGTGGTTTTCCGCTTCAAACCGGACTTTCTTCCTAAGGTGGTCTCTGCTTTTCATCTTAACCAGGACATTGTTCTTCCTTCCTTGTGTCCTAAGCCTAGGAATGACAAGGAGAGGGTTTTGCATTGTTTGGACGTGGTACACTGTGTGAAGTACTATTTGCTTACTACATCTCCTTTTCGTAAGACTGATGCCTTTTTCGTGGTGCCCTGTGGGCCTAGGAAGGGTCTGGCTCCGGCTAAATCTTCCATTAGGCTGTTGTTGTTGTTGGCCTATTCTGCCAAGGGGGAAGGTTCCCCCTTTTCGTATCACTGCTCATTCTACTCGTGCTGTTGGAGCGTCTTGGGCTTCTCAGCACCAGGCTTCTGTTGAACAAGTTTGTAAGGCTGCTACTTGGTCTTCTGTTCACACTTTTTCCAAGTTTTACAAGGTTGATGTGGGGGTTCAGCGGATGCTGTTTTTGGCCGCAAAGTTCTGCAGGCTGCAGTGGTTTGAGTTATGCTTTTTTGCCTTGTGGATACCCGCCCTTTGTGGACACTGCTTTTGGACACTGCTTTTGGATGTCCCAAGTGTAATTATTAAAGTTTAAGAGGGGTGTGTGACATAATTAGAATGCCATTTTGTGAATACTCACCTGTAAAATGGGTAGTATTATAAGTGTGTCACACCCTGCTTCACCCGCCCTTTTTGGTATCCTGGATCTTTATATGGTGAAGCTTCGTTTACTTTGAGGGTTACCAATGGTATTTCCTGGTACCTTGTCTTTACTGCTGTTTGAAAACTGGGAGATAAGTGGGAGGTCCCAGGTATGTATAGACCGGGAGGGGCTTGTTTTTCAAGACTTCTCTGCAACACCGCCACCTGCAGGTGGGTTAACCCAAGTGTAATTATTAAAGTTGAAGCGGGGGGGGGAATTATTAAAGTTGAAGCGGGGTGTGTAATTATTAAAGTTGAAGCGGGGTGTGTGACATACTTAGAATACCCATTTTACAGGTGAGTATTCACAAAATGGTATTAGCCACTAAAGCATACAATGCAGAGAGTGGGGATGTTCACATATATATTTTTTTGATTCTGACTTCCATCCATCACAACACGTGCAAGCTTATATAAATCTGTGGTTTTATTGGTACGCAATACATTAAACGCTTTTTTCTTTTCCAGAATTTTGACGGCGACTCGGTAGAGGTATCTTTTTCTAAAAATGGTGCCGAACTAGGCCAGGCATTTGTGATCGAAAAAAGTCTTCTGGGGGAGCAAGCTCTCCTGCCCCATATCCTGTGCAAGGGCTGCGTTTTTCAAGTAAACTTTGGACAAAAGGAGGAGCCATGGCATAACCCACCTGAAGGCTTTACCTTCCTTAAAGAACTTCCAGCTGGCGATCTTACAAGGGCACCTACACCACCTAAAACTGTTGAAGAGTGTGAGGTATACATGAAATTTGACTAACAGTATTGCTTTATCGCTAATTCTTTATCACCAACAATTCCAACAAGAGTTGCGCTCTATGGGTTTTTGAGTTTTTAACTGTACTTAAAGTGGACTAAAATCCACCCTGGAGTCGAGACTCGCTCCCTCCCCAACGCACAGCCGAAGAGTGCTGCTGGCGCCGCTCATGAGTGCAGCTAGGATTTGAGCCGGCTGCACTAGCTGCAGAGTGAACCGGGGTTCCCCAGGACAGAACAAAACCCGGAATATAAAAATCACATGTTTTGGTCTGCTTTAAGATAAGTGGGTGGAATTTTCTGTACAGTAACCTAACGAGAAGAGTTTGGGCACAAATACCTTTCAAGATGGTGCCAGTAAACATCATGGTTGGTTGAGAGTACATACAATGGTTGTTTGCAGGCACCATTGGTGTATGTGTTCTAGTCCTTTATACATATTTGATTTAAAACTTCAGTTAAACTGTGCTGCGTGCCTTCTCCTAAACATACTTTTTTCCATCAGGTGTTGCTGTTGGTTGGTCTCCCTGGAACTGGAAAAAGCACATGGGCCCGTAAATACTGTCAGGAGAATCCAGAGAAGCGATTTCAACACCTTTGTACAGATGCGTTGCTGCCACAGCTTAAGGTGGGTATTTTACAAGGATACCATCTGGGGTCTATTACTATTAGTCTGTTTCCCTCACCCCCCTACATACGGATTACCCACATTAAAAATTCTACCTGCACCTGTTGCGTTTTTTGAACCTTTTAACATCCAGTGACCCGTGGTGTTTCAGGCTGCCTGCAGACAGGAAAGGTCTTCTGGATATGCCGCACTGCATTTTGGGATTGCTGACCCTAGCTCTTCTCTGTCCTAAGCACAGCTATAACCTGCCCCCTACACTTGCTCACCCCGCTTCCTCTTCGCAGCATGTGATGCTTTTGAGGCAAGATAGCGGTGCTCATATCCTAGAGTCCTGAACAGAGTTGCAGCCCAGTGGGGGAAAGAATAAGTAAGCTGCTAAAAACGTAAACTATTCCCCAGCATCTAAGAATTAATGGTTTATTAATTAATTTTAATGGTTTGGGTTTTTCGTTAAATGATGCTGATGGTCCGGTTTAACCTAATTCATGGGGCTTAAATTCTGCGGCATGCCTAACTATGCCACTTGCAAGTTTTTAAAGTAACCCCCCCCCCCCCAGGGCATTCCAATTTGGCTATCCCTTTTTGCCTGCAAAATCAACTGCCACGTTCCATTTTACTTTATCATGTACCACCTGGATGTTAAATGTGGGTTGGCAGTCAGCTTAAACCGTGATGGAGTACATCCAGGCCCGGCTCCAGGTCTATGGGGGCCCTTGGGCAAGAGTCTTAGTGGGCCCAAAAGTGGTGTCACATGTTGCCTTTCAGAACCGCTGCCACAAATTAGTCCTCTTCTACTGTTTATCACCCTCCAAGCGTATTGCCTTTCCTATAGCCACTGGTCGTCCCCTAGTCCTTGTTGCATTCCTTACAGCCACCAGCCTGATGAAGTGGGGGATACGCCCATGGAACGCGTGGAGACCTACTTGTGACGCTTTGAGTATATTGCGCTGTATTTGGTACTTAATGGTTGATACTAGCATCTACATTGGTGTAGTATTTTGTGGTCGTTTAGATTTCTTATGGGGTTTTTATTGAGTAATAATGTAGGTTCTGTTTGATTACACATGGTATTTGTATTGATTGGTTGCACTTTATAGTGATTTGATATAGGATCTGGATCATAGGCAGCAGGATTTGCACTGATCACTTGTGTTTTTTAAATATAGATGCTGATTGATATTTGTGTGCCAGTGCTCTCCCCCATCGCCTACACTTTTGTTGCTTTGTCTTATATGTATTCTCATTATGTGTTAAAGGGATTTTAATTGTGTAGTGGTTGTGTGGTGATTTAGTGATAAGAAATTTAGAATAAAAATGATTTGATTCTGTGTTCTCTACTGCCACCAAGCATCCACTTGGTCCGCTGCCACTAAAGACTCCATCATTGCTGTCAGTTGTCACCTGGTTCTTGCCACTCTGAGCTTCCATCTACTGCCCTTCGCTCTATGCAGTCTCTTCCATTGTTGCTGATCATCCCCTGTTGCCAGCCATGAGTAGGTCTGCACACCATACCCGGCATTCGGCGGTTTGGGTCCACTGTAAAATACTATGGCCTGAGTGGTATGCCAGGGGCCCCGGCAATTGCCCAGGTTTGCCCTGTGCTGGTGCCGGCTCTGAATACAGCCATTTAAAGTGAAAAACACATTTTTGGAGCAGTTTTGCACTTGTGTAGCAAATCATGCTTGAGCAGATCGGGTTGGTGTACTTATCAGGCTGCATACTTGTTGAGCACCACCATTACTAGTACCACTGATTGGGTACCTCTGGCATATACAGCTATACTGACCCACTTTATATTTACCACAATGCTTTTCCACATTTTAAAGTGAGTTTAACTCTCTCCAGATGGCTGGTCCTGATGCCGCCGAAGATGATCAGAAAGCTCAGGATCAACGCGTGCAAATTGCAACTCAGTGTCTGATCAGATTGATTCCTTTAGCTGCCCGCAGGAAGGGAAATTACATAATTGATCAGGTAAGAGGGAGAAACACTTGTACCTATAGCATAGCTAGAATTTTTAATGTCGGACTGTAAAAAAAAAAAAAAAACCTAGTACCTTTTTGTTCACAGGATAAAAAGGGTTCCTACACTTTTCAAGAGCCCATTTTTGGCATTGCCATAAGAAATTTAGTTTCTCTTGGCTACTGAAATAGGAAAAATGATTGATAATTTTTGCTGCACATTAATCTCCAATATTTCTACTAGAGATTAATATTATAAAATACTGCAAATACTAATAATCATATCAGCCCAATGGCCCTCGATCTAATACAAACCATTGGTCACTGATCAGAGATTATTATAAATATAGCAAATACTAATCATATCAGCCCAGCGGCCACTAATCTGATAAACAATGATCGCTGAGGCTGTCATACATCCAGTGAAATGTCAGAAATATATTTAATACCTTAATACTTTGCAACTACAATCCATTGTGTGAAAAATGATCCACCACACAGTATAATGTATAAATTACAACAGGTTTATTTTCCAGCACAGTAAATAACCGTCACTAACCCAATATGTTCCTGAAGCTTCCGCAGATAACCTTTATTTAGGTAGTTTCATCAATTAATAAGTTGTACATTAGTTACAGTACAATATGTTATAATGGTGAGAGAGATGATGCAGAGACCGACAGAATTAGTTAAGATACTTAGCACTTCATCCAGGTAAGGCGTCCATCCATCGTCTGCCTCCCCCTGCACACAGCTTCCTAATATATTGAACACTAGAGGAAGTGACCAGCATTCCCCGCCTTGTGGGAGTGTCTGCCAAGATCGGGTCTCTGAAATTAGATATACATTTCATAAAGGGTAGAACTTCCACAATTTGTATGTTATCATATTGTAACCCAAAAATTCATGATCCCTATTCATTTCTTAGTTAAATGAACCCAAACACCAAATGTATATCCAGCGTCTGATACTATGTGGATTATCAGGTTCTGGAAAATATGAAAAAAAATAGATCTCCATGTTTAATATCCAATGAAAGGTCTTAGTCCTGAATCAGACCCTCTCATTAACGGTCATAACTGGCATATTACAAGAATTGCACATCCCTTCCACAAATAATATTCAATACTTTAAAACCATGTGTATTTGAGTGTCTGCATCTGGGGACCTAATTAGGAATTCAAGGAGCTTTTTGGCAGCTAGGTGTGATAGGTGTCTATTGTCATGGTCTGTTTTCTTAGACATGGCACGATGTGGGGCTATTTGAATGTTAATTTGAGGGACAGCTGTCCTTTACAGCTACAAGTAGCATTCCAGCCCTATCTGAAGTCCATATCCCTTCAGATGGTGTGACTGGCTTTGGCCTTTTGAAGAAATGGAGCTCCATTGTAAGGCAGTGATCAGGACTGCTTTTTATTACAAGGTTGTGTTGCATTTTAAAAGACAATAAGGGTGTAAAATATCGTCTGCTAGATTATCTTAAATTAAGTTGAATCATTTGTACTCACACAGTGCACAGTATACAGCTCTGCACAGCGCAGGAAGATGCACTGTTTCAAAGGATTTCAGCGTAAAGCTGTGGCCCTTGTACTTAATGATGAAGATTGGAAGAAAAGATTGGAGATTCGCAAAGAGGAAGGAGAGATTATTCCTGAACATGTGCTTTTAGAAATGAAAGGTTTGTATCTTAGGTGGTGGTCCCCCCCCCCTCCCCTTCCTCTCTCCCATCTTTTGCTTTTTTAATCTCTATTTTTTTTTTTTTTTTTTTCTAGCAAACTTTGTACTTCCAGCAAAAGGTGATTTTCTGGAAGATGTTTTGTATGCGGAGCTTGGCCAGGAAGAGGCTGACGCGTTGATACAGAAAGAGAAAAAGGAGGCACGAAAGCAACTTCCCTCAAATGATAAGCGGCGAATGCATCGTATGCAGAAGAGGTCGCGCTCAGACAAGGGGCGTGGAGGTGGCGGTGGTGTTAAAGGTGAATACAAAAGAGGTATTTATTCTTGAGTCTGTCAACATGTTAAATGGTTGGGTTATGTGGGGGGCGGTACCTGCTAGCCGTATCAAGTCTTAAACGAAATCCTATGTTGTACACAACCAAATTAAAGTTCACCTACTAATTCTACAACTATTTAAAATCCATAAACTACAGTGTATACACGGTTTATACAATACAAAGAAAAATAATTGTGGACATCTCGCATGTGCAAATAACCTTAAAGCGGACCTTCACTCTGAAGAGTCTACCTTATGTTTCCCACACCCTGTAAATACATATTGCTCACATTAAAAATGATCATACCTGCATCCACTGCATGTTATGAGCCTTTAAACATCCAAGATGGCGGCTCATGGAACATCAGGCAGCCTGCAAACAGGAAGTGCCTTCTGATTGTGCTGCTCTGCACTCTGGGATTGCTGACCTTTTCCTGACCCCAGCTCAGCTCTGTCTCGTCAAAGCACAGCTATTATCCGCTCCCCTGTACTTTATCCCACTCTCCTCTGCTCAGTAAGTGTTATGCTTCTGAGGCAAGATGGCGGCGCCCGTATCCTATAGTCCTGAACAGAGTTGCAGCCCAGTGGGAGAATAAGTGACTAAAAACGTATCTAAAATATTTTCTGGTAACCAGCACGGGTTGCTTCATCTGTAATTCTTCATATTTGGGTAATCTGCCACCAGGTGGCGCAGTCGACTGCTGGAAGACTTGTGGCTCCTCCCGGCCCATAAAAGGGCAGGAATTACCCAGAATACCCAGGGGTTTTTCTGCAGTCCTGACTGCAAATACAGATTTTCTCTCTGGTTATTCGCAGGAGAGCGGGGCGCCCCAAGCCCGTCGGCCCTGCAAGCCCATTCCCACCTGTTCTGGATCCTTTCTGCCTCCTAGCCCTGGCTGATGGCTCAGGTGAAGGGAGAACACGGGGGGTCGGGTGTTCATAGAGCTATGCTCTGGGCCGCAGACCCTGTACCCAAAGGGTAGCCGGCCATAGGCTAATGGTGAGCCTGGGTGGGGGGACGGAGAAACCACCTTTTTATTCCACATGCTTTATTATGTGTTGCGCTTGTGTTATTCTAAGCATACAGTACGTCCTGCTCCAGATATAATACTTACACGTGGGTAATCCTCCGCCAGATGGCGCTGTTCACTGCAGACATGCAAAAACAGGCTCCTCCCGGCCCTTCATATACCAGGGACCTCCCACAAATCCCCAGATTTCTCTGCAGTGCTGACTGCGAAGACATGAAGTATCACTCTCTCGCAGGTGAGCGGGGCTATTACAGCCTGCGGCCCTGTGGGACTATCTCCACCCATCCTCCTTGTGATGTGCCTCCCAGCCTGGGCTGCGTGGGTCGGGTGAAGGTAGGCAGCACCTCGTGTGCTTATGGAGCTAGGCTCCACCGCAGTCCCCCACCATAGGGTACGCGGTTAGGCTGATGGTGAGCCTCTTGTGGATACCCCTCCCGCATTATTGCCCCGTGTAGCGGTGGACCCTGCGTGAAGGGTCGCTATCCTCCCTTGTTTCCCCCAGTAGTTAGGGGGAAAAGAAAGGGGAGGGGTTTGTATGTGGCGGTCCCAGTGTACTCTAATGTCGCGCTTATGGCCGTAGTATTGCCTTTGATTTACATCAGGGTGTCAGTCGCGCTTCTTGCTCCTTATTATTTGGCGGCCGCCGTACGTATGTCACTCCTTTGTTGAATAGTGTGCCGCGCAGGCGGCGGGCTTCGTACAGACACTAGTTTTTTGATGCAGCTTTCAGCAGGAGAAAACTCATTTTGCTCTCTCACAATGGAGCCCTTCTACTTTCTTTGCAATAGTAGTAAACTCTAATGGTAGTAAAAAATTCAATTAATAAGAGCATGAGAATTCCACTGTTTGTGAATCACTAGTTAGGAAGACAATGAGTCACTTTTTTACTCCTGAAAAAAATACTGAACTTTTTAACCTTTTTACTAGTATTAAAAAGTTCCATTGACTTTCAGTGTCTTCCTATCTAGTGATTTGGTAACAGTGAATTTCTCAGGCTTTTTTCTCATGAATTACATTTACTACCATGAGAATTTTTTTCAATGATTTGTGAATCGAGGCCATTGACTTCGAACATATTGCAGATGTGGCGCAGAGAAGGCGCACACTACCCATTCCCATATTTTCGGACACGTTTGGTAGTTGATCAGCTGCCATATCAAGCACTTTTCCAGCTTACTAGGCTAAATCGTGCAGCTTTGGAATCCATATTTGGCACCATTAACTGGTAGAAGACCTTTGGTCAACCTTTGGGTTTTTACATTGCGGTGCACCAAAACGCAGAATAGTCAAAATCCTGGGTTTTGGTCCACGTATAGTGTAAGCATAAGAATGGCGTACCATGAGGTTAAAGCTAGCAAAGAGCTGCTCCCTGCACCCAGGGACACTTGGTGCTATGTGAGCAAGCTTTGTATAGAAAACAATGGCCACATTTCTGCATTAAAGGAAACATTTTTAATACAGGTCCCTGGCAATCCAACCAACCCCCCCCCCCAAAAAAAAAACTACATATATGCCTCTTACAAATATTTATTTTCCAATAATTTTCGCTTGCGACAGCCTTTTTACGAGCATTTTGAAAATTTTACGAGTGATTAGAAAATTTTACGATTGCATTTTCGAGTGCAAGTATTTAATTCAACCCCTTTTTTGAATCACTCAAAAGTTAACTTTGTGCATGCGATCTGATTATTCTTGGTGTGCCACACACCCCGCTTCACTTCTTAAATATTCATTACTCATGGGTTAATCACCTGCAGGTGACGTAGTGCAGAGAGGAAGTCTTGTAACGAGCCCCACCTTCCGGCCTATATATACCTGGTACCTCCCTTCAATCACCAGTATTTTTCTCTCTGCGTGACTAGCAGAGGTTGGAAGTTTCCTTCTTACAGGTAGGTCGGGGCTTACCCCGCCACCCCCCTTTTGGTCTATTTCTGCCCGGTTTGAGTTGATACCTCTATGGTGGATAGGAAGCCTCCCAGCTTAGGCTGCTCACCGGGTAATTGGTAGATGGCACAATTGGTGCCTAGGAGCTTATCTCCTCCCGCTCATCTCCCTCTTGTGGGAGCAATGCGGCAGTCCGGCTGGTGATCCGGAAATGGGATGCCCCTGTCCCGAGGGTCCCCGTAGCCCTTTCTCCCCCGCTCCGGTCCTTTCTCCCTTCGCTTGGGGGGGGGGGGGGGGGGGGGGTATGGAGGGTTATGTATCTTGTATGTGTTTTCACTGTGTGTCTTTTCTGTGTGTTCACTCTTACATAGTAACTGTGTTTTGGCCGGGGCTCCGGGCAGATGCTTAGGCACGGCCAGTGTGTTTTGGTCTGCTTTATGGGGGCGGGGCAGCGGACCGCGCTCACTTGGTTCCCTCCCGCCTCCCTTCCCTTCCCGCTGCTCCGTGCGGCAGCCTGTGTGGCTGCGCCTGTGTCCTCCGCCGGCTCGGTGTCAGCCAGCGCGGCTGGTGGCATTTCCCCATTGATTGGAGCAGGGCGGCTCCCTGTGACGCGGGGGGGCGTGGCGCCGGCGAAAGCGGCGCCGGCGGAAGCGGCGCTCGGCGGCCTCAGTCTCACTTTCCTCTGTTGCGGTGAAAGGAGGTCTCGTGGGGGGGGCGCGCGCTGCAGCAACACATGAGTTTGTGTGCTGCGGCTGGCAACATGTCCCTCCGGTCTGGCTCCTGGCGTCGGTGACAGGTAAGCGGTCTCGCTTTGGTGGGGCTGACTTTTAAGGAAGCACTCTCTTTGTTTGAACTTTGTGAACATGCTGCTTTGTTTTTTTCTCACAAGGGATCTGATGGTTTGTTTGTTCTTTCCTTTCAGATCCTGGGATCCCTCTTTTACTGCGGCCTCCGGCTCTATATTGCCTGGCTAGTCTTTCTTGATTTAATATTGCATTTTGGATATATGTATACATAGATATATATATGTATATATATTTATTTTGAGTCTGTTAAAGGGGACCTTTTTCTCTTAAAAAAAAAAAAAAAAAATATATAATAAATCCCTCCCTTCCGGGACATATTTATAAAGGGGCATCCCGGGTTGGCTTATGCCTTAAAAGTCCCAGTATTTGCGATACCATAAATCACCAATATGGAGGCTTCTGTTACTACCGGAAACGACTCGTCAGAGCCGTCCAGGGGGTGTGTAAAATGCGGGGCTGCGCTCCCTGCTGATGATATTTTTATGTGCATTTCTTGTGCAAGGCAGATTGTGGCGCGTCAGTCTGCTGATCCGGCGGCTGACCCGTCGCAACCTCTATTATCTCCTGCCTCTCCCTCCCTGTTCCGGACCCCGCATGACATTGTCAAGGGTGGGGATTCGCAATCCGAGGTGGTGGTAGAATCAGCCAAACTTCGGGAAGTATTGCCCGTTAAAGCGGGGCTAAAGGCCTCTGCAAAACGGAAGCGCCTGACTCCGGTATCTTCGGCTCCTCAGGACGAATTATGTGAGCCTGTGGAATGGTCCGATGGCTCCCCGGATGAGGGTGAATTCCTCTTGGAGTCAGATGAGCCGGCAGGTCAGCTTAAGGCTGATGCGATTGGCGATCGGTCAGCGGGGGTTGCCCTTGACACCCCCTCCATGCTGGCACAAATGTTTGAAATTTTGAATTTAGATCCGCCTGAGGCTGTCACCCGGCCAAAGGGCCAGTTGTTTGAGGAGCCTCAGCCGCGTTTGGTTTTTCCCAGACAGCACCACTTTGAGAGAGTGGTCCTGAAAGAATGGGAACATCCCACACGATTATCTGGAATCCCTCCCAGTTGGGAAAAGCGTTATCCTTTTCCGCCAGAATTGCTGAAGCTTTGGTCCGTCCCTCCTGAAGTCGATACCCCTGTGCTAGGGTTAGCTAGCTCCGCTATGGTACAGTCTGCTGAGACCTCTGTCCCTAAAGATGGGGAGGATCGTAGGATTGACCAGTTTGCTCGCTATGGCTTCGTTTATGCTGGGTCAACAATGCGCCCCTTGTGCGCTTCGGCCCTTCTTCTGTTAGCGGTAAGATCTGTTATCCAGGGGCTATGCGAGGATCTCAATCCCGCCTGTGATGAGTTCGCTGCGCTTAAGCAGTGCGAGTCTTTTGTGTCTTACGTTCTATCCGCTCAGGACGATGCGCTGGCTATGAGTAGCAGGACAGCGGCGATGCTGGTCGCTATTCGTAGGTCAGTATGGCTGCGTCAGTGGTCGGCGGACCCAGCTTCTAAGAGGGTGCTCACAGCTCTCCCCTTTTTGGGGCTGCGGCTCTTCGGGGAGAAAATTGATTCAGTCGCAAAGGATGGCAAGATGCCACAACGCAGGAGGCCTCGACGCCCCTTTAGAGGGGCTGTTTCTGGTAGGCCGTCCTTTCGAGGTTACAGAGCGGGTAGAGGGACTTCCCTTCCCTCTACCAGTCGTTCAGGTTGGACGCGGGGCAGGGGCCGTGGCCGTCCCGCCCAGTCCTGGGGCTCTAAGCCCAAACCTGCGGGTAAGCCCACTCAGCAATGAGGGGCCGCCCTCACCCGTGCGGGTGGGGGGACGATTGCGGCACTTCTCCCAGGTTTGGAACCGGGAGGTTCCAGACAGGTGGATTCAGGAGATAGTGTCGTCCGGTTACAAACTGGAGTTCGAGTCTCGCCCTCCTTCACGGTTCTTTCGGTCTCGGGTGCCCATCGATCCTTCGGCCGCACAGGAGCTCCTGGCGTCGGTGGAAAATCTGTTAGAGATGGCGGTCATCCGGCCGGTACCGCGTTTAGAGATGGGCCTCGGTTTCTACTCCAATCTGTTCGCTGTCCCCAAGAGGGATGGGTCGGTTCGTCCCGTCCTGGACCTGAAGTTGCTCAACAGGTTCATCCGTTTTCGGAGGTTTCACATGGAAACCTTGCGCACTGCCGTCGGCTCTCTTCGGCAAGGGGACTTCATGACGTCTATAGACATCAAGGATGCTTATCTGCATGTTCCCGTCTGCCTCCCTCATCAACGCTTTCTTCGATTCATGTTGGAGGATCGGCATTATCAGTTCGTGGCACTTCCGTTTGGCCTTACCTCAGCGCCAAGAGTGTTCACCAAGGTGTTGGCAGGGGTCATGGCCATTTTCAGAGCTCGGGGCATTCGTGTCGTACCTTATTTGGACGACCTTCTTATCATGGCTCCGTCACCCGATCAATCGGAGAAGGACACCAGGGTGGTGCTCTCCACGCTGGAAAGTTTCGGTTGGGTGATCAACCTCTCCAAGTCCTCCCTCGCTCCGGCCAGGGTGGTGTCCTTTCTGGGGATGCGGTTAGACTCTTTTCAACACAGAGTGTTTCTCCCTCAGTCCAAAATTCTTTTAATTCAGGAGTTGGCTCGAGTCCTACTCTCCAATCCTCGACCGTCCATCCGTCTGGGGATGAGGCTGGTAGGGTTGATGGTTGCCTCCTTCGAGGCAGTTCCTTTTGCTCAATTCCACACGAGGACGCTTCAGCTTTATCTGTTGGCGTCTTGGGACCGGCAGCCTCGGTCGCTGGATCAGCCCTTCCAGTTGTCCTCCCGGGTCCGGCAGTCCCTCCAGTGGTGGTTGGTCTCGACCAATCTCATGAAGGGCAGGTCTTTTCTGGCCCCCCTTTGGGAAATTGTCACCACGGACGCCAGTCTGTCGGGATGGGGCGGATTCTGGAAGGAGCTGCAGTTCCAGGGGCAGTGGGGACCTCGGGAGGCCCTCTTACCCATCAATATTCTGGAACTGAGAGCCATCCGTCGGGTGCTTACTCTCCTGACTCAGCACGTTCTGGGCCTTCCGGTCCAGGTGCGTTCAGACAATCGAACAGCGGTTGCTTACATCAATCATCAGGGAGGGACTCGCAGCCTGAGTGCTCTCAGGGAGGTGTCCCTGATCCTGACCTGGGCAGAAGCTCATGTTCCTCGTCTCTCGGCGGTATACATCCCAGGAGTGGAGAACCTGAAAGCGGACCGCTTGAGCAGGGGCTCTCCCCGTCGGGGAGAATGGGCCCTCCATCCTCGGGTGTTTCGCTCTTTGTGTCGCCAATGGGGGACTCCAGAGGTGGACCTGTTTGCCTCTCGTCACAATCACAGGCTCCCGAACTTCGTGTCGCTCTCCCAGGATCCTCTGGCTCTGGCAGTGGACGCCATGTCCCTGAGCTGGGGGGATCTGGGGTTTCTGTACCTGTTTCCTCCGACACCCATGCTAGGCAGAGTGCTTCGGAAGTTGGCTCTGGAAGGGGTGTCCGCCGTCCTCGTAGCCCCAAGGTGGCCGAGGCGAGTGTGGTTCGCAGACATCGTTCGGCTGGCAGTGGACCAGGTCGTTCTGCCCCTTCGGCCCGATTTGCTCACTCAGGGTCAATTGTATTACCCCAATTTACCAGCGCTAGCTTTGACGGCCTGGCTGCTGAGACCTCCATCCTAAAGGAAGAGGGTCTTTCTGATTCTGTCGTTAGGACTTTGATTAGTGCCCGAAAGAGGTCTTCTTCTGTCACCTACTATAGGACCTGGAAAGCCTATATCGCTTGGTGCGAGATGAGTTCTTTTCCTTGTAGGGTATTTTCGGTCCCCAGGGTTCTGGAGTTTTTACAATCTGGGCTGGACTCTGGTCTTCAGCTAAGTACGTTGAAAGGGCAGGTTTCTGCCTTATCTATCTTTTTTCAGAAGCGTGTTGCGCTTAAGTCTTTAGTTAAAACCTTTTTCCAGGGGGTTACGCATGTGCGGCCTCCCAGGAAACCATTACTCCCGGTTTGGGATTTGAATTTGGTTCTTTCTGCTCTTCAGGCTCCTCCTTTTGAGCCTTTGCAAGGGATTGCTTTATCTACCCTGACTCAGAAGATTGTCTTCTTGGTAGCGATCACTTCGATCCGGCGTGTCTCGGAATTGGCGGCCTTGTCTATTCAGGCGCCCTACTTCGAGAAGCATCGGGATAAGGTGGTCTTTCGATTCAAGCCAGACTTTCTTCCTAAGGTTGTTTCTGCTTTTCATTTGAACCAAGATATTGTTCTTCCCTCCTTATGTCCTAATCCTAAGAATGACAAAGAGAGGGGTTTGCATTGTTTGGATGTAGTACGCTGTGTTAAGTGCTACTTGGTTGTCACGTCTCCTTTCCGTAGGACGGATTCCTTTTTTGTTGTGCCCCATGGGCCTAGGAAGGGTTTGGCACCAGCCAAATCTGCCATTAGCAAGTGGATACGTCAGGCCGTTACTGCGGCCTATTCTGCTAAGGGAAGAGTTCCCCCTTTTCGTATTACTGCTCATTCCACTCGCGCTGTTGGGGCGTCTTGGGCTTTTCAGCACCAAGCTTCTGTTGAACAGGTTTGTAAGGCCGCCACTTGGTCTTCTGTTCACACTTTTTCTAAGTTTTACAAAGTTGATGTGCGGGCCTCAGCGGATGCTGTTTTCGGCCGCAAAGTTCTGCAGACTGCAGTCGTTTAAGTTCTGCTTCACCTGGCCTTGAGTTGCCCAGCCCTTGTGGACACTGCTTTTGGATGTCCCATGAGTAATGAATATTTAAGAAGTGAAGCGGGGTGTGTGGCACACCAAGAATAATACCATTTTGTGAGTACTCACCTGAAAAATGGATATTGTTGGTGTGCCACACACCCCGCTTCACACCCGCCCTTTTCGGTATTACCGAAGCCTTTATATGGTGAAGCCTTTTTATATCAAATTTGATTTTGAGGTTACTGGTGGAATACTGGTACCTTGTATTACTGCTTTGTTGATTATACTGGTGATTGAAGGGAGGTACCAGGTATATATAGGCCGGAAGGTGGGGCTCGTTACAAGACTTCCTCTCTGCACTACGTCACCTGCAGGTGATTAACCCATGAGTAATGAATATTTAAGAAGTGAAGCGGGGTGTGTGGCACACCAACAATATCCATTTTTCAGGTGAGTACTCACAAAATGGTATTTTTTGAGTGACACGAATTTATTTCTACCTTTGTTGAATCGAGCCCATAGTGTCTAGATAATCACCATATGGAGACATCTCAGAATTATGTGACCGGGGTCCCTCGGGGACAAGACCGGCTGTGTTCAGCGTGTGGACAACCCCATGCTTATGCTGACAGAGCACGGGTCTGCGGGCCCTGTGCTGGACAAGTACTGGCCCTGCAATTAGGATTGCCAGTGGCTGCTCCTCGGTTTAATACACCTGTCTCCCCGTGCTTAAATCTCACGCCTGATGAGTCGCACTCGAGCGGGGATGACCAGCAAGTCGTGCCGCGCATTCTGCCTACGGCTGATCAGGTTATCTCAAGGTTGGCAGAGCGCTTGGGACCGGGAAAGAAGCGCTCCCTGTCGCCTCCGGTTTCACCCCTTCCTACTGAAATTGAGGAGTCCGCTGCTCCGCAGGGTTTTGCTCCTTCTGATGGTGAGCTGTTCTCCGGCTCGGACTCCCTTGACGAGGGGCCGAGGAGTCATGATACTGGTCCTGGTCCCTGGGTGACACTGATGAATTGCTGATAAATTTTTGAGGTATTGTCTGTCTCTCCCTCTGGGGTTCCCAGTCCTCGAGAGTTTCCATACAGCGACACCGCGCTTGGAATTTCTGGAGCAGGATCATTTCCAGGCTCTCGTACTCAAAGAATGGGAATCCCCTAGTAAACTTACAGGGGACTGGGATTGGAAATACCCTTTTTCTCCCTGATGTGGTTAACAGTTGGTCATCACCTCCCGTGGTGGATGCATCGATCATAGGGGTCCTTAACCCCCCCCCCCCCCCTTCATTACAGCTGCTCCTTATCGTACCCTTCGGGACGCTGAGGACCGGCGCATTGATAAGCTGGCTTCCCACGCCTTTTCTTGTGCAGGGACAGCTCTGCGCCCGGTCTGTGCCGTGGCCATCACTGCAGTGGCCGCTAGGACCCTCATCAGAAAGATGCTTGACCATCAACCTGAGGATCTTCCCTGGGAGGTGTTTAACGTACTCTCCAGTTGTGATGTATTTGTAAGGTTTATCCTTTTTAGCGCTGGATGACACCATTAAGATGTGTGCAAGAACTTCTGCCCTTGTGGTAGCTATACGTCGATTGGTCTGGCTGCGACAGTGGGGTGTTGACGACGCTACAAAAAAGACTTACTGGGCTTCCCTTTAAAGGGCGACGCTATTTGGGGCCTGTCTGGACCTTTTTGGAAAAAAGGGCAAAACACCCCTACGCAGAAGGCTGTCTCGGCCTCCTCGGGGCAGGAGCACCCCTCCTCCCCCCTATGTTAGCTGGAAGCACACCCATGGTTCCTGTTTGACACTATTTGGTGTGGATTCCTGTCCCAGGGTTGGCAGACAACGCCCTGGCCCCTCCGGCAGACTAAGTCCAAATCTTTCACCAAAACTCCCCAAGCATGATGGGACGCCCTCACCCTTCTGGGTGAGGGTATGGCCGCAGCACTTTGCTCCTATCAGGAGGCGTCATGCCTCCTTCTGGTGGATTCAGGAGGTAGTTTCCTCTGGAAGCAGGATAGAGTTGCTGGGTGGCCCCTTCCCGTGATTGTCAGGGGCTTTTGGTCCCTGTTTCTCTTCAGGTGTTTGTGCAGGCCTTGCTTGACCTGCAGGGTCTGAGGCCTCTTGCAGGTTGCCCTTAACAGGCAGAGGCAGGGTTCCTTACTTCTACCTTTTTTCCACATTTCCTACAAAAGGATGAGGCAGTCTAGTCCATTCTGGACTTCCTTAGGTTCGACAATTTTACATTCCCTGGCAGTTTTCTGCTTGGCTTTCTCTGGGTTGGGCCGCAAGCGTCCTACGCCCAGGGGACTCTTGCCGTTTGTGGAGATCTAAGATTCTTATTTAATTTCCACTGTGCATTTATGGACACTGAGGCTCTTACAGATTGTGTTGGAGGTCCAACACTGATTGTGGCCATGTTATCTGGCCTCTCTTCGGCTCCCAGAGTGCTCGCCAAGGCACTGACGGGGGTGATGTCTCTGCTGAGACCCAGGGGCGTCCGCGTGATGAACTACCTGGTCTCCCTTCCTTGCTTCCCAATCTCTACGTCAGGCCGAGTTGGTTACTCGGCTGGTGGTGTCCTTGGGAGTCCTTGGTTGGGTGCTCTATCACCTAATTTCCTCCTGTGTCCCCTTATTTGGTATTCCATTCTGGGGTTGAGTTTAATCTGGTTCAGGCTAGAACCGTCTTCATTGACATTCAAGTGGACAATTTGGTTATAGGCTCTGTCCCTCATGGCTGTCCCCGTTCTGCGCCAGGCAGGATTGCAGCTGGTGGGCCCATTTGGTGGCTGCCCAGACTTTTACTCTGTGCCCTTGGGCTCTTCTGCTACTTATATTGATAATGCTGGTCAGATTCCATTTTCACTGGATCTGGGTCTGTGTACCTTCCCCCTTGGTAAGGTGGTTTCTTCTGAGACTGTTGTACTCAAGGAACCAGTCAGGGGGCACCCTTTCTTTGTGTGTTTTCCTGTAGATTGATGTCACATCTATCAGGTTGACAGGGAGAGGAGTTTTCTTCTAAAAGCCCCCTGTGGTTCCGAGGTAGGGCCCTTGGGGGGGGCCCATTCATCTCTTGGATTTTGAAACAGTGAACTTTTGGGATGGCTCTATATGCCTGGCCTACCCCTCTTCTGGACCTCCTCCTTCTGGACCTCCTCCTTGAGGGCTCTTGGTCTGTCTGCTGACGGTGACCGGTATTGATTATCTGCTTGGGACTCGGAGCAGGTTGATTCTCCTGGAAGGTATCTGTTCCTGATCTGGGAGAAGGACTACGTTCCCTGCCCGTCGGTGGTATTCGCCCCTATGGATGTCCTCCTGAGACAGGATGTGCTAATCCTTTTGTATCTTTGTGATCCAACTTGTGTGGTCCTGTTGAGGGCCCGTCACTATCACTAGTTCTCGGCCTTCTTTTCTCTGTCCATGTATTCCTGACCGTGGTCATGAGGCTTACTTGAGTTGTGCCTGGACATGCTATGCTTATGTCTTATCTTCATTCACCCTGCTAGGGGGGGATCTGCGCAAGTTACTCTGGAAGGGGGGACCAGTGATTCTGGTGGCCCCTGGGTGGCCTATGGGAGTGTGGTTTGCAGTCATGGTGCTGAGGACTGCGGACCTGAACGTGCTTTCAGGTGTGCTGATCTGCTCACTTGGGGCCTTTTTTATGTCACCCAAATCTATAGGTCCTGGTCTAGACGACCTGACGGCTGTTTCCTCCAGCTTGATGGAGTCAGGCTTACCTTCTCGGTGACTGTGACTATGGGAAGTCTAGGACCATGCATTTTCTTCTTCCTCTATTACTGAGTATGGCATACCCATATTGATTGGTGTGAGTCTAGGGCTTCCCTGTTGGGCGCTCTCTGTTCTCAGGGTTATAGCTTTGTGCTGCATGGGTTGGTCGATGCTCTGAAGGTTTAGGTTCTGCCCTGTCCGTCTTCCTGTAGAAGTCTTTTGCTCACTCTCTTTACTTGGTTGAGCTTCTTTTGGGGATTACTTGTGTGCATTCCCCGCGTAATTCTATGATCCTCTTTGGGGATTGCTTTTTAGTCTGTTTGCCTTTGTGGGGCGTTCTCTTTGGAACTATTCCGGATGCTGGCTGTCTGTTCTTACCTTCCAGTTGTCCTTCTGGGGGCTGTTACTTCAGTCAGACGTGTTTATTGATATTTACACCTTGATGAGGTGGTGTTCCGCTTTACGCTGGTCCTTCTGCCTAAGGTGGTGTTTTAGGCTTATGTATTCAGGGCATTGTCTTTCTTCCGGGCATTATCCCTTGTAACGCTGCAAGAAAGGGGGTTTACATTCTCTCAACAGGTGTTGGAAGCTTTTCCTGGATGGTCTCTTGTCCTTTAGAGGGACTGATGCCCTTTGGGGTTTGCGGGCGTTTCCATCCGCATGTGCCTGATCTCATCTGCTTTCAGGGGTTACGAGGCCCCTTGGCCTGGTCTTTTCTTGGATGGGGTGTCACTTCTGGTCCTAAAAAGGTTTTGGCTTCTGCCAAGACTACTGTTAGCGTTTGGACTGGTCGGGCTGTTTCTCAGGCCTGTTCTTTTACGGGGAAAAATCTTCTCCTTTCTTTACTCTGCTTCTATTGGTGTCCTGGTTCTTTGGGCCCTTCAGCGCCAGGTTTTGGTTGAACGAGTTGCTGGACCGCTACTTGTTTTCTGTTTATACCTTCTCCAAGGTTTTTATGAGGTTGACGTGGGAGCCTTTGCTCACGTAGCTCTTGGTAGCAAGGTTGCAGGTGACGGTGCTTTTGACTGTCTGCTGTGCCTTTTTTGTTGGGGGTCCCACCCTACTTTATGGACACTGCTATTGGATGTCCCACGTATTATATCTGGAGCAGGACGTACTGTATGCTTAGAATAATACAATTCTGTAAAATACTCACCTGTAGAATTGGTATTATACGGATACAGTACGTCCTGCTCCACCCCACCCTGGTTTTGCATTATTCTGGATCCCCTGTATGGTGAATGTTATCATGGTTATTTCCAGTTTTTGGTGGTTGGTTTCTCCCGGCTTCTTTTTCTCACTGCTTTTCAATGCTGGGGATTTGTGGGAGGTCCCTGGGTATATGAAGGGCCGGGAGGAGCCTGTTTTTGCATGTCTGCAGTGCACAGCGCCATCTGGCGGAGTATTACCCACGTATAAGTATTATATCTGGAGCAGGACGTACTGTATGCGTATAATACCAATTCTACAGGTGAGTATTTCACAGAATTGTATTTTTTTACTTGCTCGCCTTGTCTTGCTTTCTTTGTTGCTTTTGTCTTAGGGTCGGGGCCGTGACAGGCCGCGTTCATGCGGCCAGCTATCCCTTGCCCCACCTCCGCGGGTGCATTGAACTCCGCAGGGGGGCCTCTGAGGAGGAGAGTCTTCCTCCTCCTCTCTCCTCCGGGTGCCATATTCGGGCCTCTTGGCGTAGTCGCGCACTGTCCGGGGGGCGGGGCCGTGAGATGACGCTATTTGCGTCATCACCGTGCGGCCCGCCCCTCGAGGCTCTTTGCCGGGCGCCATCTTGTGTCCCTGCGCCCAGAGCCCCTCCTGCGTTTGGGGGCCCCACTGATCCTGCCTGCTGCTCCCTGCTTGCATCCTGCCCAAGGCTCCCCTCCCGCTGATCCGTGAGTCCGCTCCTTCCCTTCTCTATGCTTTTTGTGCATGTGCTGTGGGATGCTCATTTTTCAGACGGGCCTATTTTTGTGGTTTCTCCCGGTCCAGTACCCCCTCCCCCCAATTTTTTAAGGGATCCTGAGTGGGGTTTCTTATCCCTGTTCTCCCGTGCTTGGCCTATTGTGCTATTACTGTAATCACCATATGGAGGCTTCTGGGGATAGTGAGCTTGGGGGCCCTTCGGGGCAGGCTCATTTGTCTCATGTGCGGGGCATCCCCTTTGAGCGGTCGCAGCCGGTTTGTCCCCAGCGCCCAGAGTGTCATTGCGGAGCAGGATGGGGCAAGCGCTACTCTCCCCAGTCCTATCAGCATCCCCTACACCCCCACGCTTGCATTTATCCCCTAGCGAGGGGGAAGCCAGCAGGGGGTCCCATTCGGACCTGGCGCTGCGCGTGGCCAGCCTTGAGCGGCAGTTGGCCTGTCCGGCCGCTTCAAGGCCTCTAGTGAGAAGAGGCATTTGGAACCGGCTTATTCCATCTTTGCCGATGAGGATGACGTTTATGATCTCTATGGCGGCCGTGACTCTATGGAGGAGGGGGAGTTGTCCATGATTCCGACTCCTCCATGGAACGTCAGGGCATTTTTGACAGTGATCTTGGGTCTTCCTCGGACGAGGACATTTGGCTCTCCGACGATACGGATAGACTGTTGGCGGTTTTTGAGACTTTGCACATTGTACCCCCTAAGGCGGCAAAAAGACGGTGAGCTTTTCCGCCCTGATAAACGCCTGGAGTTTCTGGAGCAGGGACATTTTTCAAAGATGGCCCTTAAAGAATGGGAACGGCCCAACAGGTTGTCTTTGGTGCCTAAGGGACTGGATAGACGGTATCCCTTCTCTGCTGAGTTGGTCCGTCTTTGGTCTTGTCCCCCGGAGGTGGACGCTCCCGCCCTGGGGCTTTCCAATACTTCGGTTATGCTGTCTCCTGCTACTACTACCTTACGCGACAATGCTGATCGGCGCATGGATCAACTAGCTTGCCATGCTTTCACTTTTGTGGGGGCTGGTCTTCGGCCGGTCTGCGCCGCGGCTTTTGTTGCCATTGCTATCAAGATTAAGCGCCTTGAGGCCGCCGGATCCCGTAAGTGAGCAGACGAGTATAAGGACCTTTTGCTTTGCTCTGACTTTATTGCCTTTGTGCTATCTGCCATGGATGATACTGTCCGGCTTGGCGGTAGGGCTTTGGCCCTGCTGGTTGCCATGTGTTGGTCTGTCTGGCTGCGGCAGTGGGCAGCCGACGCTGCCGCTAAGTCCCTCACCGGTCTCCCCTTCACGGGACTCCGTCTTTTTGGGGGAGCGTCTTGATGTATTGGCCAGGGATGGTCTGCTCCCTCAGCGTAGAAAGCATTCTCGGCCCTTTTGGGGGTCTTCTTCCTTTCGAGGGGGACGAGGCACCTCCTTCCCTGGTGGTCGCAGGGAATCCTGGGGGTGTGATGGGGCTCGCAGTCGTCCCGGTCTCTCCTGGGCGCCCAAGGCCCCTCAGGCATGAGGTGCCCTCGCCCATCCGGGTGGGGGACAGCTTTGACTCTTTGCTCACGTCTAAAGACAACACGTCTCGGACAGGTGGATTCAGGAGGTGGTGTCTGCCAGCTACAAGATAGAGTTGGCAGCTTGGCCACCCCCAAGATTCCTTCGGTCCCGGATCTCCCACAGTCCTGTGACGACGCAGGGCCTGAGGTTGGCCGTCCACTGTCTTTTGTCCGGAGTGGTTTTTCCTGTGCCTCTTCAAGAACGGGGTCGGGGGTTCTACTCCAATCTGTTCATGGTGCCCAAGATGGACGATTACCTGAGCCCCATCCTGGACCTAAAGGGTCTTAACAGATTTGTCAGGTTCAAACATTTCCGCATGGAGACCTTACGATCGGCGGTGAGCTCTTTGGCCAGGTGACTTTGACCACTGTGGACATCAAGGATGCCTATTTGAACTTGAACCTCTTGGCCGTTTGGGATCGGAAACGAGAAGCCGTGGAGCAGGAATTCGCTCTGTCCCCTCTGGCCAGACAGTCCCTCTTGTGGTGGTTGGACTCAAGGAGGGTCCTTTCTGCCTCCATGCTGGGAGATGGTCACCACGGACGCCAGTCTGACCGGTTGGGGAGGGTTTTGGCAATCGCTGAAGTTCCAGGGCCAGTGGGGCCCTCAGAAGGCCCACACGCCCATCAATCTCCTGGAACTGAGAGCGATCACGTTGGTTCTTTTCTAGTTGACTCCCCGCCTACGGGGTTGTGCGGTCCAGGTCCGCTCGGACAATCAGACGGCTGTCTCGTCTGGGGGAATGGTCTCTTGACGACAAGAACTTTCATGTCGTGTGCCGTTGCTGGGGTCAGCCGGACGTGGACTTGTTTGCGTCCCATCACAAGCCTCCTAAGATTCACGTCTGTTAAGAGATCCGCTGGCCGTTGCCACGGACGCTCTAGCCATTCCCTGGACAGATTTCCGGCTCTTCATGCATTTCCTCCCTTTCCTCTCCTGGGTCGGGTGCTGCGCAAGATTGGTCGGTACCCCCTCCTGGGCTTTCTGGTATCTCGGAGCTGGCGGCGCTTTCTATTAAGCCTCCTTATTTTGAACGGCATCAGGATAAGGTGGTGTAACATCTTAAACCAGAATTTTTGCCCAAGGTTGTCTCTGCCTTTCATCTCAATGAGCACATTGTCTTGCCTTCCTTGTGTCCTGCGACGAAGCCTTCATTCTCGATGTGGTCAGGGCGCTCAAATACTATTTGTTCGCCACTGAGTCTTTTCAGAAGTCGGATTTTGTTTGTTCTCCCTGCCGGTCCTAGGAAGGGCTTGCCTCCGGCCAAATCCACTATTAGCAAATGGATCAGACAGGCGGTGGTGCAAGCATATTCTGCTAAGTGGAAGGAACCCCCTTTCCGTGTTACTGCTCACTCTACTAGAGCTATTGGAGGTTCTTGGGCTTTTCAGCACCAGGCTTCTGTTGAACAGGTTTGTAAGGCCGCTACTTGGTCTTCTGTTCATACTTTTTCTAAGTTTTACAAGGTTGATGTTAGGGCCTCGGTTGATGCTGTTTTTGGCCGCAAGGTGCTTCAGGCGGTAGTGGCTTGAACTTCCTGCCGTTGCTCGCTGGGGATCCCACCATTCTACCTGGACGCTGCTGTTGGATGTCCCAATTGTGAAGAATTACAGATGAAGCAACCAGTGCTGGATACCAGAAAAATACAATTCTGTGATTACTCACCTGTAGAATTGATGTTATGATAATCCAGCACGGGTTGCTCCATCCCACCCTTGTCATCTTTATCCTCTTTTGCCTTGTTATGGTGATTTTTGTTGAGTTAATTTTTAGTGGGCTGTGTTTTCTCTTAACATGGTCTTTGCCTCCGGGCTTCTTGCATTACTGCTTTTAACACTGGGTATTATGGGTAATTTCCTGCCTTTTATGGGCCCTTGGAGGAGCCACAAGTCTTCCTGCAGTTGACTGCGCCACCTGGTGGTGGATTACCCAAATGTGAAGAATTACAGATGAAGCAACCCATGCTGGATTACCATAAAAACAATTCTACAGGTGAGTAATCACAGAATTGTACTGTTTTAAGGCTTTGGGCTTTTCAATAAATCATGCTGAAGGTCCACTTTAACTGATGACAGTATAACATGTTCAATACATAGCCCACATCGATGGTTTTTGGCCACATGTAAACTAGGGGTGTCAGGAAAAAATGGATTCTATCAAATATCGCAATATTTTATTAGACAATGCTAGTATTGATTCCAAATGTTCAAATCCATCTTTTATAAACTATTTATAAATAACATTTACTCCCAACCACTAGTTGGCAGCGCACAAGAGCCTGTTCAGCAGCTCTGTCCCACCCCGCAGCAGCGATCAGCGAGAGTTGTCCTGCGTTATGTATGTGTGAATGTTGTATTGATCTGTAGATTAGGTTTTCCAAAGCTATTATCAAGGAGTGCTATCCGTCAGACGGGCTCCCTCCTTCGTGCCCATTTAACAGGGGTCCTAGGTGTCCTTCACTCTTTCAAATCAGCCTAGGAGATAAGAAATACGCGAGACAGGACAGAGTAATTGGAATGCGTTCGACTATCTCGCGGCGATGCATCTGGTGCGCCTCCCTTTTTATTTTTATTTATAGTGAAATGGAAAACGTACACACGTCGTCTAGAGGGGGCGTATCATATTAGGAAAAACTGAATATCTGGCTCGGTAATTGGTCTGTTCTACCTAATGAGCACGTTGGAATGTTATCTACGTCTAAAAATTAGGCGACTCAAAAGGCGCTGTCCAGCTTCTCGTCGCCATCTTTCACAGCAGTAATAGCAGCGCGCTTCGTTTAACTTACACTAATTTCAGTACAAGCAAAAGGAAAATCGGCACAGAGATAAATGGCTTACTGAGGGTTTTTCACCTTTATTAGCCACTAAAGCGTACAATGCAAAGATAGGAATGATATCAACTGGTGTGAATGGAGAGAGGGAATGTTAATATGTTCATTTTATTGATTCTGACCTCCATCCCACTAGGTTCATTTTAAAAAAATCACAATAGATCTTTGAGACAGAATCGGGATATTTTGTGTATCGTGATACATATCGTATCGCCAGATTCTTGCCAATTCACACCCCTAATGTAAACTTGGTACTTGATTGGAGTGTTTTTTACCCTAGGTAATTACCAGCAGAAGAGCTTTAATAGCCGTATGTACCTGCATCATTCAAGACCACAGCCCTACCATCAGCAACCTCGGCAGTACTGGGGAGGAACCCAAAGAGGGGTGAGTAACTGATACTAAGTGTTCTATTGTCTGGTGGCATGTGAACAATTAATTGTCTTGAGCTCTTTGTGCTCAGCAAGTATTGCTGACCAGTTTGTTTTGCAACACAGGGTTACCAGGAATACTATGATCGATATTCTGATCAGCAGAGATATGGATATGGACAACAAAACTTCAGGCAGCAAAATAGAGGAGTAAGTATTTGCTTTTCATAACTCATAACCCATACATGTAAGGTTTCCCGGCTTTAGCCAAAATGGCAAGACTGCTGTAGATCAATCTAAATGAACATGCCCTGTCCCACCCACCAGCTAAGCTGGATGAGACAGTTCTTGCATCAAAAGTGGGGTATGTGTTGAATTTTGTTTGACTGGGGAGAACGAGCAACTTGCCCTTCCCTGGAGCCCTGTGTATGTTGCGGCAGACTGCCCTCTGTCTCCCCAGAGACTAAAAGGGTTTCAGCAAGGGTGCTGACACAATTGGTTGCAAGTCATTGGAGCTGTGTAGAGAATCTGGCAACCCTGAGCTTGTCAGATATTAGAGGGCAGGTGAAAACCCAGGGGGGTTAGAGGTGCAGATGCCCAAGGACTATAGAATTGTCTGTAGGACCTCTAATCAACGTGAAACGCCCATGTGAATTTTTGTAGGTAACTTTAAAGTCTTCTGATTTTGCATTTGGATAAGAGGAACATTATAGGTCATGGGGAGTTAGTTAAAATTCCCAGACCTTGCTTGCTCGGCACCCTGCCCCTAAAATGGTTAATGTAAACTTACCTCTGGTTCTAGCGCTCTCGGCTTACCTCTGCTCCTCCAGTGGGCAGTGCCATCTTAGAATCCTGACATGCATTGCCCCGTCCCCTCAGATCTTGCACATGCGCAGTGTCATTGTATAGGCTGCAATGACACTCGTTGCAGAAGAGCGTTAGATCTGAGAAGCAATGTGGGACATTTGAAGAGGATGGCTACAGGTAACGACGGCTAAGCCTGCAGCCTTTACTCTTGGACAGCTGAGGGGCGTGGAAAGGGGCCAGGAATAATTCCCGGATGATGGCCTTTAACCAAGATATCCTAAAGGCAGTGAGGGAGGGATGTTTAGAGAGGAACATCAGAAAAGGTTTGTTCCTATTTAAACCTCTGAGTTGGAGATGCTAATTTCTATAACTATCGTTTAAGTGGTATTGTTTCTAGCCAACTTGTGTGAAAAGTTAGTACTTGGGGCCTGGGTCAAACAGATTTTGTGGGAAAACATTGTTTTCCTATTGCATGGCACGGCCTGCTTCAAGAAGTCCTTACGTATGAGTTATTCCGCCACAAGGTGGCGCAGTGTATTGCAGAAGAGTCGCGGCTCCCCCCCCCCCCGGTACCATATAAAATCGGGATCACCACTAGACCAATCCAGTGTTTTCTCTGCAGTGATTCTGCGAAGATAGAAGATGGCAACCAAGTCTGCGGCCCTGCATGTCTATTTCTCCTGTTTCCGGACTCTCTGTGCCTCCCAGCCTTGGATGACGGTGAGGGTAGAGGAGCACTAGGGTCAAGTGCTCAAGGAGCGCTACTCCAAACCGCAGACCCTGTACCACAAAGGGTAGCCGGCCATAGGCTTTTAAGGTGAGCCTACTAGGGATGCGTGGAGTTCCTGTCCTAGCTTCTGAGGGGGTGAGTGTTTTTGGGACTGTGCCTTGATTTTCGCGCTCTTGGGGGGGGGGGGGGGGGGGGGGTGATGCGTATCGCGGCCTCCTCCCGCGGCCCGCTTCTCAAGGTTCCTTTGCTGGCGCCATTTTGATTCTGCTGCGCGTCTGGGGCCCTTCTTCCTCCCGGAGCTGCGGCGGTGATCTCTGCCTGTCGCTTCCTCCTGTGTCTGGCGGCTTGGTGACTTTGTCCTGCTTGGTCCGTAAGTCCCCTTTAGGGTTTTTGGTTTCCTTAGGGCATGTGCTGCGGGATGCTTGTGTCTTATGTCTTTCAGGCGGGACCACTGTGGGTTGTGGTTTCTCCCGGTCCTGCCCCTTACCCTCCCTCATCTCCCCTTACTGGCTTTTGGGGGCATCCTGGTGGGTTTTTTTATTAGGCCTTACCCTGTGCTGGCCTATTGCACCTGTCTTAATCGCCATATGGAGGCTTCTGGGGATAGCGCGTTTGGGGGCCCTTTGGGGCAATCCTGGCTGTGTGCCATGTGCGGGGAATCCCCTCCGAGTAACAGTGCCGCGGTGTGCGTGCCGTGCGCTCAGGGTATCGTTGCAGCCCAGGCTGGGCTACCCGCTTCGCGTCCCAGCTCTGCACTCCCTTTGGCGTCGCCTACCCCTCCGCGCCTGCATTTAGCCCCCAGTGAGGGGGATACTAGCGGGGGGTCCCAGTCTGACCTGGCACTGCATGTGGCCAGCATTGAAAGGCAGCTTGCCAGGCCTGTTCCACATAAGGCCTCTGGCAAGAAGCGGCACCTGGCTCCCGCGACCTCACTCTTTCCTGAGGAGGATGAGGGACTTGATGCTTTTGGTGGCCTTTACCCCCTAGAGGGGGAACTCTTCCAGGACTCCTCCTCTGGGGACCAGCAGGAGGGTTACGACAGTGACCCTGGGTCTGCGTCTGGGGAGGACTCATGGTTCCCTGAGGACAATAACCTGTTGGATAAGAGGTATCCTTTCCCTGCTGACCTGGTCAAGCGATGGTCTTGTCCCCCTGAGATGGACACTCCCAGTCTAGGGCTGTCCAACACCTCGGTCATGCCTTCCCCTGTTACTACTACACTGCGGGACAGCGAGGACCGGCGCATGGATCAGCTGGCCTGCCATGCTTTTACATTTGTGGGGGCTGGGCTGCATCCAGCCTGCGCCGCTGCTATTACAGCTATTGCCCTTAAACAGCTCAAGTGGCTCCTTGATGGCACTACGGCTGGTACCGGGGGTGAGGATTAGAGGGCCCTTTTTTGCTTTGCTCTGATATTCGAAGTGTCGCACACCCCGCTTCAAGACATTCATTAGATGTGGGTATACCGACCTGTAGCTGGCGATCCCGCAGAGATAAAAGTAAGACCCTCCCGGCCCACAAATACCTGGGACCTCCCATTCACTCGCTGGCTTTGACGGCGTGGTTGCTGAAACCTCCATCTTGAGGGAGGAAGGTCTTTCTGATGCTGTCATTCAGACACTGGTTAGGGCTAGAAAGCAGTCTTCCTCTGCCATCTATTATAGGACTTGGAGGTCTTATGTTGATTGGTGTGAGGTCAGGGCCTTGCCTTGCAGGGCGTTTTCTTTCCCTAGGGTCTTGGAATTTCTGCAACATGGTCTGGACCAAGGTTTGCAGCTTAGTACGCTGAAGGGGCAGGTTTCTGCCCTGGCGGTTTTCTTTCAAAAGTCTTTTGCTCTTCATCCTCTGGTTAAGACCTTTTTCCAGGGGGTTACGCATGTGCGGCCTCCTAGGAAGCCTTTGCTCCCAGTTTGGGATTTGGATTTGGTTTTGTCTGCCTTGCAGGGTCCTCCTTTTGAACCTTTGCAGGATATTGCACTTTCTACGCTTACTCAGAAGGTTTTTTTTTTTTTCTGGTTGCCATCACTTCTGTTCGGCGTGTTTCGGAGTTGGCAGCCTTGTCTATTTCGGCTCCTTACTTTGAGAGGCATCGGGACAAGGTTGTTTTCCGCTTCAAGCCAGATTTCCTTCCTAAGGTGGTCTCTGCTTATCATTTGAATCAGGATATTCTTCCCTCCTTGTGTCCTAAGCCCAGCAATGACAAGGAGAGGGTTTTGCATTCTTTGGATGTGGTTCGCTGTGTGAAGTACTATTTGGTGGCTACTTCTCCTTTTTGTAGGACTGACGCCCTTTTTGTGGTGCCCTCTGGGCCTAGGAAGGGTTTGGCTCCTGCCAAGTCTTCCATTAGTAAATGGATTCGCCAGGCCATTGTTGGGGCCTATTCTGATAAGGGGAAGGTTCCCCCTTTTCGTGTTACTGCTCATTCTACTCGTGCTGTTGGGGTGTCCTGGGCCTTCCAGCACCAGGCTTCTGTTGAGCAGGTTTGTAAGGCTGCTACTTGGTCTTCGGTTCACACTTTTTCCAAGTTTTACAGGTTGATGTTCGGGCCTCAGCGGATGCTGTTTTTAGCCGTAAAGTTCTGCAAGCTGCAGTGGTTTAAGTTTGTGCCTTGTTGCCTTTTTTTTTTTTTTTTTTTTTTTTTTTGGATCCCCGCCCTTTATGGACACTGCTATTGGATGTCCCAAGTGTAATGAATGTCTTGAAGCGGGGTGTGTGACATACTTAGAATACCATTTTGTGAATACTCACCTGTAAAATGGGTATTATAAGTATGTCACACACCCCGCTTCACCCTGCCCTTTTGTATTCTGGATCCTTTATATGCTGAACCTTAGTTTTAATTGGCTTTCCTGGTCCGTTGATCTTACTGCTATCTTTCTTTATACTGGGGAGTGAGTGAGAGGTCCCAGGTATTTGTGGGCAAGGAGGGTCTTACCTTTTTTATCTCTGCGGGATTTTCATCTACAGGTCGGTATACCCACATGTAATGAATGTCTTGAAGCGGGGTGTGTGACATAGAATACCCATTTTACAGGTGAGCATTCACAAAATGGTATTTTTGTTATCCTTACTGCCATGGATGATGCGGTACGGCTGAGTAGTAGGGCCTCTGCCCTTTTGGTGGCTATGCGCCGCTCTGTCTGGCTGCGTCAGTGGGCGGCTGCCGTTAAGAAGGCTCTCTCTGGGCTCCCTTTTACGGGGCTGCGGCTCTTTGGTGAGTGTCTGTCTGGATGTCCTAGCCAAGGATGGTAAGCTGCCTCAGCGTATAAGGCTGCCTCAGCCTTTTCGGGGGCCCTCTGCTTCCCTCCCCTCTTTTCGTGCTCCCAGAGGAGGTCATGGCTCCCTCCTTTCGTGTACCCGCAGGGATTCTTGGGGCCGTGGTCGTCCTGGTCTTTCATGGGGTCCCAAACCTTCTCCCAAGCCCCCTCAGGCATGAGGAGGCGCCCTCACCCATCCAGGTGGGGGGATGGCTTTGGCTCTTTGCTCACGTCTGGAGGCTCCGCGTCTCAGACCGGTGGATTCAGGAGGTGATGTCCTCCGGTTACAAGATAGTTTGCAGCCTGGCCGCCCCCAAGATTCATCAGATCCCGGATGTCTCAAAACCCTCAGCTCAGGGTTTGCGGCTTGCGGTTCAATGTCTGGAGTCAGGAGTCATTTGTCTGGTGCCTTCCCAGGGGTTCTACTCCAATCTGTTCACGGTCCCCAAAAAAGACTGGTCATTGAGGCCCATCCTGGACTTGAAGGGTCTCAACAAGTTTGTCAGGTTCAAGCACTTTCGCATGGAGACACTACGCTCGGCTTTCAGTACTGTGCCTGGGCGACTTCATGACCTCTGTGGACATCAAGGATGCCTATCTTCACGTGCCAATTTTTGCAGGTCATCAGATTTCTCAGGTTTGCTCTGGAGGATCAGCTTTACCAGTTTGTGGCTTTAGTGGTCGGTATCACCTCGGCTCCTTGGGTGTTCACCAAGGTGCTGGCGGGCGCGATGGCTCTGCTGCGGAATCGGGGCATTTGCATCCACCCTTACCTGGACGAAATTCTGATTGCGGCTCAGTCTCCATCAGGCCGAGAAGGATACTCAGGTGGTGACCTCCACTCTCAAGTCCTTCGGCTGGGTGATCAACTATTCCAAGTCTTCACTGTCTGTCTTTGGTGAGGTCCTTTCTGGGCATGACTCTGGATACCTCTCAGGTCAAGGTATTCCTGCCTCAGCAGAAAGTGGAGTGCCTTCAGAAGCAGGCATGGACTCTGCTCTTGTGTCCCTATCCTTCCATCCGGCAAATGATGCAGTTAGTGGGTCTGATGGTGTCCTGCTTGGAGGCGGTCCCCTTTGCTCAGTTTCACATGAGACCTCTTCAGTTGCACCTCTTGTCAGTTTGGGATCGGGACCCTGTGTCCCTGGATCAGGAATTTGTTCTGTCCCCCCCTGACCAGACAGTCCCTCTCGTGGTGGCTGGACTCAGGTCCTGCCCACTAGACGGTTCCCCTTCTTCCTCCGTGCTGGGAGACTGTCACCACGGATGCCAGTCTGACCAGTTGGGGTTTTTTTTTGGAAGTCTCTGAAGTTCCAAGGTCTGTGGGGCCCCCAGGAGGCTCTTGCTCCCATCAATGTCCTGGAACTGAGGGCGATCAGGTTGGTTCTTTCTCAGCTGACCACACCCCTTCGGGGTCAGGCTGTTTAGATCCGCTCAGACAACCAGACTGCGGTTGCCTACATCAATCATCAGGGAGGGACTCGAAGCAAGCGAGCCCTCAAGGAAGTGTCCCGGATACGGTCTTGGGCGGAAAAGAATGTCCCTTGCATTTCGGTGGTTTGCCTCCTGGTTCTCCACCCCCAGAATGTAGACTCCCTGAGCAGGGGAACGTCTCAGCTGGGGGAATGGTCCCTCAGCAACAAGGTATTTCCTGTGTCACTGCTGGGGTCAGCCGGATGTGGACCTTTTTTGCTTCCCGCCACAATCGCAAGCTTCCTAGGTTTGTCTCCCTGTCGCAGGATCCTCTGACTTTCGCCACGGATGCACTAGCAATGCCTTGGATGGCGTTTCGGCTCCTGTGTTCCCTCCCTTTCCTCTGTTTGGCAGGGTGCTGCGCAAGATAGCACAGGAAGGGGTCCAAGCCATTCTGGTGGCCCCCTGTTGGCCAAGAAGGGTGTGGTTCGCAGACGTTGTGCAGTTGGCAGTAGATTAGTATGTCTTGCCCAAGGATCCAGATCTGCTCACTCTGACAATTGGGATGGCACAGTTCCTAACGCTGGTTTTTACTGCTTGGCTGCTGAAACCTCCATCTTGATGGATAAGTGTTTGCCGGCTTCTGATACCATGATTAGGGCTAGGAAGAAGTCCTCGTCCTTTATCTAACACAGGACATGGCATGCTTACGTTGCCTGGTGTGATTCCAAGTCTCTTCCCTTTCGGGTGTTTTCTATCCCTAGGATTCTGGAATTTTTGGAACATGGTTTGGATTCGGGTCTTCAACTTAGTACCCTCAAGGGACAGGTGTCTGCTCTGGTAATTTTTTTCCAAAGATACTTTGCCAATCACCGGCTGGTTAAGACTTTCTTCCAGGGAGTTACTTATGTGCGTCCGCCACATAACCTATGCTACCGGTTAGGGGCCTGAATCTGGTGTCTGCTCTGCAGGGTCCTCCCTTTGAGCCTATCCGTGGGGCTGCTTTGCCCATTCTGACTCTTAAGGTGGCCTTTTTGGTGGCTATTACTTCGGTCAGGCGAGTTTCTGAGCTTGCGGCAATTTCCATCAAACCTCCTTATTTTGAAAGGCATCCGGATAAGGTGGTGTTTCGGCTTAAAGCAGACCTTCACTCTGAATAAGAGTCTATCTTATATGTTTCCCACACCCTGTACATACAGATTGTCCACATTAAAAATCATCCTACCTGCATTTACTGCATGTTATGAGCCTTTAAACATCCAAGATGGCGGCATATGGAAGCCGCCATCTTATCAGGCAGCCTGCAAACAGGAAGTGCCTCCTGACTGTGCTGCTCTGCATTCTGGGACTGCTGGCCTTTATCTGACCCCAGCTCTGCTCTGTCTGAGCAAAGCACAGCTATAACCCGCCCCCTGTACCTTATCCCACTCTCCTCTCCTCAGTAAGTCTGATGCTTCTGAGTCAAGATGGCGGCGCCCATATCCTAAATTCCTGAACAGAGTTGCAGCCCAGTGGGGGAAAGAATAATAAGTTAGTGACTAAAAACGTAAAATATATTAATTTTAGATGCTAGGGAACCGTTTTTTAAGAGTTTGGGCTTTTCATTAAATCACGCTGTAGGACCGGTTTAAGCTGATTTCTTGCCTAAGGTTGTGTCTGCTTTTCATCTCAATCAGGACATTGTTTTGCCTGCCTTGTGTCCTTACCCTGCTAATTCCAAGGAGCGGACCCTTCATTCTTTGGATGTTGTCAGGGCTCTGATGTTTTATTTGGTTGCCACTGAGCCTGTCAGGAAATCTGACGCTCTTTTTGTTCTTCCTGCTGGACCTAGGAAGGGTTTTCCTCCGGCTAAATCCACTATCAGCAAGTGGATCCGTCAGGCGGTGGAGCAGGCCTATTCTGCTAGGGGGAAGGTTCCTCCTTTTAGGGTTACTGCTCATTCCACTCGTGCTATTGGTACGTCTTGGGATTTTCAGCACCAAGCTTCTGTTGAACAAGTTTGTAAGGCCGCAACCTGGTCTTCTGTTCATACTTTTTCCAAGTTTTACAAGGTTGATGTTAAGGCCTCAGCTGATGCTGCTTTTGGCCGCAAGGTACTTCAGGCGGTAGTGGTTTGAGCTGTCTGTCTGTTCCTTTTTGGGGATCCCACCCTACCTTATGGACACTGCTTTTGGACATCCCATACGTAAGGACTTCTTGAAGCAGGCTGTGCCATGCAATAGGAAAAAGACAATTCTGTGAGTTCTCACCTGTAGAATTGCTTTTACTATGCATGGCACGGCCTGCTTCACCCCACCCTTATCGTTATTCTTTGCCTCTTTATGGTGATTGTTCCAAGTTTAGTTGGTTTTTTACCTTTACCTATCTCCCGGTTTCTTGAATAACTGCTTGTCAACGCTGGATTGGTCTAGTGGTGATCCTGTTTTTATATGGTACCGGGAGGAGCCACAAATCTTCTGCAGTACACTGCGCCACCTTGTGGCGGAATAACCCATACATAGACTTCTTGAAGCAGGCCGTGCCATGCATAGTAAAAGCAATTCTACAGGTGAGTACTCACAGAATTGTCTTTTTCCCTATATCCAGTCCAGGTTGTCCCAGAAGTAATGACAGTTCGGTAATCCCCTGCTAGGTGGCGCCTGACTGCAGGATCAAAAGCTGTAGCTCCTCCTGGCCCCCTAAAAAAAAAAAATAGGTGTCTCTCTGATTCCCTGTGTTCTTCCTGCAGTCTGCTGCATAAGGATTGTATGGATACTCTCTCCTGGAATACTGCAGCTGAGCGGGGCCTCCTAGCCTGTCGGCTGCTGCATACTTAATGCCTCTGATGGTGAGCCTATATAGAGGGGAGAGGAACCACCTTATGCCCACTGGGTTCATGCCCTTCCTGCCCCACAAGATTTATTGTATTGTGCCGGTGTTTACTTGACTGGACTGCCGTCCCTTGCGTGTTTTTTACAGTTTTTTTTTTTTTTTTTTTAACCTCACATGCTCACACTCCTCGCTCCCTCGTCACTCCACTCTCTCCTCTCCTTCATGCTGCCGCACTGTGGGGGGGGGGGGGGGCGGCACTGCACGGGCGGAGTAAGTCTGGGGCTGTGCGAGGGTGCTGGGCTCCTCTGGGCCGCCTGATGTTCCTGGGCCCTCCGCCATATTAAAGGCGGGCGCGATTTTCTCACCGTTGGGGGGGGGGCGGCCCTGCACTTTCGCGTCACGGTCGTCCGGCCCGCCCCTCGAACGTGTGCTGCTGGCTGATTTGCGCAATCTTCTCCTGCCTGCTGCTGTCTCTGCCTGCCTCCTGAGCGGTGTCGTGAGTCCCTCTTGATATTGTCTCTTATGCGCTGGGCATGTGCTGTGGAGTACAAGGACCTCAAGGCTTGCGTGGAGTTTGCCTTTGTTGTCTCTGCCATGGACGATGGTTTCCGGCTTGGTGCCAGGGTCTCGGCACTGGTCGCGCTTCACCACTCGCTCTAGTTCCGACAGGGGTCGTCTGATGCCGCGGCCAAGAAGGCACTCACTAGTATCCCCTTTGTGGGTCACAGGCGGTTTGGGGAGTGTCTGGACCTCCTGGTCAAGAACAGAAGACTCCCTCAGCGACGAAATTCTGCACAGCCCTTTCGGGGTTCATCTGCCTATCGCTCCGAGGAGGAAGAGGCTCTTCATTTTCAGGTGCTCGCAGAGATTCCTGGGGACGAGTTAGGTCCCGTGGCCGATCCAGGCCCAAGCCCCCTACCAAGGCCCCTCTGGCATGAGGGGGTGCCCTCACCCATCCGGGGGGGGCGGCTTCTGCTTTTTGCTCACGTCTGGATCAGTGGATTCAGGATGTGGTTTCCTCGGTTACAAAATAGAGCTGGCAGTCTGGTCGCCCTCCAAGATTTCATCAGTCACGACATTCCCAGAACCCATTGACAGCAAAAGGCCTGCGGATGGCCGTCCAACACCTTCTGCTGTCCGGTGTGATTTGTGCCGTGCCTCGGCAGGAACAGGGTCAGGACTTTTACTCCAATCTGTTCATGGTGTCAGACATTTGCGCATGGAGACCTTATGGCCCGCATTGAGCTCGCTTCGACCTGGCACCTTCTTGACCACGGTGGACATCAAAGATGCTTATCTGCACATCCCTATATTCCAGGGGCATCAAAAGTTCCTGAGGTTTGTGTTGGAGGATCAGCACTACCAGTTTGTGGCGTTGCCATTTGGGATATCATCAGCCCCCCGTGTGTTCACCAAGGTGCTGGCGGGTGTCATGGCTATCCTGAGGAGCCAGGGCATTCGTGTGCTGCCTTATCTGGACGATTTACTGATTGCGGCTCAGTCTCTTCAGGCCGAGAGCGACACCTGGACGGTGTTGTCCACTCTCGATTTCGGTTGGGTAATCAATTGTCCCAAGTCTTCAATCACTCCCTCGATGGTGAGGTCTTTTCTGGGCATGATGTTAGACACCTTTCTGGCCAGGATATTCCTGCCACGGCAGAAGGTGGTTGGGTCTTCAGATGCAGGCCTTGCTGTCTTGTCAGCAACCATCTGTCCGTCTGGGGATTAAACTGTGGGCCTGATGGTGTCAGCCAAGGGCACTGCCTCAAAGCATACATTCCACATGAGACCTCTTCAGTTTAATCTGTTAACCGGTTGGGATCGGACGCAGGAGTCATTGTAACGGGAGTTTTTCACGGTCTCCCCCGGCCAGGCAGTCCCTTTTGTGGTGGCTGGACTCCAGAAATCTGCTGGTAGGCAAGTCATTTCTGCCTCCACAGTGGGGGATTGTCGCCACGGACGCCAGCCTGACCGGCTGGGGAGGCTTTTGGCTGACTCAGAAGATCCAGGGTCAGTGGGGGCCACAGGAGGCCCGCTTACCTATAAATATCTTTTGAGTTGAGAGCAATCCGGTTGCTGCTGCTTCACTTGACTCCCCATCTAAGGAGTTGTGCGATTCAGGTTCGCTCGGACAATCAGACGGCGGTCGCCTACATAAATCGGAGGTGAAACTCTGAGCAAGCGAGCCCTCAAGGAGGTGACCCAGATTCTGACTTGGGCAGAGGAGAATGTTCCCTGCATCTCTATTCCTGGGATAGAGACCCAGGAGGCAGACTCCCTGAGCAGGAATGCCTCACGCCTGGGGGAATGGTTTTTCAGCAACAAGATTTTTTGCGCTGGGGTCAGCCGGGTGTGGAACTATTTGCGTCCAGACAGTTTCAAGCTCCCGAGATTCGTCTCCCTGAGGAGAGATCCTCTGGCCTTTGCCACAGACGCTCTGGCGATTCCTTGGACGGAGTTCAGGCTCCTTTATGCGTTTCCTCCGTTTCCACTCCTGTGCCGAGTGCTGTGCAAGATAGCCCAGGAAGGGGGTACCAACCATCCTGGTGGCTCCTCGCTGAGGCGGGGTTGGTTCGCAGCCATAATTCAGATGTCAGTCATTCGCTACGTCTAGCCTGACAATCCAGGGCTTCTCACACGGGGGTCGCTGCGGCACCCCAATTTACAGACACTGGCTTGACGGCCTGGCTATTGAAACCTCAATCCTGACGGACAAGGGGCTGTCAGCCACGGTTGTTCAGACCATGATTCAGACGCGGAAGAAGTTTCTTCCATGATATACTACTGAGTTTGGCATGCCTACATTGCTTGGTGTGAATGCAAGAGCCTTGTCGCACTTTCCCTATCTCTAGGATTTTGTTTTTTTTTTTTTTTTACAACACGGCTTAGACTTGGGTCTCCAGCTGAGCACCCTCAAGGGCCAGGTCTTGGCCTTAGCCATATTCTTCCAAAGATCCAATGCCATTCATAGACTGATCAAGACCTTTTTCCAAGGGGTTACCATGTACGCCCACCTTTACAAATTACAAAGTTTTTACAAGGTTGATGTAAGCATCAGCTGAGGCCCTGTCTTTGGCCGAAAAGTGCTTCAGGCAATAGTGAAATGAACTACATGCGGTTTCGCACTGGGGGATCCCGCCCTAATACACTGCTTTTGGATGTCCCAACTGTCATTACTTCTGGGACAACCTGGACTGGATATAGTGAAAAATACAATTCTGTGAAACTCGCCTGTAGAATTATTGTTGAATATATCCAGTCCAGGTCATCCCACCCCTCCCTTATTCATTATATCTGGATTGCCTGTTATGGTGATTGCCTTTTTGTATTGGACCGTTGTCCTTAATTTTGAGGTAGCACAAAAAACAAATTGGGGATTTATAAATGGGCACTCACACTAGTAGTATAGAAAGGTTATAGAAAATTTATTCAAAATGCTATGTACACCAATAAAAAACATATATATAACATACACTAACAAGACAAGATTAAAAGGAGAATGAATGGGTCCCCGGGCTCTGCTAAGTAATCAATCCAATGTAAACAATATAAATTATAATAAGTCCATACATATTTCATACAAATCTACAAATGTATACATAGATACATGGAATAATGCTGCCCCCTAGTGAGCAATAAGTAAAAGACAGGGAATTGCATAAAAAGGAGTTCTAATTGATAGACTATATACAACAACCTAATCAGTGTATACACAACAAAAGTTATTTACAATATACAAAAAGTGCAAAGTGCATCAGAACAATTATTAAAGACCAAAACAGCTGAGTTTATATGAGACAAAATCAGAGTCTCATTAAGCTCATGAATGTGCTGGATAATATACTCTAACTCGTGCTCCTATAACCCCAATGAAAAATAGTGAGAAAAGAAAATCAATAAATAGATAATGAAAAGATAATATATATAATAGGGAACGTCTCTCTATGATAGGGGACGTCTCTCTATGATAATGAAGCATTAGGCTTCCCTGTGCCATGCATATAAATAATAAGCAGCTCCCTCCCCAAGTAGAATCAGCAAGCTGTATACAGGTGAAATACTTAGAAGCTGAGAAATAACTAACACAAAGCCGTTTTACTGCGGCTGAGCAAAGGGGGACAAAGGGAGCAGGGAGGGCACAAAAGGCATGCTTTCAATTATGAATAATCAAACATAATAAGACAATACTACCGACAGCAGATCTATTCCCGGGACCTCCGGCTGCCCCACGCGTTCCGCCGTGCGCCCACGGCTTCTGATTGGGGTAATGTGATCTCCATTGTTAGCAGTGAAAAATACAATTCTGTGAAACTCGCCTGTAGAATTATTGTTGAATATATCCAGTCCAGGTCATCCCACCCCTCCCTTATTCATTATATCTGGATTGCCTGTTATGGTGATTGCCTTTTTGTATTGGACCGTTGTCCTTAATTTTGATGGAGAGAGTACATGCTGAAGCTATGTGAAATAACATGGTTTCTTGGCCTCCCGACCTGTCTCTTTTCTTAGTGCTGTTCAACCACTGGGGAATCAGATACCTGTTTTATAGGGGGCCAGGAGGAGCTATAGCTTTTGATCCTGCAGTCAGGCGCCACCTAGCGGTGGATTACCCAACTGTCATTACTTCTGGGACTACCTGGACTGGATATATTCAAAAACAATTCTACAGGTGAGTTTCACAGAATTGTATTTGGTTAGTATGTCAGAGGACCTAACATGCTGGCAAAGACATTCAACTCATGAACCATAACTTACCTATTTCAGGGCCAAGGGGCTCTGGGTTCAGGAGGTCCACTCCTTTCAGTCATTGAGCTCTGTATGTCCTCTGCTGGGGTGTATTAGGAAAAGTTAAATGTAGGGCTAACTGCTCACATGAGGGGGTTGGTTTGGTGGACCTGCTTTACGGACTTGACAGTCAACCAGTTTTGTGTTTATATTGTAAAATACAGCTGCTGTAATTTTGACTTCTCTTTTTCAGTGGCAAAACTATGACCGAGCTCCATACTGGGATTACTATGGTGGTGGTGGTGGCGGAGGTGGTGGCGGCGGCTATCGTGGATACCGGTGAATGAAGTAGTCGTACAGGGGCAAAGCCAGCTTGGGGGGGGGGGGGGTGGCTTGGGTTGTATATTTGTTTTTGTTTTTTTTCTACATTAAACATGGAAACAATTTTTGGAGGAGAAACTGCAGAGCATGTTAAAAGGTCAGAGACTCAATCTCCTTTTTTTCAATTTGTGTTTGTCAATCTTTAAGAACCTGCTGAGGCTCCAAACTGTCAGGTCCTGCGACCGGGGGGTGCTCTGTCATGATTGTCCTCGAAAGCATTGAGGCAGACACCTGTGTGATTGGGGGCTCCGTCCTGCCCTGCGTCCTCCTGCTTAGCTGGGAGTATTATGCAGTGATTTTTACTTCTGTCTCATCGTAAGCCTGTAACCTTTTTAATTTTTATGCCGAGAGAAGAAAAAACATTTTTAAGAAATAAACGTGTGATGTAATTTTGTCCAGTTTGTGTTGTAGTATCACATGTACACTGTGCGGGTAGTCATCTTATGGGCTGGGCCAATATGTTGGGGAATGCAGCCTATTAATAAAAATAAAACCTTGATATCACCGGAGATACTGGCTCAGTGTGCCGTGTAGCTTCCTCAATTCTGTATGAGTGGTAGGAACGCTCTGGGAGGTTCATAAACAGAGTTATAGAAATGCGGCGCAGCAGCCTGTCCATGTGACTCTTGTGTGACCAGGGGAGCAGACGTGTTGTGTGCATGTGTGGGGAGGGGGTGTGCTAGACAATCCTATCCTGTGATGGCTTTGCAACATTAGAACACTTGCTGCAGTAATATTGATGTAATGTCTAACCATTCTTGAGAAAGCACAACTAATTTAAAACCAGTTCTTAATAGTGGAGGGGAATTGGAGGTAAGTCTTGGACATTAGAATTTATAGGGGGCCGGGAGGAGCTTCTGCTGTTTGCTCAGATCTGGAGACGTCACGTCTCGGATCGGTGGATTCAGGAGGTGGTGTCCTCCGGTTACAAGATAGAGCTGGCAGCCAGACCACCCTCAAATTCCTATGTTCAAGGATATCCCGAAACCTGCTAAAAGCTCAGGCTTTCAGACAAGCTGTTCAACACCTCCTGTGGATAGGTGTGATTTGCCCTGTGCCCCGGCAGGAGCAGGGTCAGGGGTTCTACTCCAACATGTTCACGGTTCCCAAGAAGGACAGAACGCTGCGGCCGATCTTGCACCTGAAAGGTCTCAACAAATTTGTAAAGGTCAGGCATTTCCGCATGGAAACGTTGCGGTCGGCGGTGAGATAGCTTCGGCCCAGCCAGTTCATGACCACGGTGGACATCAGGGATGCTTATCTGCACATCCCGATTTTCCAAGGACATCAGAAGTTCTTGAGGTTTGCACTGGAGGATCAACATTACCAGTTTTTAGCGCTCCCATTCGGCATATCCTCAGCCCCCCGAGTGTTCACCAAGGTGCTGGCAGGCATCATGGCTATCCTGAGCAGTCAGGGTATTCGTGTGTTACCCTATCTGGACGACTGCTGATTTCTGCCCAGTCCCTTCAGGAGGCCGAGAGCGATACTCGGATGGTGCTGTCAACCTTGGAAACCTTCGGTGGGGAAATCAATTACCCCAAGTCGTTTATCACGCCTTCAACAGTGAGATCCTTCCTGGGAATGACGATAGACACCGCTCAGGTCAAGGTTTTTCTGCCACAGCAGGTTTTGGGACTCCAGACGCAAGTGCAGGCCTTGCTGACTTGTCAACAGCCATCGGTACGTCTGGGGATGAGATTGGTGGGCCCTATGGTGCCATGCTTCGAGGCAGTACACGTCGCCCAATTTCACATGAGACCTCTACAATTGAACCTGCTGACTGGCTGAAATCAGTTGCAGGAATCTCTGGAACAGAGTTTCTCGCTGTCCGCCCTGGCCAGGCAGTCCCTCTTGTGGTGGTTGGACTCCCGGAACCTGCTGGTAGGCAAGTCCTTTCTGACTCCCCATTGGGAGATAGTTACCACGGATGCCAGTCTTACAGGCTGGGGAGGCGTTTGGCAGACCCAGAAGATCCAGGGTAAGTGGGGTCTGCAGGAGAACAGTTTACCCATAAATCTCTTGGAGCTGAGAGCGATCCGGTTGGTTCTTCTACGCTTGACTCCCCATTTCAGAGGCCATGCGATCCAGGTCCGCTTGGACAATCAGACAGCTGTGGCCTACATCAAGCACCAGGGCAGGACTCTGAGCAAGAGATCCCTTAAGGAGGTAACTCTGATTTTGACTTGGGCAGAGGAGAATGTTCCCTGCATCTCGGCAATTTACATACCCGGGGTGGAAAACCAGGAGTTCCTTGTGCCTGGGGGAATGGTCCCTCAGCAGAGAGACTTTTCAGGCTCTGTGCCTCCGCTGGGGCCAACCAGACGTGGATCTGTTTGCGTCCAGACACAATCACAAGTTTCCAAGGTTCGTCTCTCTCTCTCTCTCAAGAGATCCTCTGGCCATAACAGACGCTCTGGAGATCCCTTGGACGGAGTTCAAATTTATGTATGCATTCCCTCCGTTTCTGCTCCTGGGCAGAGTGCTGCGCAAGATAGCCCAGGAGGGAGTGCCAGCTATCCTGGTGGCTCCTCGCTGGTCGACAAGGAGTTGGTTTGCAGACACAGCTCAGATGTCAATAGATCACTACATCATGTCCGACGACCCAAGTCTTCTCACACAGGGGTCGCTGCGGCACCCGAATTTACGAACGCTGGCTTTGACGGCCTGGCTATTGAAACCTCAATCCTAACAAAGAAAGGGTTAGCGACCACTGTTCACACAATGATTCAGGCACGGAAAACGTCTTCTTCCATGATATACTACAGAGTTTGGCGGGCCTATATCGCTTGGTGCGAGGCCAAGAGCTTTCCTTGCTGGAAATTTTCTATTTCTAGGATTCTGGAATTTTTACAACACTGTTTTAGATTTGGGCCTTCAACTGAACACCCTCAAGGGTCAGGTCTAGGCCTTAGCCATTTTTTTTTTTCCAGAGATCTATTGCCAACCATAGGTTGATCAAGACTTTTTTCCAGGGAGTCACCCATGTCCGGCCACCGCGTAAGTCAGTTTTACCGATGTGGGACTTAAATCTAGTGCTGTCTGCACTCCAGGGTCCTCCCTTTGAGCCATTGAATGATGCAACATTGTCTATGCTGACTCTCAAGGTGGTCTTTCTTGTGGCGATCACATCGGTGCGTTGTGTATCAGAGGTGACCGCGCATTGTATAAAACCACCCTACTTTGGGTTGCATAGAGATAAGGTGGTTTTTTGTTTTAAACCTGATTTTTTGCCTAAGGTCTCCCTTTCACCTTAATGAGGAAGTTGTCTTACCTTCCTTGTGTCCAACACGGCTAATTCCAAAGAACGAACCCTCCATGCCTTCGATGTGGTCAGAGCCATAAGGTATTACCTGGCTGCGACTGAATCCTTCAGGAAATCGGATTTGCTTTTTGTCTTAACAGAGTTCTAGGAAAGGATTGCCACCAACCAAGTACACTTTCAGTAAGTGGATTTGACAGGCGGTGGTACAAGCCTATTCTGCCAGGGGGGGAAGGAACCCCCTTTTCGGATCACAGCTCATTCTACCAGGGTTATTGGTGCCTCTTGGGCTTTTCAGCATCAGGCATTGGTGGAACAAGTTTGTAAGGCCGCAACTTGGTCTTCTGTTCATACTTTTACAAAGTTTTACAAGGTGGATATCAGGGCCTCAGCTGACGCTGTTTTTGGCCGAAAGGTGCTCCAGGCGGTAGTGAAATGAACTACATGCTGTTCCGCACTGGGTATCCCGCCCATATGGACGCTGCTTTTGGATGTCCCATTCGTGAAGATATCAGGACGGCCTGGACTGGATGGAGGAGAAAAATAAAATTCTGTGATACTCACCTGTAGAATTGTTTTTGTATCCATCCAGTCCAGGCTGTCCCACTCCGCCCTTGTGTTCATTATGTCCTGCATGCCTGTTATGGTGATGACCCATTTTTGCTCATAGGACACTAGTTCAAGTTTATTGTAGTTTTTTGCATTAGAGTATCCCATGGGATATTGGATAATTGCTACTCCCCCTGTCCTGGAAGGTGGTAACAACAAACACCAGTTATTGAATCAGAGTAGTGAGAGCTTTTAATGAACTACTTGAGCATACTCCTTGTATACTCTTCATTAGAAGGTGGATCTTACCCTTTGAGCTTCTTAAGGCTACTTAAAACAGCACCATAGTGAAGTTGGACAACTTTTTTGTACATTGGCTGCCAGTAACCAGTTGTGGTTTCCAAGTGTGCTTGCACATCAATCCTGAATGGTTGCTGGTGCCTGGCTGCCAAACATGAAGTGATGACCTAACTATAGTCGCCCCCTTAACATGGGACCTATAGAAGAGCTTAACCTGGTCTTAAAAGCCAAGACAACCAGTTAATTCTAGTAAAAAATTTGGGTTTTGATCCGATTTAAATAGTGAATTGCTCCCCCAATGAAGTTTTGCCAATTTTCACTTCTCCTGCTTCACTCTAATCCCAGATAATGGTGCCTGTTTTAGCTGTAAAGCTCCTCCATTCGGCCATTGTGTGTGGCAAGGATTTCATTGCCACACTTATGCAATGATTGATCACCTGCCATCTTACCGAGAGGGAGAGCGCAAAAAAAAATGTTCCAGGACGATTCTAAAAATGAAATTATCCATTTCTAGTTCTACGCTCTAAGAAGGGAGTATCAGCAGGGGCTATGGCCAAATTTATATTCTAAGCAGACAGCACGTCCTGCTCCAGACATAGTCCTTACATGTGGGTATACCTCCGCCTTCAGTGCCGTGCACTGCAGAACATGAAGAAAACAAGCTCCTTCCGGCCCTACATATACCGGAGGACCTCCCACAAATCCCCAGTTTTCTCTGCAGTGCTGGAACTGCGAAGAAATGAAGTATCACGCTCTCGCAGGCGAGCGGGGCTTGACAGCCCGAGGCCCTGCGGGACTATTTCCACCCGTCCTCATTGTGAATTAATGCCTCCCAGCCTGGGCTGCGCAGGTCGGGGGAAGGTAGGCAGCACCTAGTGTGCTTATGGAGCTAGACTCCACCGCAATCCCTTCTATTGAGCCTTCTATTGGATGCCCCTCCCGCACTACTGCCCCTCGCCCGGTGTAGCGTGAACCCAGTATATTGGATCACCTTCCTCCCTTGATTTCCCCATTAGTGGGGGGAAAAAGGGGGGGGGGGGGGGCGGTCGTGTGTACGACGGCTAATCCTTGCCCTAATCACACTAGTCAACCATTGTCTTATTGGTCCTTGGAGTCAGAGCTGCGCTTCACTTTCAGCCTTTTGCTTTCCTACTGCGCCTACATGTATTACTCGGTGCGTACTTCAATTTTTATTCGATAGATGCGTTCTATCACTGTTTTCACCCTGTCAGATCTCTCTGAGGTGATGTCTCCCTGACAATATCTGTCGCTTCTGATAGGCTGCGCGCCTTCGAGCTTCCGCTCTCCGGGGTAGGGGGGGGCGTGGTGCGGTTTGGCGCGCTCCGCGTCATCGTCCGCTCTGGCCTGCCCTTCGAGGTTCGCTCGCCGCCGTTTCCTTCTCACATGTGCGTGGTGAAGACGATCCTCCCCTCGCTGTTCTGTAAGTGCCCTCATGGGCGATTCCTTTCCTAACTTGACTTCTTCGCACTTGGCTCTGACGTCCCTTTTCTCCGTGTGTCTTTCAGACTGCGGATCTCCCGGCCCGTTGTAGAGTCCGGCCCAGAACCATTTTAATCAAATCACTCCCACATCCCAGCGGGCGTTGGGGCATCCAGGGTTGCTTTACAGCGTCAATCCCTATTGGCATATTAAATATAATCACCATATGGAGGCATCTCAGGATATCGTGACAAGCCCGTCTGTGTGTAGCTTGTGGGGTCTTACCTAGCAGTGGTGACAATGCACGGGTCTGCGTCCCTTGTGCCCAGCAGGCGCTAGCTGGCCTACCCACCTCTTCTGAGGCTGGGCCCGCGCCTCGCCTTGTTTCTCCTACTCCCCCAAGCCTGAGTCTAACCCCCAATCCTAGTGGGGACTCCCATGCTGATTTTGCCGCTAGACTGGCTAGCGTGGAAAGTTTAGTCGCTGGCTCCTTGGCGTGCAAGGCTACCGCTAAAAAGCGCCACCTGAAGCCACTATTCTTCCTGTAGACTCGGATGATTTACATTTGTCCTACGCACACTCCCCCCTCAGAGGAAGGGGAACTGTTTTCTGACTCGGGGTCCTACGACGATGAGTCCAGGAGTCAGGATGAATCTGGTTCTGACCTTTGGTCCCAGAATGACGTTGATAGATTGCTGGCCCAGATCTTTGACGTGTTATCCCTCTCTCCCTCGCCTGCGGCTCCTCGGCAAAGAGGTGACCTGTTCCACACCGCTAAGGTGCGGTTGGAATTCCCTGAACAAACTAATTTTAATAATCTAGTCTTAAAGGAGTGGGAACATCCCAGCAAACTCCAGGGGGTTCCTAAGACTGTGGATAAGAAGTATCCGTTCCCTGCTGCCCTGATCAAGTGTTGGACTTCGCCGCCCGAAGTCCATGTCCCGATCCTGGGTCTGTCCAATACCTCGATTATGCACTCCCCTGACACTACTACGCTGCGGGATCTGGAGGATCGACGGGTTGATCAATTGGCATGTCATGCCTTTGCATTTGGGGGAGCCTCGCTCCGCCCGGTTTGCGCCTTAGCCATCACGGCGGTGGCGCTCAGGACTGTGGTTAAGACTGCTCTTGAAGGGGCGGATGACTTGCCATCCGATGCCGCCAATGTTTTGGTTACCTGTGAGACTTTTATCAATTATATACTGTCTGCATCGGACGATGCTATCAAGCTGAGTGCTAGATCCTCTGCTCTGGTGGTAGCCATACGCCGAGCGGTCTGGTTACGCCAGTGGGCAGCTGACAATGTCGCCAAGAAGGCCCTTACAGGGCTTCCTTTCAAAGGGCTGCGTCTGTTTGGAGAAAGGTTAGATATCTTTGCTAAAGGGGGCAAGCTGCCCCAGCGCAAGCGTCAGATTCGGCCCTTTCGTGGCCCAAGCTCCCACTCGACCCCCTACCGTGGGGCTAAACAGGGAAGAGGGGTGTCCTTTGCCGGAGCTCACACAGATTCCTGGAACAAGAACAGAGGACGCCGCCCCAGCTCTTCCTGGGGGCCAAAGCCCCTCCCAAGACCCCCCAGGCATGAAGGGGCGCCCTCGCCCGTCAGGGTGGGGGGACGTCTACAGCATTTTCAGAATGTCTGGAGACGCCACTTCCCAGACCGGTGGATTCAGGAGGTAGTGTCCTCCGGTTACAAGATAGTTTGCTGTACTGCCCCCTACCAGGTTCGTCGGGTCCCGAATCCGACAGGATCCTGCCTCAGCTCAAGTCTTGACGCTAGCGGTGCAGGACCTTCTAGACCTAGGGGTCATTTGCAAGGTCCCCTTAAAAGACAGGGGCGTGGGGTTTTATTCCAACCTGTTCACGGTGCCCAAAAAGGACGGGTCAGTCAGACCCATTCTGGACTTAAAAATCTTAAACCGATTTGTCAGAAACAGGCATTTTTGTATGGAAACTATGCGCTCGGCCATTGCCTCGCTGCGCCCAGGGGACTTCATGACATCTGTGGACATCAAGGACGCTTACCTGCACGTTCCGGTGTTCCCGGGGCATCAAAGGTTCCTCAGATTTGCGCTGCTCAATCAGCATTACCAGTTTGTGGCTCTGCCATTCGGACTTACGTCAGCCCCCAGGGTATTCACCAAGGTGCTGGCAGGAGTAATGTCTCTGAGACTAAAAGGCATACGAGTGTTGCCCTACCTGGACGATATACTCATCTCATCCCAGTCTCTGCAGCAGGCAGAGCTGGACACGCGGTTGGTGGTGACCACCCTGGAGTCCTTCGGCTGGGTGATCAATTACCCAAAGTCCTCTCTGTCCCCTTCCTCAGTGACACCGTTTCTGGGGATGATTCTGGATTCAGTTCAGTCAAGGATATTCCTTCCTCCACAGAAGGTGGAAGCTCTGACAACGCAGGTGGGGTCCCTGCTCTCGAGCCCTCACCCCTCTATCAGGCAGGGAATGCAGTTGGTGGGCTCGATGGAGGCAAGCTTCGAGGCGGTGCCATTTGCCCAATTCCATTTGAGAACTCTGCAGCTTCACCTTCTGTCAGTTTGGAACAAGGACCCAGTGTCCTTGGACGAGATCTGGGTGCTTCCCCCCTCGGTCAGACAATCCCTGGCGTGGTGGCTGGACCACGGGAACTTGACGAGGGGCAGATCCTTCCTGGCTCCCTCCTGGGAGACGGTCACAACGGATGCCAGTCTCTCGGGCTGGGGGGGATTCTGGAAGTCCCTGCGTTTCCAGGGGGAGGTGGGGTCCTCAGGAGGCCCATCTACCCATCAATGTCCTGGAACTCAGGGCGGTCAGGTTGGTGCTGGAACAATTGACACAGCACCTGAAGGGTCTGGCGATTCAGGTATGCTCAGACAACAGGACCGCGGTGGCCTACATCAATCATCAGGGAGGAACCCGGAGCAAGGGTGCTCTCCAGGAGGTGTCTCTGATTCTAACATGGGCAGAGACCAATGTTCAATGCATCTTGGCTGTTTACATTCCGGGGGCGGAAAATCTGCTAGCAGATGCCCTGAGCAGGGGGTCGTCCCGTCAGGGGGAGTGGTCCCTCTCCAACTCGGTATTTCAATCCCTGTGTCACCGTTGGGGTGTCCCAGACATGGATCTGTTTGCGTCCCGTCACAATCGCAAGCTACCGAGCTTTGTATCTGTCTCAGGATCCTCTGGCTCTGGCCACGGATGCTCTGGCAATGGGTTTCGGCTCCTGTATGCGTTTCCACCACTTCCCCCTTCTGGGCAGAGTGCTACACAAGATCGCTCTGGAAGGGGTACCCACTATTCTGGTGGCCCCAAGGTGGCCAAGAAGAGTGTGGTTCGCAGACGTGGTTCAAATGGCAGTAGATCGGTACGATCTACCAAGGATTCCAGACCTCCTAACTCAGGGGTCTCTACGCCATCCCAATTTACTAACTCTGGCTTTGACGGCTTGGCTATTGAGACCACCATTTTAAAGGAAAAAGGTTTGTCTGCTTCTGTAGTGGCTACCATGGTCCAAGCCAGGAAGAAGACCTCTTCTGCCATATATTTTAGGGTTTGGCGTGCCTACATTGACTGGTGCGAATCCAGGTCACTTCCCTGCCGGGAATTCTTAGTACCCAGGGTGCTGGAGTTTTTACAACATGGTCTAGACTTAGGTCTGAAGCTTAGTACCTTGAAGGGCCAGGTTTCGGCCCTGTCTATCTTCTTTCAGAAGACCTTTGCCCAGCACTCTCTTATCAAGACCTTCTTTCAGGGGATCACTCATGTGCGCCCCCCTCGGAAACCTATGGTTCCTGTTTGGGATCTGAATTTGGTTTTGTCTGCCCTGCAGGGTCCTCCTTTTGAGCCTATTCCTGCTCCACCCCACCCTGGTTTCACTTTGTTCTGGATCCCCTGTTTGGCGATGTTATACTTGATATTTTGTTTTGCCAGTTTTGGGTGGTTGTTTCTCCTAGCCTCTCCTTCTGCTTTTCAATGCTGGGGATTTGTGGGAGGTCCTCCGGTATATGTAGGGCCGGGAGGAGCTTGTTTTCTTCATGTTCTGCAGTGCACGGCGCTGAAGGCGGAGGTATACCCACATGTAAGGACTATGTCTGGAGCAGGACGTGCTGTCTGCATATAATACCAACTCTACAGGTGAGTACTTCACAGAGTTGTATTTTCCCAAGTTCAGTGGGTTTTGTTCCGCTATTAACCCTGTCAAAGCCCTTAGCCGTATACACACATCAAAGGATGTTGAGTAAGTGTTTCTAGTTGTTGTAGTGTGAAAGCCAGTTGCAGAATGTTTACTCCCTAACATGGAAGTTTACTAGGAGGCAAAGTTTGGCCAGGCTGCTATGAACATTGAATATCCTGGCTTTTTTTCCTCTTTTAAAAGTTCTCAAAACTGTATTGGATGTCATCACTAGATTTGTAATTGAGAGGATTCTACACCTGTGGCTTTTTGGCCTGGCTATGAAGGTACCAACCTTGTTCCCCAGTGCAAATAGTTCCATCTTCTTGCTCTGTGGCCTTAGCTATGTGTTAGAACTGGGGGCATATTGCCAAGCAGCCCGGTCCTCCTGAGGGCTTGGCTTTCAAGAATAAGAGTACGTTTTGAAGATCCTGCAGCTCTTTCCTGCGTATCCTCCTTTGCCGACAGCTTGCCAGATATCCATGGAGTACAACCAAAATGATGTGAGGACCCTGATCTAAACTGGACACGTGTGGCATCACTACTGTGAGAATAGGGGAACTGTGTCTCCAAAAGACTAGGTTGGGAAGATGAATTTACAAAATCATTTGGAAAATGGGATAGAATGGAGTTCTTACCCCCCAAGTTTCAAGGACGGCTATCTGTCAGGCGGACCTCCTCCTTCGTGCCCATTTAATGGGGGTTCTGGGTGTCGTTCAGTCTTTCAAATCGGCCTAGGGGATAATAAATATGCAAGACAGAAGAACACAGTCATTGGAATGCTTTCGACTATCTCGTGTAGAACGCATCTGGGGCTTCTCCCTTTGACTATTTTATTTATAGTAAAACAGAAAACGTACATATGTCATCTAGAGGGGGCGCATCATCATATTAGAAAAAAACTGAATATCTGGCTCAGTAATTGGGCTGTTCTAACTAATGAGCATGTTGGAATGTGATCTACGTCTAAAAGGGAGGCGACTCAAAAGGTGTTGTCCAGCTTCTCGACGCCATCTTTATCACAGTAATACATTAGTAGCAGCGTATTCTATTATCTTCATAATCCTAAGCATTATTGTCAAGCAAAAGTGAAATAGCGCAGAGTGAAGGGTTTATTTCAGCTTTATTTGCCACTAAGTGTACAACAAATGGATAGAAGGAATGTTCACATATATATTCATTTTATTGATTTTGACCTCCATCTATCACCCAAGCAGTGTTGGAATAAATAAGCAATAAAAAAGTGCACCCCTGTGCTAACCGATCTCTATTAAAAACCTGACCATCTAACCCCATGGGTAAAGCGGACTCCTCCTTGCTTTTGTAGGAGAGGAAACAAACCAGAAATCCTAAAGTAACCACAAAGGTCCAGATCCTTCATATGCCTTAAAGTGGACCAAATATGTAGTGATTCCCCATTTTTCATTTTCCATCCTGCTTTGGGGTGCTTCTGCTGTGTGAAACCCCAGTTTGCCTGGTGTACTTACCTTGCCGGTGATCCCACAGCCTGAATGTAACATAATATGTGCGGCTGAATAAAGATTTTAGTCCATCCAGTTCAGCTTATCTCCTCCCAGTGGCCATAGCTGGTAATGTTATTACATGCAAGGAGGGCATCCCGGCCACTATAGATCTCCTTCCAGTGGTCTAGTAGCCATAGCTGGTAATGTTATTACATGCAAGGAGGGCATCCCGGCCACTATAGATCTCCTTCCAGTGGTCTAGTAGCCATAGCTGGTAATGTTATTACATGCAAGAAGGGCATCCCGGCCACTATAGATCTCCCTCCAGTGGTCTAGTAGCCATAGCTGGTAATATTACATGCAAGGAGGGAATCCCGGCCACTATAGATCTCCTTCCAGTGGTCTAGTAGCCATAGCTGGTAATATTATTACATGTAAGGAGGGCATCCCAGCCACTATAGATCTCCTTCCAGTGGTCTAGTAGCCATAGCTGGTAATGTTATTACATGCAAGGAGGGCATCCCGGCCACTATAGATCTCCCTCCAGTGGTCTAGTAGCCATAGCTGGTAATATTATTACATGTAAGGAGGGCATCCCGGCTACTATAGCTCTCCTTCCAGTGGTCTAGTAGCCATAGCTGGTAATATTATTACATGCAAGGAGGGCATCCCAGCCACTATAGATCTTATTCCAGTGGTCTAGTAGCCATAGCTGGTAATAATATTACATGTAAGGAGGGCATCCCGGCCACTATAGATCTTCCAGTGGTCTAGTAGCCATAGCTGGTAATATTATTACATGTAAGGAGGACATCCTCTCCTTCCAGTAGTCTAGTAGCCATAGCTGGTAATGTTATTCCAGTGGTCTAGTATGTTATTCCAGTGGTCTAGTAGCCATAGCTGGTAATATTATTACATGTAAGGAGGGCATCCCGGCCACTATAGATCTCCCTCCAGTGGTCTAGTAGCCATAGCTGGTAATATTATTACATGTAAGGAGGGCATCCCGGCCACTATAGATCTCCTTCCAGTGGTCTAGTAGCCATAGCTGGTAATATTATTACATGTAAGGAGGGCATCCCTGCCACTATAGATATCCTTCCAGTAGTCTAGTAGCCATAGCTGGTAATGTTATTACATGTAAGGAGGGCATCCCGGTCACTATAGCTCTCCTTCCAGTGGTCTAGTAGCCATAGCTGGTAATATTATTACATATAAGGAGGGCATTCCGGCCACTATAGATCTCCTTCCAGTGGTCTAGTAGCCATAGCTGGTAATATTATTACATGTAAGGAGAGCATTCCGGCCACTATAGATCTCCTTCTAGTAGCCATAGCTGGTAATGTTATTACATGCAAGGAGGGCATCCCGGTCACTATAGCTCTCCTTCCAGTGGTCTAGTAGCCATAGCTGGTAATATTATTACATATAAGGAGGGCATTCCGGCCACTATAGATCTCCTTCCAGTGGTCTAGTAGCCATAGCTGGTAATATTATTATATGTAAGGAGGGCATTCCGGCCACTATAGATCTCCTTCCAGTAGTCTAGTAGCCGTAGCTGGTAATGTTATTACATGCAAGGAGGTTATTCCGGCCACTATAGATCTCCTTCCAGTAGTCTAGTAGCCGTAGCTGGTAATGTTATTACATGCAAGGAGGGCATCCCAGCCACTATAGATCTCCTTCCAGTGGTCTAGTAGCCATAGTTGGTAATGTTATTACATGTAAGGAGGGCATCCCGGCCACTATAGATCTCCTTCCAGTGGTCTAGTAGCCATAGCTGGTAATATTACATGTAAGGAGGGCATCCCGGCTACTATAGATCTCCTTCCAGTAGTCTAGTAGCCATAGATGGTAATGTTATTACATGTAAGGAGGGCATCCAGGCCACTATAAATCTCCTTCCAGTGGTCTAGTAGCCATAGCTGGTAATGTTATTACATACATGCAAGGAGGGCATCCTGGCCACTATAGATCTCCTTCCAGTGGTCTAGTAGCCATAGCTGGTAATATTATTACATGTAAGGAGGGCATCCCGGCCACTATAAATCTCCTTCCAGTGGTCTAGTAGCCATAGCTGGTAATGTTGTTACATACATGCAAGGAGGGCATCCTGGCCACTATAGATCTCCTTCCAGTGGTCTAGTAGCCATAGCTGGTAATGTTATTACATACATGCAAGGAGGGCATCCCGGCCACTATAGATCTCCTTCCAGTGGTCTAGTAGCCATAGCTTGTAATGTTTTTACATGCAAGGAGGGCATCCCGGCCACTATAGATCTCCCTCCAGTGGTCTAGTAGCCATAGCTGGTAATATTACATGCAAGGAGGGCATCCCGGCCACTATAGATCTCCTTCCAGTGGTCTAGTAGCCATAGCTGGTAATATTATTACATGTAAGGAGGGCATCCCGGCCACTATAGATCTCCTTCCAGTGGTCTAGCAGCCATAGCTGGTAATGGTATTACATACATGCAAGGAGGGCATCCTGGCCACTATAGATCTCCTTCCAGTGGTCTAGTAGCCATAGCTGGTAACATTATTACATACATGCAAGGAGGGCATCCTGGCCACTATAGATCTCCTTCCAGTGGTCTAGTAGCCATAGCTGGTAATGGTATTACATACATGCAAGGAGGGCATCCTGGCCACTATAGATCTCCTTCCAGTGGTCTAGTAGCCATAGCTGGTAATATTATTACATACATGCAAGGAGGGCATCCTGGCCACTATAGATCTCCCTCCAGTGGTCTAGTAGCCATAGCTGGTAATGTTATTACATACATGGAAGGAGGGCATCCTGGCCACTATAGATCTCCTTCCAGTGGTCTAGTAGCCATAGCTGGTAATGTTATTACATGCAAGGAGGGCATCCCGGCCACTATAGATCTCCTTCCAGTGGTCTAGTAGCCATAGCTGGTAATATTATTACATGTAAGGAGGGCATCCCGGCCACTATAGCTCTCCTTCCAGTGGTCTAGTAGCTATAGTTGGTAATATATTCTAAGTATGTCACACACCCCACTTCAGACTTTAATAATTACACTAGGGTTAACGCACCTCTAGGTGGCAGCATTGCAGAGAACTTCTCCAAAAAACTTCAACAGGCCCCTCCCGGTCTATACATACCTGGTACCTCCCAAGAACCTCCCAGTGTTGTTCTCTGCAAGGTGGCGACAAGACAGAAGAAAGAAGTCTCCTGCTTGCAGGTAGCCGGGGTATCCCCCCGGCCCCCCCCCCCCCGTGGTCTATTTCTGCCCGGCGTTTGTTTGAATGTATTCTATTTTATGGCAGCCTCCCAGCTTCGGCTGTAGGCCGGGCAATAAGGTAGCCGGCACCATTGGTGCCTAGGAGATTAGCTCCTCCGCTCGACCCTTCATTGCGGGGCATAGCGGGATTCCCGGAGTGGTGATCCGGATGTGGGATGCCCCATTTTATAGGAGTTAGTGGTCAGGTTGTGTCTTGCCCTGGGATATTGTGTCTCTTCCGGGGTGTGGGACGCGCTGGGGACAGTGTCATGCTTTTAATCGGTGACATGCTGTGTGAGTGTGCTGCTGCGCTCTATCCTGTGTTTCCCTTTGTGATTTTACATTGTCTGATTTCACTGTATAACTGCCGTTTTTCTTTTTCCCCCATGTCTGTCTGTATCTCCCCTCAGGAGCCGGGGGGGGGCGGGGCCTCGCGGCGTGCTGCGCCGCGGTCCCGCCGGTGGCTGGGCGCCGTACCCGGCGCTTGCAGCCTGCTTGTCCGGCTGCTCAGGGGGGACCTTTTATCAGTGTGTGGGTCTGTGCTTTTTACTGTCCGGCGCTGTACACTGGGAGCCAGCGGGTGGCTCCGCCGGTCCCGTCATCGAGGTCTGCTTGCGGTCCCCGCCGGCAGACGCTGACGCTGCCTGGGGGCGGGGCCGCGCACGGATTGGACGCCCGGAGGGGTGGGGCCTTCTCGGCTCCCAGAGCCTCTCTCTTCCTCCTTCTAGGCGTGTGTGAAGGCCGCCATCTTCTGCTGGCTGCGCGGTTTTCCTCTCCTCTCCAGGTAGGCGTTTTTGGCTTGTCTTGTAGTGACCCCTCGGATCCTTTCCTCCTCCTTTTCCTCCCTCCTCGCTCCGGCGCATCTTTATGGTGCTGGTTGGCATTAACCATTTCTGTTGCTCTGGTTAATGGGGGGGGGGGGGGGGTGAGGGGGGTTTTGTATATTATGTGGTTTTTTGGCCATGGTGCTGATTGACGCCTGTCCCTCTCCCTTTTGTGTTTTTCAGATCCTGGGATCCCGTCTGGCAGGGCTCTCCCGCTCATATATACCTGGCTCGTGGGGGGTGTCTTTTCTTTGCAATATATATATATATATATATATATATATATATACAGAAAAGGGGGGGGAAGGGAGGGGAACTACAGTGGAGTGGGTTCTTCACCTCTTTTCGGATCCCAGGGGTGTAGAGGTTTGGCCTCTTGGGCACTAAAGGCTAAATTTGGGTTTTTTCCTTTTTTTCCCGTGGTCCAGAGGGTATCCTCCAGGCCACCTCTATAACCAGTCGTGGTATTGGTGGTACAGAAGTGGAACCTGTTGGATACTACTAGATTCGGGAGGAAAAAGATCCTCTAAGTCACTTCCTGGGAAGGTTAGGTCATATGTTACACATAAGAAATTGCAAAGGCTTACTGTATTCCAGTTATGAAATATTTACATTTAATTCTCGTTCAGTTTGTGCAGTACAAAAACAGTATTCTATTCATACTTGTTTATGAAAGGGAGTTTTAGGTCCCCGCCATACATCCAGTTCTTTTGTTTGGTTAAATGTCCTTGATTATTTTGGGGCTTGTCATTGCCCTCAGCCTGTAGCAAGGCTTATTTTAGTCTGTTGGTGTGGACCTCTTTCACAGACGCGTTTCGCTTTTTCGCTTCTTCAGTGTGTGGGTCCTTGTGGTCTAGTTGTGATGTATTGGTACAGGGTTAGATTGTTTTCAACAGCCATGTGTATTTGTTGGATGCATCAACATAGAAGTAAATACAAAAATAAACTTACATTTCTTTATCCTTGTTTCTAATTAGTTGCTAGCACTTGCAGCTTGTAACGGCATTCGTCTCGGCGTTAGAGCTTTGGTTGCAGCGGTTCCTCCCAGCACCTTTGTACGGTTTCTCAGGGTGTTGCCTTCGAATTGGTATGAGACAGGAAGTATAGGTGTCATTTTTTGTAGTAGTGTCTTTGCCCATATTGGAGTAGGGGTTGAGTATGTGTATGTATGAGATTACTGTACGTCACCTTAGATATATTTTATTTTGTTTAAGTTATATGTGGCCCTTCTAATATGTGTAGGTACTGGGGTGACTATTGGGTGTTGAAATGTGTTAACCTGGATTATTCTTGTAGCTAGGGGGTTTGGAGTTGTCATTAGATTTAAGCCCTTATGGTGTTCTTAAGTTATTGTAGATATGGGGTACAGTACTTCTGTGTTTTTGTCCCAGTTCCCCTATTAGTATGGAGAGTGTATCACTCTTCTATACTTTTGTCCCAGTTCCCCTGTTGGTATGGAAAGGTTCTCTATGCAGGGTAGTAGTCCCTGCTAGTTATGCTGCTTACCTTTATATTAGTTATCAGTGGTCGTTTTAGCCATTCAGCCAGCACCCCCTGTTCAGCAGGGGGCGTTTCTGCAGTGTGTGGTTGCCGTCTCCCTTGAGCTGCTGTCAGCCGTCCCGCTGGGTATGTCGTCCCGCTCTGTGAAGGGTGTGTTTGCTCGTCGCTGCTGGTGCCGTATGTGTGTGTCTGCGTTACCTGCAGAAATACGGGGCCGTCCCCTGCAGGGTGGGCGGGGTTTCCGTTCCCCGCGCCGCCTGCTGGTCCCCTGGTTGGCTGTTGTACCAGGGGCGGAAGTGCGTATAGCGCACTTTCACCTCGCCGGCCCCGCCTGGCTATTGGCTAAGTGCAGTGTCAGTCATGTTGGTTCCTGTTTGGGGAGGGAAGTTAGTATTGTAGTGGGTTCCTATCATTACATGCACAGTTGTCCCCGGGCCTGGCGGCGGCCATTTTGTTGGTGACTTATTATATTTTGTTACCTTGTATGTCTGTATTAGTGCTGGCTGGGGGGAAGCGCTGTTTCCCAGTTCACATACGCTGCGAGGCTGTAATTGATCGTGCTGCCTGCTGTTGGTAACAAGGTAACAAAATATAATAAGTCACCAACAAAATGGCCACCGCCAGGCCCGGGGACAACTGTGCATGTAATGATAGGAACCCACTACAATACTAACTTCCCTCCCCAAACAGGAACCAACATGACTGACACTGCGCTTAGCCAATAGCCAGGCGGGGCCGGCGAGGTGAAAGTGCGCTATACGCACTTCCGCCCCTGGTACAACAGCCAACCAGGGGACCAGCAGGCGGCGCGGGGAACGGAAACCCCGCCCACCCTGCAGGGGACGGCCCCGTATTTCTGCAGGTAACGCAGACACACACATACGGCACCAGCAGCGACGAGCAAACACACCCTTCACAGAGCGGGACGACATACCCAGCGGGACGGCTGACAGCAGCTCAAGGGAGACGGCAACCACACACTGCAGAAACGCCCCCTGCTGAACAGGGGGTGCTGGCTGAATGGCTAAAACGACCACTGATAACTAATATAAAGGTAAGCAGCATAACTAGCAGGGACTACTACCCTGCATAGAGAACCTTTCCATACCAACAGGGGAACTGGGACAAAAGTATAGAAGAGTGATACACTCTCCATACTAATAGGGGAACTGGGACAAAAACACAGAAGTACTGTACCCCATATCTACAATAACTTAAGAACACCATAAGGGCTTAAATCTAATGACAACTCCAAACCCCCTAGCTACAAGAATAATCCAGGTTAACACATTTCAACACCCAATAGTCACCCCAGTACCTACACATATTAGAAGGGCCACATATAACTTAAACAAAATAAAATATATCTAAGGTGACGTACAGTAATCTCATACATACACATACTCAACCCCTACTCCAATATGGGCAAAGACACTACTACAAAAAATGACACCTATACTTCCTGTCTCATACCAATTCGAAGGCAACACCCTGAGAAACCGTACAAAGGTGCTGGGAGGAACCGCTGCAACCAAAGCTCTAACGCCGAGACGAATGCCGTTACAAGCTGCAAGTGCTAGCAACTAATTAGAAACAAGGATAAAGAAATGTAAGTTTATTTTTGTATGTATTGACCTTTGTATTTACTTCTATGTTGATGCATCCAACAAATACACATGGCTGTTGAAAACAATCTAACCCTGTACCAATACATCACAACTAGACCACAAGGACCCACACACTGAAGAAGCGAAAAAGCGAAACGCGTCTGTGAAAGAGGTCCACACCAACAGACTAAAATAAGCCTTGCTACAGGCTGAGGGCAATGACAAGCCCCAAAATAATCAAGGACATTTAACCAAACAAAAGAACTGGATGTATGGCGGGGACCTAAAACTTCCTTTCATAAACAAGTATGAATAGAATACTGTTTTTGTACTGCACAAACTGAACGAGAATTAAATGTAAATATTTCATAACTGGAATACAGTAAGCCTTTGCAATTTCTTATGTGTAACATATGACCTAACCTTCCCAGGAAGTGACTTAGAGGATCTTTTTCCTCCCGAATCTAGTAGTATCCAACAGGTTCCACTTTTGTACCACCAATACCACGACTGGTTATAGAGGTGGCCTGGAGGATACCCTCTGGACCACGGGAAAAAAAGGAAAAAACCCAAATTTAGAGTATATATATATACACTTATATGTATTTTTATAAGGGTCTTATGCTATTCCCCTGGGTCAGGATCTTGTGACTGTCCTTAGACAAGTGTTAGGTTATTAAGGGGCATCCCGGGTCGCGTACCGCATAAATCCCTGGGTTCTGCAAATACCATAAATTCACCACATGGAGGTTGCCACAGATACCGGGAATGGTTCTTCGGGACAATCCAAGGTGTGCGGGGGTTGTGGGACTCCGCTCCAGGGAGATGATGTCATTTTGTGTATTCCTTGTGCACAGCAGAACATTGCACGGCAGTCCAGTACTCCGGTGCCTAGCACTTCTTCGGCCGCGCCATCTCCCTCTCCCCCTCGCTTATTCCGGACCCCGTGTGACGTTGTCCTGGGCGGGGATTCGCAGTCTGATGTATGTACCCGCTTGACCAACCTTGAGAAGCGGTTTTCTGCTATAGCCGCTCAGAAGGTTTCAGCTAAGCGGAAGCATCTGTCTCCGCCCCCCGCCGGATTCAGATGAGGAAGTGGTGGGAGATCTGGATTGGTCGGATCGTCCCCGTGAAGAAGGTGAGCTCATTGAGGATGAAGATTCTGATGTTCAGCAGTTGCTGGGTTCTGAGGGGGATCAGGATGATGGCCTCCCTCTCGATTCCTCTACCATTCTGAGCCAGATGTTTGAGGTTTTGGATTTGGAGCCTCCGGTGGTTGCTCCTAGGCCCAAGGGTCAGCTTTTTAGGGTGTCCAAGCAGCGTCTGGAGTTTCCCAGCCAACAGCATTTTGAAGAAATTGTTTTCAAGCAATGGGAGCAACCTACACGTCTTGTTGGTGTGCCGTCTAGCTGGGATAGGAAGTATCCCTTTCCGGCGGAATTGATGAAGCGTTGGTCTGTCCCCCCTGAGGTAGATACTCCGGTCTTGGGACTGTCCAACACGGCGGTCGTGCATTCCCCTGACACGACTTCGCTCAGGGACGGCGAGGATCGCCGGGTTGATCAGCTTGCCCGTCATGGTTTTGTATGTGCGGGTTCGGTGTTAAGGCCTGTCTGTGCTTCGGCTCTTTTGACTTTTGCTGTCAGGTCTATTATCAGGGACTTGGGGGTGGATCTCGAGCCCACCAGTGATGAGTCCCTTGGGCTTAAGCGCTGCGATGCTTTTTTTCTTTATCCTGGCCGCTCAGGAGGATGCCATGCTGATGTGTGGCAGGGCTACTGCCTTGCTGGTGGCTATCCGGCGCTGTGTGTGGTTGAGACAGTGGACGGACGATTTTAATTCTAAAAGATCGCTCACGGCTCTGCCCTTTTTGGGTTTGAGGCTTTTTGGTGAGAGGCTGGACTCTGTTGCCAAGGGAGGTAAATTACCTCAGCGCAAGAAATTTCGCCGTTCCTTTCGGGGGATGGTCTCGTTCAATCCGTCCTTTCGGGGAGTCGGGGCCGGTAGAGGTGCGGGCTCCTCGGCCCCCAGGGGCGCCAGTAGGGGCAGAGGCCGTGGCCGCCCCACTCGCGTCTGGGGTGCCAAGCCCAAGCCGGCTGCCAAGCCCACCCAGCAATGAGGGGGCACCCTCACCCGTTCGGGTGGGGGGACGGTTGCAACTTTTCTCCCGGGTGTGGGACCAGGAGGTCCCGGACAGATGGATCCGGGAGGTGGTTTCGGCCGGTTACAAGTTGGAGTTCGAGTCCCGTCCTCCTCCAAGGTTCTTCAGGTCTCGGGTGTCTTTGGATCCTTTGGCCGCGCAGGGGCTCCTGGCGGCAGTAAGGAATCTTCTAGATTTAGCTGTCATTTGCCCGGTTCCTCCTTCAGAGGTGGGGCGCAGGTTTTATTCCAATCTCTTCACGGTCCCCAAAAAGGACGGGTCCTTCCGTCCTATTCTGGATTTGAAGTTTCTCAACAGGTTTATTCGTCCTCGGAAGTTTTGCATGGAAACCCTGCGGTCTGCGATCGGTTCGCTTCCGCTGGGGGACTTTATGACGTCCATAGACATCAAGGGTTCGGCATTTTCAGTTTGTGGCTCTTCCATTCGGTCTCACCTCTGCTCCGAGAGTGTTCACCAAGGTGTTGGCGGGGGTGATGGCCCTGCTCAGAGCTCAGGGGATTCGCATTGTGCCTTACCTGGACGATCTTCTCATCATGGCTCCTTCCTTCAGTCAAGCAGAGGGGGACACCAGCACGGTGGTGTCTATGTTGGAGAGGTTCGGCTGGGTGATCAATTACCCCAAGTCCTCGCTGGTTCCGGCCAGGGTGGTGACCTTTCTGGGGATGTCGTTGGACTCCTGCCAGCACAGAGTGTTTCTTCCTCAGGCCAAGGTTCTGATGATTCAGGAATTGGTCCAGCTGCTCCTCTCCCATCCTCATCCGTCCATTCGTCTGGGGATGAGACTGGTGGGGTTGATGGTGGCCTCGTTCGAGGCAGTTCCCTTTGCTCAGTTTCATACGAGGACTCTTCAACTTCATCTTTTGGCGTCTTGGAACCGGTGTCCGGGGTCGTTGGATCGGTCCTTCCGGTTGTCCCCTCGGGTTCGGCAGTCCCTTCTGTGGTGGTTGGTCTCGGACAACCTTCTGAAGGGCAGGTCGTTTCTGACTCCACTTTGGGAGACTGTCACCACGGATGCCAGTTTGTCAGGCTGGGGAGGTTATTGGAAGGATCTTCGGTTTCAGGGGCAGTGGGTCCCTCAGGAGGCCCACTTGCCCATCAATGTTCTGGAACTGCGAGCCATCGGGTTGGTTCTGTCTCACTTGACGCATCATTTACAAGGTCTGCCGGTTCAGGTTCGCTCAGACAATCAGACGGCGGTTGCTTACATCAATCACCAAGGAGGGACTCGCAGTCTGGGTGCCCACAGGGAGGTGTCTCTGATTTTGGTCTGGGCGGAGACTCATGTCCCTTGCATCTCGGCAGTTTACATTCCGGGAGTGGAAAACACAGAGGCGGATTTTCTGAGCCGGTGTGCGTCCCGTCGGGGGGAGTGGTCTCTCCATCCCCAGGTGTTTCGGTCACTTTGTCTCCGGTGGGGGACGCCGGAGGTGGATCTGTTTGCCTCTCGTCACAATCGCAAGCTTCCGTCCTTTGTGTCCCTGTCCCGGGACCCTCTGGCTCTGGCGGTGGATGCCATGACCCTGAGCTGGAGGGACCTGGGGTTTCTTTATCTGTTTCCTCCGATTCCCATGCTAGGCAGGGTTCTGCGAAAGTTGGTTCTGGAAGGAGTTCCCGCCATTCTCGTGGCTCCAAGGTGGCCAAGGCGGGTGTGGTTCGCGGACATCGTTCGTCTGGCCGTAGATCAGTTCGATCTGCCTCTTCGGCCAGATCTTCTCACTCAGGGTCAACTCTGTTACCCCAGTTTACAAACGCTGGCTTTGACGGCTTGGCTGCTGAAACCTCCATCTTAAAGGAGGAGGGTCTTTCGGATGCGGTCATTCAGACTCTTATTAGTGCTAGGAAGAGATCTTCTTCTTCCATCTATTACAGGTATTGGAGATCTTATATTGATTGGTGTGAGGCTAGGTCTTTGCCCTGCCGGGTCTTTTCTGTGTCTAGGATTTTGGAGTTCCTTCAGGTGGGGCTGGACTCTGGTCTTCAGCTGAGTACCTTGAAGGGGCAGGTTTCTGCTTTGTCAATTTTTTTCCAGAAATCTTTTGCTAGTCATTCCTTGGTCAAGACTTTTTTCCAGGGGGTTTCGCATGTGCGGCCTCCTAGGAAGCCTTTGCTCCCAGTGTGGGATTTGAATTTGGTTCTTTCTGCTCTTAAGGCTCCTCCTTTTGAGCCTTTGCGGGATGTTGCTTTGTCCATTCTTACTCAGAAGGTTGCCTTTCTGGTGGCCATTACTTCGGTTCGGCGTGTTTCAGAGCTGGCAGCTTTGTCTATTCAGGCTCCTTATTTTGAGGATCATCAGGACAAAGTGGTTTTTCGTTACAAGTCAGGTTTTCTCCCTAAAGTGGTCTCTGCTTTTCATCTTAACCAGGACATTGTTCTTCCTTCTTTGTGTCCTAAGCCTAAGAATGTCAAGGAGAGTGCTTTGCACTGCTTGGATGTGGTACGTTGTGTCTATCTACGTGCTACGTCTTCTTTTCGTAAGACTGATGCCTTTTTCGTTGTGCCATGTGGGCCTAAGAAGGGTTTGGCTCCGGCCAAATCTTCCATTAGTAAATGGATTCGTCAGGCCATCGTTGGTGCTTATTCGGCCAAGGGGAAGGATCCCCCTTTCCGAGTTACTGCTCATTCTACTCGTGCGGTTGGTGCGTCCTGGGCTTTTCAGCACCAGGCTTCGGTTGAACAAGTGTGTAAGGCTGCAACTTGGTCTTCTGTTCATACCTTTTCTAAGTTCTATAAGGTTGATGTGCGGGCCTCAGCGGATGCTGTTTTTGGCCGCAAGGTTTTGCAGGCTGCAGTGGTTTGAATTTTTTTCTGCGTTATTGCCTGTTCGGATACCCACCCTTTTCTGGACACTGCTGTTGGATGTCCCTAGTGTAATTATTAAAGTCTGAAGTGGGGTGTGTGACATACTTATAATACCCATTTTACAGGTGAGTATTCACAAAATGGTATTATTCTAAGTATGTCACACACCCCACTTCACCCGCCCTTTTTGGTATCCTGGCTCTCTATTTGGTGAAGTTTGGTTCTTTACGTTGAGGGTTACATTGTTTGGTTCTGGTACCTTGTCTTACTGCTGTTCTAATACTGGGAGGTTCTTGGGAGGTACCAGGTATGTATAGACCAGGAGGGGCCTGTTGAAGTTTTTTGGAGAAGTTCTCTGCAATGCTGCCACCTAGAGGTGCGTTAACCCTAGTGTAATTATTAAAGTCTGAAGTGGGGTGTGTGACAAACTTATAATACCCATTTTACAGGTGAGTATTCACAAAATGGTATTTATTACATGTAAGGAGGGCATCCCGGCCACTATAGATCTCCTTCCAGTAGTCTAGTAGCCATAGCTGGTAATGTTATTACATGTAAGGAGGGCATTCCGGCCACTATAGATCTCCTTCCAGTGGTCTAGTAGCCATAGCTGGTAATGTTTTTACATGCAAGGAGGGCATCCCGGCCACTATAGATCTCCTTCCAGTGGTCTAGTAGCCATAGCTGGTAATATTATTACATGTAAGGAGGGCATCCCGGCCACTATAGATCTCCCTCCAGTGGTCTAGTAGCCATAGCTGGTAATATTATTACATGTAAGGAGGGAATCCCGGCCACTATAGATCTCCTTCCAGTGGTCTAGTAGCCATAGCTGGTAATATTATTACATGTAAGGAGGGCATCCTAGCCACTATAGATCTCCTTCCAGTAGTCTAGTAGCCATAGCTGGTAATGTTATTACATGTAAGGAGGGCATCCCGGCCACTATAGATCTCCCTCCAATGGTCTAGTAGCCATAGCTGGTAATATTACATGCAAGGAGGGCATCCCGGCCACTATAGATCTCCTTCCAGTGGTCTAGTAGCCATAGCTGGTAATATTATTACATGTAAGGAGGGCATCCCGGCCATTATAGCTCTCCTTCCAGTGGTCTAGTAGCCATAGCTGGTAATGTTATTACATGCAAGGAGGGCATCCTGGCCACTATAGATCTCCTTCCAGTGGTCTAGTAGCCATAGCTGGTAATATTATTACATGTAAGGAGGGCATCCCGGCCACTATAGCTCTCCTTCCAGTGGTCTAGTAGCCATAGCTGGTAATGTTATTACATGTAATGAGGGCATCCCGGCCACTATAAATCTCCCTCCAGTGGTCTAGTAGCCATAGCTGGTAATATTACATGCAAGGAGGGCATCCCGGCCACTATAGCTCTCCTTCCAGTGGTCTAGTAGCCATAGCTGGTAATGTTATTACATGTAAGGAGGGCATCCCGGCCACTATAGCTCTCCTTCCAGTGGTCTAGTAGCCATAGCTGGTAATGTTATTACATGTAAGGAGGGCATCCCGGTCACTATAGCTGTCCTTCCAGTGGTCTAGTAGCCATAGCTGGTAATGTTATTACATGCAAGGAGGGCATCCCAGCCACTATAGATCTCATTCCAGTGGTCTAGTAGCTATAGCTGGTAATAATATTACATGTAAGGAGGGCATTCCGGCCACTATAGATCTCCTTCCAGTAGTCTAGTAGCCATAGCTGGTAATGTTATTACATGCAAGGAGGGCATCCCGGCCACTATAGATCTCCCTGCAGTGGTCTAGTAGCTATAGCTGGTAATAATATTACATGTAAGGAGGGCATCCCGGCTACTATAGCTCTCCTTCCAGTGGTCTAGTAGCCATAGCTGGTAATATTATTACATGTAAGGAGGGCATTCCGGCCACTATAGATCTCCTTCCAGTAGTCTAGTAGCCATAGCTGGTAATGTTATTACATGCAAGGAGGGCATCCCGGCCACTATAGATCTCCCTGCAGTGGTCTAGTAGCTATAGCTGGTAATAATATTACATGTAAGGAGGGCATCCCGGCTACTATAGCTCTCCTTCCAGTGGTCTAGTAGCCATAGCTGGTAATATTATTACATGCAAGGAGGGCATCCCAGCCACTATAGATCTCATTCCAGTGGTCTAGTAGCCATAGCTGGTAATAATATTACATGTAAGGAGGGCATCCCGGCCACTAAAGCTCTCCTTCCAGTGGTCTATTTCCTATGAAAGATCTTTGACAGCTTACGTGTATATTTGTCAGTAAAATTAAATAAAACAGCACTTGAAGTCCGCAAACCCTGCCTCCTCTTCCTTTTTAGTTAATATAAGGCTATAACAAGCCTAAACAACCACATAAAAACACAGAAACTAGGGAAAAACACTGAAGGGCAGACAGACTGGAGTCCAACTGACAACAAGGGAGTGGACACAACAGGCACAAGAGGGCAGGAGGGGGAGGGCAGGAGCCCCCCATATGAGAGACATGGTCCTCTCTGCCAGGGTCAACCGCTACCTTCAGGTATTCCAGATATTCCGCTGAGAGGGTAAACCTATCCCATTCACACCAAATCTCTCTGTGTTTCTCTGAGTTACCCTTTAGCAAGGCCGTGAGCTCTTCCATCCTGCCAATATCCTGACTCTAGTAAGCCACAGCGCAGTGGTTGGAGAGTCAGAAGATTTCCAGCAAGGCGGGATGCAGGTCCGTGCGGCATTTAGGAGCAGGGCGAGGAGAGACTTGCCACGCCTCCGGAGAGAGGTAGGTGCCAGATTGAGGAGGTACGCTGCCGGGTCCTCGCCCAAGTCAATGCCCGTCAGGGTCTGTACTATCTCCCTCACGTTCCCCCAGAACCCAGAGAGCCTCTCACATTCCCAAAATATATGTAGCATTGTGCCCCTGGCTCGTGAGCATCTCCAACAGAGGGGAGATGAGGAGGGGAACATCCTGGATAATCTAGTCGGTACTAAATACCATCGGGTAAGGATTTTGTAGGACGCTTCCTGGTACCTGCTAGACATGGAGGACCTATGGGCCAGCTGAAGCATTGCCTGCTTCTGCTCTTCCGTAAAGTTCCTGTTCAGATCCCTCTCCCAGCCTTCCACGAATAAGGGCGAAAAAGAATCTGGCGGGGAGATCACCAGCGAATATGCAAACGCCAGAGCCCCCCCTGAAATGGCCACTCCCCGAGTAAACCTGTTCAAATGGGGTCAGGGGTCTAGAGGTCTCGGATGACCAGGCTATAGATTTCTGAAAATGTGTAAGCTGAAGGGATTGCTAGAAGCTGAGCACCGGCAGGGAATAGCTTTCAGTCAACTTATCAAGACCCACCCAGCCTGTCCCATCACGTAGGTGCAGGATCCTAAACCGATTCCGCCTCCCCCAGGTCCGGAAAGTACTGTCTGAAGTGCCCGCCGGAAAATCCGGATGCCCAATTACTGGGGTCATGGGCGAGAGGGATGGGGAGATGCCAGAAATCTGGAACGTCTTGCTTGCAACCCTCCGTGTGGGCCCAATGGTGGGGTGCTTGTTTAGTGCCTGGACACGGTCCAGTGGGACCCAGGGCAGTCCTGCCGGGGGTACGGACGAGGCCTCTTGCTCGACGCCCGTCCACTGCTTAAGATGGGAGTGTCTACACCAATCAATCACCCTACTGAGGTGGGTTGCAGTATAGTAAGATTTCCAGTCCGGGAGGCCCAACCCCCCCCCCCCCCCCGGCTCTTGGGGAGAAGCAGCTATCCGGGGAGGCTTACCCATCCATACGAACCTTGCGCAGATTCCCATCAATCGTCTAAAGAAGGTGTGGGGGACCTCAATTGGCAGAGCTTGAAAGAGGTACAACACCCGGGGCAAGATGTTCATTTTAACGATGCTCACCCTGCCAAACCAGGAAAAAGCACTTTTGTTCCATCTCCGGAGGTCCCCCTCCAGCAACAGCGGGAAGTTCAAGGCTGGTATTTGGGTACCTAAGTAGGTCACGGCCTCCTTCTCCCATTTAAACGGGAAATTCCCTGCGATCTGACTTAGCCTTTTTCGGGGGGATATTGATATTCAGGGCCGAGGATTTCTGGTAGTTGACCTTGTAGTTGGATAGCGCTTGGAAGGTTTTAACTTCAGCTAGGAGGTTGGGGAGAGTCATTTCGGGTTTGGTGGTAAAGAACACAAGGTCATCAGCATATGCCGCCACCTTGTGTTCAACCCGCCCGGAGGGGACCCCAGAAATATCCGGATTTCTCCGTATCTTACGCAGGAATGGTTCTAGCGTGAGAATAAAGATTAGGGGGGACAGAGGGCATCCCTGACGTGTGCCATTCGCCAGGGAGAATGGCTCTGAAGCCTGTCCATTTACCACGACGGACGCCGAGGGGCACGAGTAAGATGCCATAATCCATCGGGACAGATTTTCTCCGAGGCCGATGTGTCTAAGGGTGGCGGAGATAAAATCCCAGCTCACCCTATCAAAAGCTTTTTCGGCGTCCGTCGAGAGAAGCAGCGTGGCCATCCCCCCCTGGCGTGCACGGTGGATCAGGTTGATCACCCTTGTGGTGTTATCTCTGCCCTCCCTTGTGGGTACGAAGCCAACCTGATCCCAGTGTATAATGCGAGGGATGAGTGGGGCAAGCCTGTCAGCTATTATCTTATTGAAGAGCTTAATGTCGCTGTTCAACAAGGAGATGGGTCGATAACTTCCACATTGAGTTGGGTCTTTACCCGCCTTTGGGATGACTGTTATGTTCGCTCGAAGGGTGTCTCTGGGGGGGGAGCTCCATCTCTTAGCAACTCGAAGGAAGTGATAAACTGAGGGCCTAGGCTCTCAGCGAACTCCTTGTAGTATTCCAAACCAAAGCCATCCAGACCCGGGGCCCTCCCTGGCTTGGTACTTTTAATCGCCTTCAGAAACTCATCCAATTCAATGTCTCCCTCCAGAGCCTCCACCACCTCCTTTTTAAGGCGCGGGAGTCCCGACTCGCAAACATAAGTTTCTGTATCGTGCTGATAGGTGGCAGGCTTTTCCTGAGGTAAATTGTAGAGCTTTTCATAGAAGCTCCTGAAAGTTTTCACAATGTCCGCTGTCAAGTGCAATCTATTGCCTTCAGAGTCATGAATGAGGAGAATATAGTTTCTGCTGCGTTGAGTTTTCAAAGCCCTGGCTAGTGCCTTGCCACTCTTGTCACTATATTCATAGAAGAACCTCCTACATCTGACCGCAAGGTTCTTAGCCTCCACGAAGCAAATGTCTCTGAGGGACTCCCGCAAGCTCACCAACTTGATGGCGAGAGTCTCGTCAAGGGTCTGTTTGTGCTGGGTTTCTAACTTATGTATCTCTTGGGTGAGATGGTCAATTTGTTTACTCCTTTCTTTTTTAAGGCGGGCTCCATGTTTGATCAGGAGGCCCCTTATCACACACTTGTGGGTCTCCCACAGAGACATCGGCAAAATCCCTTCAGTGTTATTAGTCGCAAAAAATTCGCCAATATCCTTTTTTATGTCCGCCCTCACCTCCTGGTCCTGCAGTAGAGAGCAGTACAGCCTCCACTGCCTCCTAAGGGGGGCCGTGTTAGGGATGACCAGGGTCAATGAGACCGGGGCATGATCCGACACTGTAATTGAACTCCATACTGGATATGATATTTGTGAGGGACCAGAAACCAGTCTATCCGGGACTAGGAGTTGTGTGCAGCGGAGAAAAAGGTGAAATCCCTCCCTTTGGGGTAAAGCATCCTCCAGCCATCCATTAGTTGGTTTTTGAAAAAGAGGTTTTTGAGTTTTTTCGTCTCCGTGAGAGAGGAGTGGGACGCCCCTCGTGACGTATCTACCTTAGGATCAAGGACCGTGTTGAAGTCCCCACCCAGCAGGAGAACCCCCTCAGTAAAAGCTGCCAACCTCCTGAGAGTGGAGCGTAAGAATTGGTATTGGTTGACGTTCGGGCAGTAACATGTTGCCAACGTCACCTTTAGAGATAAGAGAGTGCCCTTAATAAAAAGAAATCTTCCCTCCGGGTCCAAGAGAGACTCAGAATGAGTCCACAGCAAGGACCCGGCTAGGAGGATGGCGACTCCCCTGGATTTAGAGTCTGGGGAGGGGCAGAGATACTGGATTTTAAAGGCCCGGTTAGTGAGGTTGTGAGACCTCCCTTCCTTTAGGTGGGTCTCCTGCAAGAAGGCAACTTGTGTATGAAGGCGCCCCAACTCCCTCAGGACAACGGACCTCTTATAGGGGGAATTGAGCCCCTTAACATTCAGGGAAGTACATTTGGCCCTAGCCATTACGGAGATTCCAAATCACCACCACACCGGGGCCCGGCAAGAGACGGCCCAATGTGCTTAGATGTAATATTCGCGGGCAAGAGGGGGTGGGGTAGGCAGGAGGGAAGAGAGAGGGGCCTGAAAACGAGGGGGAGGGAGGAGGGCAAGAGACGAAGGACAAAAGACGGGGGAGGGAGTCAGAACAAAACCACAAGAGGACAGACACTAAACAATTGAACCAGAAATGCAACACTTGTAAGTGTCACCAACTAACACACAAAAACCTAAGCGGGAAATAAGTTTTGTTTCCCAATTGTGAGCCCCACCACCCCCCAACAAGGTTAGCGGAAGGGGCTCAGGCCTAACGTGGGAGCGAGGCGAACCGAAAGGGTAAGAGAGCCCCCCCAGCCGACCCCAAGGATAAACAACGGACCCCCCCTAGGGAATCCTTATGACCCCCGGGGAATCGAGACCTGAGGTGATGCCCACGTACGTCCCAGCAGCAGAACATATGGGCTCCCCCGTCGCCGCCCAGGCACCCCCCACCTGCCCACAGGGGACCAGCAAGGGGCCGCCCGGGCAGCAGCCGGAGGGGCCACCGCACGAAGGAGGATGCGGGCCATTACCAGGCTGTAAGGCCCATATGAGGCCCAAAGTTGAAAACAACGCGTTAAAGGAAAAACGAGGAAGAAGACAACATCAGACTTAATACAATATTGGCTTGAAAAGGATATTTAAGCAGCCGCGGAGCTCGGGCCGGGTTAAGTCATTTTCTTGGAGACGTGGCATGCCCGATGATCTTCTGGCACCCCTCCTGCGTGCAGCAATGCCACCTCTGACCTGACGGGCCCTCTGTGGTAGGCCACTTCCCCCCCGGCTCTGGGTAGGGAGCGGTGAGGGATCAAGCCAGTCCGGTACAGCGAAAGGTTCCGTCTCCAGAAAAGAGAAGAGATCCGGGAGATCAGCTGGGGACCTCAGCGCAAAAGTCTGTTGATTTCTGCGGATGAGCAGGTGGAAAGGATAGCCCCAGCGGTAGGTGCCGCCGCAGTCCAGCACCCTAGCCGGGAGGGGTTTCAGGAGCCGGCGCATATGAAGAGACCGTCTGGATACATCCGGGAAAATCTGTATCGTCGCTCCATCGAAGCATATTCTTTCTCTCTCCCACGCCTTCCTCAGGATCTCCTCCTTTATGGAAAAGTAATGCAGGCGGCAGATGACGTCCCGCGGGCGTTCGGGATCAGCCGAGCGCCGGCCGAGGGACCTGTGCAGTCGGTCAATAACAATTTCCGTGCTGGGAGGCCGATTCAGAATCTCATTGAAAATGCCCGTGGCGGCGTGCAGGTGCTGGTCTGGGCCTGTCGCTTCTGCCAAGCCTCTTATTCTGATATTGTTCCGCCTGCTACGGTTCTCAAGGTCGTCCAGGTGCAGGACCGCTGCTTGGGAGATGGATTGCTGGAACGCCACCCCCCTTTCCAAGGCTTCTATTCTCTGCGTTGTCGAAAGGTGCGATTGTTCAAAGGCCAAAACTTTGGAATCAAGGCCAGCCACTGAGGTCTGCAGATCCCAAATGTCCTTCTTAAAGGAGCTTTCTACCCTTAATATAAAGGATTCCAAATCCGCCTTGGTAGGTAGGGCTCTAAGCTCGGCCCTGATGTCTGCGAGCATCCCGTCACGTGCATCGGGGGCAGGATTAGGGTTCTGCGCCCAGCAGCCCAAAGAGACTCCCCACGGGTCAGGGGGTACAGCGCCCGATTGCGATGGAGGCTAGACGGGTGCAGCCCCCGGGCATCCTGCTGGGGAAGGATTGCTGATACTGGAGCGGGTTTCCTGGACATAGGGGTCTGTCGCGATCCAGCGATGTGAGCCCCCAATAGGCTCCGGGGTCAAGGGCATAGGGGAGTCCGGCCTGCCACTGGCGTTTCCAGAATCTTCGGTGTTCCCCGGGGCACACGCTGAGTGCCAAGCGGGAGTAGAGGCATCCCGGGTCGGGGTGTTGGGGGAGAACCACTCCCTAGAAGGGCTGTGTGAGGGCTCTGAAAGAGGTGCGGGGGATCCAGAGCCAACAGGGCACAGAATTCCTGGGGACCCGCTGTGGCACTGGCGAGTAGGGGTGGGCAGACCTTTAGACCTCCAAGAAGGGCACACAGGGAGATGGTGAGGCCCCATCCCCATTTTGTGTGGTGTCTCGTGGGGGGGAGCTCCCTGCCGCCCCCCATCACCAGTCAGGGATCCTCTCCTTGCCCCCAGATCGTCAAGCTCCTTGTGGGGGAACCTGCAGAGCGTCCATGATCCACCCCCCCACTGCCCCCCTCCTCACGCAGGAGAGCCAACTGCCGGCTGGTGCCCGCCAGCCCGCTCCATGTGTCATCCCCGCAGCTCCCCTCACCTCCGCCCGAGCAGTCAGGTCGCCGTGTCCTCGAATGTTGGCAGGAAGGGCGCCGCCGCTCCAGATCGCCTGTTGCCGGCCGCACTGACAGAGCCCCACCGGGGCCGCCCGCCTCCTTCACACGCGCCGGTGTACTGTTGTCTAGCGGCCCCCTCCTCCCTCTGCCCTCCGGGACCCGACTCACGTCCTCCGCCGCCGCTGCCGCCCCATCCCGAGATCCGCCGCCCGCCTCGCGTGTCACAGGGTCCTGGCTGCACCCCCGCCGCCCGCTCATCTCCGTCCCGCTTCTGCTCGATGGGGCATCTCCGCATCTTGCAGCCTACGTCCATCAAACAGCCCAGGTGAGAGTCAGCTGCATCCTCCCTCTGCCGCTCTGTCACGTCCTGGCCACCGACCGCCGCCATTTTTGAGCCCACGTGTCCTCCGCTCCTAGGGCGCTCTGGGGTCATATAGGAGCTGATCTTCCTCGTATGAAGGGGTGAGGAGGTCTTCACCCCCTTTCCTCTTCTTGGCCATGTCCTCTGCTTTAGAATGGGTCCGGGCAATCACCCCACAAAGCTCTCAGATTAAGTCGGCTGGAGGGAGCTCGAGACGAACGCGTCCTCACTCCTCCATGTCCAGCCACGCCCCCGCCCACCAGTCCTTATTGCCTTCCCTATAGCCACCAATCGCCCACCAGTCCTTATTGCCTTCCCTATAGCCACCAATCGCCCTCCAGTCCTTATTGCCTTCCCTATAGCCACCAATCGCCCTCCAGTCCTTATTGCCTTCCCTATAGCCACCAATCGCCCTCCAGTCCTTATTGCCTTCCCTATAGCCACCAATCGCCCTCCAGTCCTTATTGCCTTCCCTATAGCCACCAATCGCCCTCCAGTCCTTATTGCCTTCCCTATAGCCACCAATCGCCCTCCAGTCCTTATTGCCTTCCCTATAGCCACCAATTGCCCTCCAGGCCTTATTGCCTTCCCTATAGCCACCAATCGCCCTCCAGTCCTTATTGCCTTCCCTATAGCCACCAATCGCCCTCCAGTCCTTATTGCCTTCCCTATAGCCACCAAATCGCCCTCTAGTCCTTATTGCCTTCCCTATAGCCACCATTTGTCTTCCAGTCCTTATTGCCTTCCCTATAGCCACCATTTGTCCTCCAGTCCTTATTGCCTTCGCTATTGTCACCAATCGCCCTCCAGTCCCTATTGCCTTCCCTATAGCCACCATTTGTCCTTCAGTCCTTATTGCCTTCCCTATAGCCACCATTTGTCCTCCAGTCCTTATTGCCTTCGCTATGGTCACCAATCGCCCTCCAGTCCCTATTGCCTTCCCTATAGCCACCATTTGTCCTCCAGTCCTTATTGCCTTCCCTTATAGCCACCATTTGTCCTCCAGTCCTTATTGCCTTCGCTATTGTCACCAATCGCCCTCCAGTCCCTATTGCCTTCCCTATAGCCACCATTTGTCCTTCAGTCCTTATTGCCTTCCCTATAGCCACCATTTGTCCTCCAGTCCTTATTGCCTTCGCTATGGTCACCAATCGCCCTCCAGTCCCTATTGCCTTCCCTATAGCCACCATTTGTCCTCCAGTCCTTATTGCCTTCCCTTATAGCCACCATTTGTCCTCCAGTCCTTATTGCCTTCGCTATTGTCACCAATCGCCCTCCAGTCCCTATTGCCTTCCCTATAGCCACCATTTGTCCTTCAGTCCTTATTGCATTCCCTATAGCCACCAGTCGCCATCCAGTCCTTATTGCCTTCCCTATAGCCACCAGTTTCTGAACCCTTAAATCATAGAGGCGTGGTTCCAAGAGTCAGAATGCATCTCACAGTAGGGCAGCATTTTGGCCAGTGTGTTGCCAACGGCTCCACACTTTACAAAGCACGAGGAGAACAAGGCGACATCTTTGCCATGCAGATCGGTCAGCTCATGCTCCAAATCCACATGGTATTTGCTGGCCCCCAAAGATGTTCCTGGTCCTTTCTGCTCCGGCCCAGTGATGCTTCAGTGTATCCATCACTGCACCGACCACCTTGGGATGGCGGCTCATGCCCAAGTAGTCACAAGACAAACAGACATTTTGTCGGTTGACAGTCTTGAAGACACGAAAGGGGTGGTCATTTTCTTTTCCTCTATTTTCTTTTCAAAGAACCCATCGTACTGGAAGGTGGGTACAGATTTTGGCACATTATCCCAGAGGAGGTTGGACATCAGCTCTTGTTTTCTGCTGAAGAATTTGTTCTTGAAACTTTACCAACACTCCCAACATTCTTTTTGTGGGGCACATTTTACCAAGGTTGGCTTCTTCGTTGCAGAACTGCCCAAATCTTTCCTCATGCTCTGCATCCCATGCACATGCTCCTGTAACGCAAGACCGGCCTTGTGGATGACACCGCTCCTCTCCTGGCTAAGCTGGGTGGCCAAGAAGGGACATTTCAAGGAACTCTGACCGCTGGCCATAGCATGGTCCACTGGGAGCTTAGGAGCAAAGGAGGGTATCCCCACTTGCGACAAAGGGACCGGAATACCTTGTGGTTGAAAGAGCATTCCCCTCAGCGAGAGGATCCCCTGCTCAAGGAGTCCGCCTCCGTGTTTTCCACTCCCGGAATGAATACCACTGAGATGCATGGAACATCGCTCTCCGTCCATGCAAGAATCAGCGAAACTTCCCTGAGGGCACTCCTGCTGCGAGTCCCTCCTTAATGATTGATGTAAACCACCGCAGTTCAATTGTCTGATCGAACCTGAACCGGTAAGCCCTGTAAGTGATGCGTCAAGCATGACAGAACCAACCGATAGCTCTGAGCTCCAAGACATAGATGGGGGTGTGAGCCTCCTGAGGACCCCCCAGCCCCTGGAACTGAAAATCCGTCCAGAAACCTCCCCAGCCCGACAGGCTGGCATCCATGGTAACCGTCTCCCAACAAGGGGCCAAAAAGGATCTGCCCCTCATCAGATTGTTTGGCTCCAGCCACCACTGAAAGGACTGCCGGACCCTGGGAGACAGCAGAAAGGACTGATCCAAGTACCGGGGACATCCGTCCCAGATCAGCAATAGATGGAGTTAGAGCGACCTCATGTGGAACTGAGCAAAGGGAACTGCCTCGAAGGAAGCCACCATCAATCCTACCAGTTTCATCCCTAGCCAGATAGAGGCGCGAGGATTGTCCAGGAGAATACATATCGGATCCTGAACCCTCTGCACCTTTGGGTGAGGTAGGAACACTCTGGCCTGACTGGTATCCAGATTCATGCCCAGAAATGAGATCTCCCTTGATGGGGAGAGAGAGGACTTGGGGTGGTTGATCACCCATCCAAACCTTTCCAGCGTCGTCACCACCCTGGAGTCCATCTCCACCTAACAGAGAAAAGATGCTGTAATGAGTAGGTCGTCCAGATACGGCACAATGTGAATGCGCTGGGCTCTGAGAAGGGCCATTATGCCCGCCAGCCCCTTGGCGAACACCCTCGGTACCGAAGTCAACCCAAAAGGGAGAGCCACAAATTTAAAATGCCAATCTCCCACCACAAACCTGAGAAATCTCTGGCATGCGGGGCAGATTGGTACATAAAGGTAAACAACCTTGATGTCTATAAATGTCACGAAATCCCCCTGACAAAGGGAATTGATGACTGAGCGCAGAGTCTCCATGCGGAACTTCTGGGAACTGATGAACCTGAAACCAGAATGATGGATGGATCCATCCTGTTTGAGAACCGTAAAGAGGTTGGAATAATAGCCCCGGCCTCTCCCTGAGAAAGGCCCGGACTATGACCTCCATATCCAGAAGATTTTTCCCTGCCAACAGGAGCCCCTGCGCAACCCGGGGGTCCTGAAAATAGAGAAGGCAGCACCTCTGCCTGCTCTGGCACAGCGAAAGGAAAGATTAGAGGGGCCTGCCCCCCGAAAGGAGCGGCGCCGCTTCTTGCGTGGCGGAAGCCTTCCTCCTTCCGCAGCTGAATCCAATTTATGTCCAAACAGCTGCATACCCAGAAAGGGTAGCCCTGTGACTTCCTAGCCGCAACGTTAGCCGCCCACTGGCGCAACCAAACAGAGCGTCGTATAGCCACAAGCAACGCTGAGGTTCTGCTATACATACGTATTGTGTCATCCAAGGCAGACAAGACAAATGGTCATGAACGATACACACCGCATAAGCGCTGCAAATTCATCACTGGCTGGGAACCCCTCAACAAGCCCCTAACCACAGACCTGATAGCCACAACCGAGTACAGAAGTACAAAAAGGCAGAACCCACGCCAGCAAGGGCATGTCAAGCCATCTGATCAATACGACGGTCCTCACGATCCTTAATCGTTGTGGCGTCTGGAGAGTGCACCACAGATGTGTTGGACAATCCCAGTACGGGCGCATCGACCTCGGGAGGAGACGACCAGCGCTTCACCGCGTCCACCGGAAAGGGATACTTCCTATCCCATTCCTGAGGAAAACCGGGAAGCCGGCTAGGTCCTTCCCCCTCCTTAATAATCAAATATTATAAATGAATCTGATTGGGGAACTCCAGACGAGTCCTAGAGGTCCCAAGGAAAAATTGCCCCTTCGGCGGAGGGGACTCCGCCGGAGGAGGAATAGCCAGCACCTCAAACAAATGGGCCAGGGTCTTGGAGGTATCCACGGCATCCCTGAGGCCCTGCCCAGCATCAGCATCCAAAAACTGCTGATCCTCAGAGCCATCAGATTACGTAAACAGTTCCCCTTCCACAAGCGGAGAATAAACAGACCAGTCAAGGGAATCATGATCATCAAGAACCGGCACTGCCGGTGACAAATGCCTTCTCTTAGCCAGGGCCTCCCTGGAAGCAGAGCTAGAAAAAATACAATTCTGTGAAGTACTCACCTGTAGAATTGGTATTATACGCATACAGCACGTCCTGCTCCAGATGTAGTAATAACATGTGGGTAATCCTCCGCCTCAGGCGCCGTGCACTGCAGACATGTAGAAAACAAGCTCCTCCTGGCCCTACATATACCGAGGGACCTCCCACAAATCCCCAGCATTAAAAAGCAGTGAGAAGGAGAAGCCAGGAGAAAACCAACCACCCAGAGACTGGCAATAATATCAAAGATAATAACCACCATACAGGGGATCCAGAACAACGTGAAACCAGGGTGGGGTGGAGCAGGACATGCTGTATGCGTATAATACCAATTCTACAGGTGAGTACTTCACAGAATTGTATTATTCTAAGCATACAGCACGTCCTGCTCCAGATGTAGTAATAACATGTGGGACATCCAATAGCAGTGTCCATAAAGTAGGGTGGGATCCCCATGAGAAAAGGCACAGCCAACAGTAATAGCGCTGTCACCCGCAACCTTGCTACCAGGAGCAACGGGAGCAAATGCTCTAACTCTTATGTAAGGTTATGAAACCTTACAAGGCTGAGTGAAAACACAAGCAGCGAACTAGTCAGCTTGCTGAACAGAACCGAGTGCTGAAAGGCCCGAGCCAAGCACAAGTAGAAAGAGAACAAAAAATCAAGAGAAGAATGAATCTCCCCTAACGAGTAGGCCAGACTAACGCCTAACCATGCTACTGCAAAGAAAGGGTAGCCATGGCAACCTTAGAACCCTCCCCGTTGGGGAATATGAACCCTGGTCTCAGGCGAGACTGGTGGGAATACTGAAAAACAACGATAAGGCTCAGCAAGAGCCGAAATGTTTATTTTAGGCTCCGAAGGACAAACCAACTGAGCAAGACCAATCCAAAGGGCTCCAACACCCATGGAAGCAATCAATCCTGTTACATAAGGACGGAGACACCTATAAGCCCCAAGGGGCCTAATCCCAACCAGGGACAGGGAACAGTCCAGGAATCTCCAACGCCTGTAGAGGGATACAGATCCCTTAAGCTCAGAGTAAGCAAGACACTAGCCCAGAGGCCGGAGGGTCTGGAATAGAGGAGAATAAAAACTCCGCCTGGATCCAAACTCTGTGTAAGGTGAAACAGCCTCATCTAATGGTGTACAGATATATAAACACATCTATATAGATAGATAATTACTGGGGCTGCTAACAGAGCCATCCTCTATGGCACTCTTCTAACTGAAGCAACCGCCCCAGAAGAAGGATGTGAGGGGAAGAACAGTTCAGACAAGAACTTGAATAAGACCCAAGGAACCCTTAGCAGGGCATCAGGATAAGTAACCCCCCCCCCCCCCAAAAGGGAGCTTAGAAAGTCCCTGGGGAAAGCACCTGAGCAACCCATGAGGAATGCTCCACACAGAAGATTGAACTAGACTTCTACCGTAGGCGAACAGAGCGAGCCCTGAGAATCCTCAGCGAACTGAGTTGGGGAGCCAACTAAACCGCGCTGTAATAACTCTAGAACCCGGGGATCAGGCAACATCCCGCAGGAGAGAGAGCCAGTCCCAGCAAGGCAAACTAGAACGACATCTCCCAATCTAGCAGGCAGAGAAGGGAGAAGAAGAAGAAGAGGAGGGAGCTAGGCCTAGTCCTCCAATAGAGAAAAGACCCCCCGAGGTAAGCATCTCCAATGGGGTGAAGAGCAAACCATCCAATCGCCTAAATAGGCCTGTAGATAGGGGCGACGTAGTAAGGAGCCTGAATAGGCAGAACAGCCCTCGAGAGAGGGCATACAGTACGACTGTCTTCAGCAGAATCCGCGAACCACGCCCCACTGGGCTACCCAGGGCCCCCAGCGTAACGGTTCACCCTTGCTACAGCAACTTTGTGCGAAACACCACCTAACAGGGTGAAAAAAGGTTAAGACCTATAGAGTAATGTCTTGACAGCAAGCAATACTAGGCCCCCATGACCAGGCTAGCGAGGTTTGGGACAATAACCCAGGAATTAACCCAGGACAGAGTTCCTGTAATAGGAACGGGGCCCCACAGGGCCACACCAGTAGGGGCTCAGTGAGACACTAGAATAGACCCTCCTAGCACAGTAGGACAGCCAACAAGCCAATACCAATGAGGTGTAAGGAATGTAAACCCCCACTTAGATCAGAACCTGACCCTTCCTGAAGGGTCAACCTGTTCCGAGACCTTCACAGATAAAAAAGGACAGGCCACTGTCGTCAGACTGACCGAGGGTCCCCAAAGAGTCCTGAAGAGGAGTAGTCCAGCAATTTAATGCCTGCCAAGGCTCAATGCGATAACCGAAAAACAGTATGAAAACGGAACCCCATAAAGGGGACCCCCTTAGGAGCCACGGGGGGTTTCAGAAGAAATAAAAAAACCCTAGAAAACCTGCCAGACTTGGTCCCCATGGTGACCATTTACAGGGAAAGGCAAAAAGCAAGGGATGGTCCCTGACACCTCCCTTGAATTTACCAACTCCAAAAAGGAACCCCCGTAATGAGGGGGGGCGTACTGACCTAGTTCCAGGGGTGTTGCAACCCCGACCAGGATAAGTAACCTAAGGTGTCACAGGCCCAAAAGGCCTCTGAGAATAAAGGACAGCATCTGGACCACCACCAACAGGCCCACCAGCTGCAAGGTGAAGGTAGCGTGACAAACCGGAGGGCAAGGCCCCTACCGTACTAAGGCCACACATAGCCGAAGGGAAGGTTTAACAGGAACCCATCTAAAAGCTACCCCGTAGGGAGATATTTAACCGGGGTACACTAAGTAAGAGGTGTGCCTGAGCACCAATCCAAAGGACTCCCAAGGAGCCTCAAGTCAATAGCCAACACGGCCTGACGCAAAATTGAAAAGAAATGACAATCAAGTGGGACCTAGCGCGGACGTCACGGGGGCACGTCCAAGACCACACTCCCATGCTCGTCTTGGTGAGCCGTCTGGGAACAGGAAAGGGTCCCAAAAACCAGACCCCAATCCGCAGAGTTGGTCCTGCAATACCGTCTGGAAATAGCCTAGGCTAGAATAGACCCTCCTTATCCTGAGGGCACAGGGGACTAAGAAGGAATATAGATCCTCACAGGCCTCAAGAGGTTCACTTGGACAAGAGCTCCTGTGGCCCCGACAGGTAATACCATGTAGGAGCTGCCTGTAAAAGGTAAATGCTAGGTCCAGAATGCCCGCCCGAGTCAGACTGCTTCATCCCAGAGGGAAAAGGTATGTGGATACAATCACAAGTCAAGGGCCAACCTGTAAGAGCCCGAACTTCTCGATGTTGGCCAATCTAGCACATACATCAGGTTGCGACTCCCCGCTAATGACCATGTCACTTGGGGTACGGATAAGTCAAGGTGGGGTAGGTGATGAGGCCGGCGGCACTGACCCAGACGTCTGGGCCTGCCGTGTTATGGCCTGCTGAACACATGGTATGCAACCAGCACATTATCCCCCGCAAGGGATACCCCCCAACCCACACACTGCTGGGACTGCCCCGAAGGGAGCCGGAGCCCGGTATCCTGGGGAGCCTCCATATGGTGATTTGTATGGTAGTCGCAATGACCAGCGGGAATTACGCTAGAAGCTACCCGGGATGCCCCTCCAGTCCGTTAGTGGGAGGATTTGCAAGCCCTTATTTTTTGGCCAAGGGACCCCAACAATAACAAAATGGGGGCCCCCGTAAGATACACCAAGACAATCACTCATACATGCAGAATGTACAAAGAGTGTGGCAAAAATACAACTCTGTGAAGTACTCACCTATAGAGTTGATATTATATGCATACAGCACGTCCTGCTCCAGTAGTAGTAACAACATGTGGGTAATCCTCCGCCGCCGTGCACTGCAGACATGTAGAAAACAAGCTCCTCCCGGCCCTACATATACCGAGGGACCTCCCACAAATCCCCAGCATTGAAAAGCAGTGAGAAAGAGAGGCCAGGAGAAACAACCACCCAAAACTGGCAAAAATATCAAAGATAACAATCACCAACAGGGGATCCAGAACAAGGTGAAAACAGGGTGGGGTGGAGCAGGACATGCTGTATGCATATAATATCAACTCTACAGGTGAGTACTTCACAGAGTTGTATTATTCTAAGCATACAGCACGTCCTGCTCCAGTAGTAGTAATAACATGTGGGACAACCAAAAGCAGTGTCCATAAAGAAGGGTGGGATCCACAACAGAAGGCAACAGCAAGCAGTCTAAACTACTGCCGCCTGCAGAACCTTGCGGCCAAACACAGCGTCAGCTGAGGCCCGAACATCAACCTTGTAAAACTTTGTAAAGGTATGTACAGAAGACCAAGTAGCGGCCTTGCAAACTTGCTCCACAGAGGCCTGGTGCTGAAAAGCCCAAGAAGCCCCAACAGCTCTAGTAGAATGAGCAGAAAGACGAAAGGGGGGAGTCTTCCCTTTAATAGTATAGGCTTGAACAACAGCCTGACGAATCCATTTACTGATGGTAGACTTGGCGGGAGCCAAACCCTTCCTAGGCCCATGAGGCACAACAAAGAGAGCATCCGTCTTTCTAAAGGCCTGAGTGGTAACCAGGTAAGACTTGACACACCTGACCACATCCAAGGAATGCAAAACCCTTTCCTTAGGGTTACTAGGATTAGGGCACAAGGAAGGAAGTACAATATCTTGATTAAAATGAAATGCAGACACAACCTTAGGCAGGAAGTCTGGCTTGAAGCGAAACACCACCTTATCCCGGTGTCTCTCAAAGTAGGGAGGCGGAATAGACAAAGCAGCCAACTCAGACACACGTCTAACCGAAGTGATCGCTACCATGAAGACAACCTTGAGCGTGAGCACAGCGAGAGCGGCCATACGAATAAGCTCAAAAGGAGCCCCCTGCAGGGCCGACAAAACCAAGTTCAGATCCCAAACAGGAACCATAGGTTTCCGAGGAGGACGCACATGAGTGACCCCCTGAAAGAAGGTCTTGATAAGAGGGTGCTGGGCAAAGGTCTTCTGAAAGAAGATAGACAGGGCCGAAACCTGGCCCTTCAAGGTACTAAGCTTAAGACCTAAGTCTAGACCATGTTGCAAAAACTCCAGCACCCTGGATGCTAAGAATTCCCGGCAGGGAAGAGACCTGGATTCACACCAGTCAATGTAAGCACGCCATACTCTATAATAGATGGCGGCAGAAGTCTTCTTCCTGGCTTGCACCATAGTAGCCACAACAGATGCAGACAAACCCTTTTCCATCAAGATGGAGGTTTCAATAGCCAAGCCGTCAAAGCCAGAGTTAGTAAATTGGGATGGCGTAGAGACCCTTGAGTCAGAAGGTCTGGCAACCTTGGCAGATTGTACTGATCTACTGCCATTTGAACCACATCTGCGAACCACACTCTTCTTGGCCACCTTGGGGCCACCAGAATCGCAGGTACCCCTTCCAGAGCGATCTTGCGCAGCACTCTGCCCAGAAGGGGAATTGGTGGAAACACATACAGGAGCCGAAACTCCCTCCAAGACATTGACAGGGCATCCGTAGCTTGTGTTTGTGACGCAAAGAGATCCACGTCTGGCACACCCCAACGGTGACACAGGGACTGAAATACCCTGTCGCAGAGGGACCATTCCCCCTGAAGGGACGACCCCCTGCTCAGAGCATCTGCTAGCAGATTCTCCGCCCCCGGAATGTAGACAGCCGAGATGCATTTTACATTGGTCTCTGCCCATGTTAGAATCAGAGACACCTACTGGAGAGCACCCTTTCTCCGGGTTCCTCCCTGATGATTGATGTAGGCAACCGCCGTCCTGTTGTCTGAGCGTACCTGAACCGCCAGACCCTGCAGGTGCTGGGTCAATCGTTCCAGGACCAATCGGACCGCCGTGAGTTCCAGGACATTGATAGGAAGATGGGCCTCCTGAGGGCTCCACCTCCCCTGGAAGCGCAGGGGCTTCCAGAAACCCCCCCAGCCCGAAAACTGGCATCCGTTGTGACCGTCTCCCAAGAGGGAGCCAGGAAGGATCTGCCCCTTGTCAAGTTCCTGTGGTCCAGCCACCACGCAAGGGATTGTCTGACCGAGGGGGGAATCACCCAGCTGTCGTCCAAAGACACTGGGTCCTTGTTCCATACTGACAGAAGGTGAAGCTGCAGAGTTCTCAGATGAAACTGGGCAAAGGGCACCGCCTCGAAGCTTGCCACCATCGAGCCCACCAACTGTATTCCCTGCCGGATGGAGGGATGAGGGTTCGCGAGCAGGGATCTCGCCTGGGTTGTCAGAGCTTCCACCTTCTGCGGAGGAAGGAATATCCTTGATTGAACCGAGTCCAGAATCATCCCCAGAAACGGGGTCACTGAGGAGGGGGACAGAGAGGACTTTGGGTAATTGATCACCCAGCCGAAGGACTCCAGGGTGGACACCGCCAACCGAGTGTCCAGCTCTGCCTGCCGCAGAGACCGAGAGGTGATGAGTATATCGTCCATGTAGGGCAACACGCGTATGGCCTTTAGTCTTAAGAGACACATCACCCCTGCCAGCACCTTGGTGAAGACCCTGGGAGCCGACGTAAGGCCAAATGGCAGGGCCACGAACGGATAATGCTGATCCAACAGCGCAAATCTGAGGAACCTTTGGTGCCCTGGGAACACCGGAACGTGCAGGTAAGCGTCCTTGATGTCCACAGATGTCATGAAGTCCCCTGGATGCAGCGAGGCAATGGCCGAGCGCAGAGTTTCCATACAAAAATGGCTACTTCTGACAAACTTGTTTAGGATTTTCAAATCCAGAATGGGTCTGACTGACCCGTACTTTTTGGGCACCGTGACCAGGTTGGAATAAAACCCCATGCCCCTGTCTCTTAAGGGGACCTCGCAGATGACCCCGAGCTCCAGAAGGTCCTGCACAGCCAGCATCAAGACTCGAGCTGAGGCAGGATCCTGCAGGATCCTGTGGGATCCGAGACCCAACGAACCTGGTAGGGGGCAGTACAGCAAATTCTATCTTGTAATCGGAGGAGACTACCTCCTGAATCCACCGGTCTGGGACAAGGCGTCTCCAGACATGCTCGAAGTGCTGTAGACGTCCCCCCACCCTGACGGGCGAGGGCGCCCCTTCATGCCTGGGGGGGGCTTTGGGCTTGGGCCCCCAGGAGGAGCCAGGACGGCGTCCTCTGTTCTTGTTCCAGGACTCTGCGCGAGACCCAGAGAAGGACACCCCTCTACCCTGCTTGGCCCCATGGTAGGGGGTCGAATGGGAGCTTGGATCACGAAAGGGCCGAATCAGACGCTTGCGCTGGGGCAATTTGCCACCTTTGGCAAAGATATCTAACCTTTCTCGAAACAGGCGCAGCCCTTTAAATGGAAGCCCCGTAAGGGCCTTCTTGGCGACGTTGTCCGCAGCCCACTGGCGTAACCAGATCGCGCGGCGTATGGCCACCACCAAAGCAGAAGATCTAGCGCTCAGCTTAATAGCATCGTCCGATGCAGATAGGATATAATTCACAAAGGTCTCACAGGTGGCCAGAGCGTTGGCGGCCTCAGATGGCAAGTCATCCGCCCCTTCCAGGGCAGTCTTAACCACCGTCCTGAGCGCCACCGCCGTGATGGCTAAGGCGCAAACCGGGCGGAGCGACGCTCCCCCAAATGCAAAGGCATGACATGCCAATTGATCGACTCGCCGACCCTCTAAATCCCGCAGCGTAGTAGTGTCGGGGGAGTGCATAATAGAGGTGTTGCCCCGATTCTGAGTCTGTCCATCGACCTCGGGTGGCGATGTCCAACCCCAGATCGGCAGGAAATGGATACTTCTTATCCACAGCTTTAGGAATCCCCTGGAGTTTGCTGGGATGTTCCCATTCTTTTAGCACTAGGCTATTAAAATGAGTTTGTTCGGGAAACTCCAACCGCACCCTAGCGGTATGAAAACAGATCACCCCTTTGCCGAGGGGCCGCGGGAGGGGGAGAGAGGGATAACACATCAAAGATCTAAGACAGCAGTCTATCAATGTCGTCCTGGGACCAATGATCAGAACCAGACTCCTCCTGACTCCTGGACTCGTCCTCGTAGGATCCTGAGTCAGAGAGCAGTTCCCCTTCCTCTGATGGGGACTGAGCATAGGAAAGCAGTAAATCATCAGATTCTACAGGGAGAATAGTAGCTTCAGGATTCAAATGACGCCTCTTGGCAGTAGCCTTGCGTGCCAAGGAGCCAGCGATGAAGCTTTCCACACTAGCCAATCTAGAGGCCAAATCAGCGTGAGAATCCCCACTAGTATTGGGGGTTAGGCTCAAGCTTGGGGGAGTAGGGGAAGTAAGGCGAGGTGCGGGCCCGGCCTCGGAAGAGGTGGGGAGACCGGCTAGCGCCTGTTGGGCACAAGGGACGCAGACCCGTGCATTGTCACCGCTAAGTAAAACCCCACAAGCTGCACACAGACGGGCTTGTCCCGGGGGGACCCCGTTCACAATATCCTGGGATGCCTCCATATGGTGATTATTAAATTCAATGCGCCAGTAGGGATTGACGCTTTAAGCAACCCTGGATGCCCCAATAACCCGCTGGGAAGTGGGAGTAATTTCTGAAAAATGGTCTGGACGGGGCGCTACGTCGGGCCGGGAGAAGCCACCGAGGACCGCTGTCTGAAAGACACAAGGGGAACAGGGATGTCAGAGCCGAACACGAAGAAATAAGCTAGGGAAAAAGTTGCAAAAAAGGGGGGTGAAGGGGCCCCTGTGGATACACCTATAGTGATGTACCCACAGAGAAAGTTGTCCAGGATTAGGCGTCCCTACTCTGGTTATCTAAGTAAGAAGGGGGGAGGGGGTGTTTGTTTGAAACCCCCTGAGGGTTGAGTAGTTCACGGGACTGTTAGTCAATAAATGTATATGATGTGATTAGTGATGTTAGTAGATTTATTTGAGCATACACAATTCAAACATTGATGCAGTTTATATACATTTCACATTACTCATACATTTTTTTCACATATTTCTGTAAGCATGAGTATATGTTTCCATTAACATATATTTTTTTCACATATTTCGGATAATTCCATATTTTAGTCACATATTTCAGATAATACGGGGAGATCAACAGATAATAATCCTTATCTGGTCCCCTTCAGGTATTGGTTACAGTAATCTGTTATATACAGTTTGTAGCAAGAATCTGTTTCTCAGTATGCAGCAAGCGTATCACCTTTGAATTTATACAGCAGAGTGTGCAGACGTTTCGCATAGACTGCTTCCTCAGTGCACTCTCTAATAAACAATGCAATAATTAGTCACATATTTTTGGTTGAACAATTACTAGTTGTCAATGTTACATCTCATAGTAAATGGAAAACAAAAGGGTTTAGTGGTACCTCTGTGTGAAGGAGCGCTCGTTTTCTTCTCATTCAAGTTAAAATCTGAGGTGAAAGGGAATTAATGGGTATAAGTGTGGTTGTAAATCCTTATCAGGGGCTAGAATATAATAATATAATAATGTACGCGCATTACCTTGCTGTTTGCATTAGGTGCCCCTAGGTTGATGGCTGGCGCTTTAGGTATATAATGCAGGTTCAGCGATTTGCTGTGGGGAGGTAGCAAGTATTAGTTGTCAGCAGTATAAGTGAGGTATTGTTAAGTGGGGGATAGAAAAGTGAACCTGCTTACCTCTATCCAGAGTCTGTTACCCGTTCTCTAGAACGTGTGGCGCCTGTGGACCCGCGTTTCTGCGTGCTGGATGGCGCGCCGCACTAGGTATAGGTGGCGGCGCGCACTTTATTCCGGCATGCGAGGATGGAAAGGGCGGGGCTTCGGCATCCCAGGGCCGCCCGTTCACGTCAGAAGCGTCTGATGTGAGTACCGTTGTCTCAGCAACGGTTTCAGGAGTGACGTCTAAACGCGTCACTTCCGGGCCGGGCGGCCCCTTCGGCTCTGGGTACTGCGTGGGCTACAACTAGTGCCATCTTGTTGTAGTCTAATTATATGCTATGGCCTAGGAGATGAAAAGAAGCGCTCGTTCTGTGATTATTATTGAATGATAATGTTATTAAAGAAGTATACGCGCATGCGAGAAGGAAATGGCGCCCGGCGAACCTCGAAGGGCGGGCCAGAGCGGGCAATGACGCGGAACGCGCCAGACCGAACCACACCCCCCCCCCCCGGAGAGCGAGAAGCTAGAAGGTGCGCAGCCAATCAGGAGAGAATAGTAGAAAGAGAAGAAGTCTGACAGAGTGAGTAAGGAGATTGAAAAACGCTGTAGCTTCCCCGAACAGTGCTGCCGTATGCGCCATAGAGAACAGTAAAACGCTGCGGTTAGTTGAAAAACTAAAAAGTGAAACGCGCTCTGACACCCGGTAGCGGTAAAGCCATCTATAGTGTAATAAAGGCAAGGATAGGCCATCAAACACATAACCCCCCCCCTCTTTTTCCCCCCTCTAACGGGGGAATCTGGGGAGGAAGGTGACCCGAATAGAGGGTTCACCGTTAGATGAGACATGGGGGCACTGGTGCGGGAGGGGCATCCACTGAAGGCTCACCATTCGCCTTAACCGCCTACCCTATGGAGGGGGATTGCGGTGGAGACTAGCTCCATAAGCACACTGGGTGCTGCCTACCTTCACCCGACCAACGCAGCCCAGGCTGGGAGGCATTAATTCACAATGAGGACGGGTGGAAATAGTCCCGCAGGGCCTCGGGCCGCCTGCGAGAGCGTGATACTTCATGTCTTCGCAGTTCCAGCACTGCAGAGAAATCTGGGGATTTGTGGGAGGTCCCTCGGTATATGTAGGGCCGGGAGGAGCTTGTTTTCTACATGTCTGCAGTGCACGGCGCCGGAGGCGGAGGATTACCCACATGTTATTACTACATCTGGAGCAGGACGTGCTGTATGCTTAGAATACAAAATAATATATAACATTGAATATAGTATAGTATATAATACTAATAGTAATGTATATTATAATAATATGGCATATTTCCACATGTAAGTAATAAACATAATGTATGCGCAAATAGTACAATAAAAGAGTAGCGCGAGGACTGGCATGAATGGAGTCTTGAACAGCAATCTACCATCTATCATCACTCAGAGTCTGCTGCTCTAGCTATGGTGCTTTCTGCTGGAGTTACACTAATGACGCCCAGCGCGCATGTGGGCATTGACAAAAATAGTTCAATTACTGGTTTACGGAAGTATATAGGCGGGAGGAGCCTGGTTGATCTTAACAAGACCAAGAAACCGCAAGATGGAACAATATGATTCCGCAGTGTTCTTGGCCACCACCGCGCTGGATAAGGCGCAGACTCAGTCAACAAGCAAAGCCCCGCAGGGCACTCACCGCACAACAGAAGGCGATCCCCAGCCTGAAAGGAAGAAGAAGGGCGGGCCGGTGCGGATCGCGCGCCGCGTCTGGCCCCGCTCTCTCCCCATCCTCACCCAGCAACGCGATGCCATTGACTAGGCGCCGAGGGCGCCAGAGAGAGAGGGGCGGGCCGCCGCCAGCGCGCCCGGCCCTGCCCCCTCTCCACACCGCAAGGAGAGGGAGAAGCTCACACTTAGCCCTAGCAGCCATGACAGGGCGGCCGGCTCTCAATACGGCCACCGCATGTATCAAACGAAAGATAAAATTAATGTTAAAAGCACACACACACACTCATACACCCATTCATTAAAGTATTACTTCCCGATGCTCCACATCAACTAGACAAGGGAGAAATCACAGGCCCCCCTCCCATTGTGAATAAAGGAAATAAAGTAAAGGGAGGGAGGGATCCCCAACTACGGTAGTAGAACATGGGGAAACGGACAGGTCATCCCAAACCAGGGTCACCAACCTGGTAGCCGCCTACCCCTTGTAATGGGGTCACACGGAGGAGCGTGGCTCCTATCAGTACACCTGTTAAAGTCCTACCGTCACCCGGACCTACAGCCAAGGCTGGGAGGCATTAGGGGACTTAAGCATAAATAGGTCCGGGCAGAAATAGGGATAAAAATGGCCGAGTGTGAACCCGGCTTACCTGCAAGGAGGAGACTTCATCTTCTGACTTGCTCGCTGTCTGCAGAGACGATTACTGGGGAGTGTGTGGGAGGTCCCAGGTATTTATGGGCCGGGAAGGGCTTCTTTTTTTCTATTCATCTCTGCAGAAGTTCGCCCTCTACTGGACATAATCCAAGTGTAATGAATATTTCCGAAGCAGGGTGTGAGACATACTTAGAATAGTATAAACGGAAGACCAAGTAGCAGCCTTACAAACTTGTTCAACAGAAGCCTGGTGCTGAAAAGCCCAGGACGCACCAACAGCACGAGTAGAGTGCGCAGTGACCCTAAAAGGGGAGTCCTCCCCTTAGCAGAATAGGCCCCAACAATGGCCTGAAGAATCCATTTGCTAATCGTAGACTTAGCAGGCGCCAAACCTTTCCTGGGCCCGCAGGGCACCACGAAAAAAGCGTCCGTCTTGCGGAAGAAGTAGTCACCAAATAGTACTTCACACAACGAACATCATCCAAATTGTGCAGAACCCTCTCCTTGTCATTGTTAGGCTTAAGACACAAGGAAGGGAGAAATATAACCCGATTGAGGTGGAAAGCAGACACCACCTTAGGAAGGAAATCTGGCTTAAAACGTAAAAACCACCTTATCCTGGTGTCTCTCAAAGTAAGGGGCCTGAATCGGCACAGCCGCCAACTCAGAGACACGCCAAACAGAGGTAATAGCCACCAAGAAAGCAACCTTCTGAGTAAGAACCGAAAGAGCAATATCCTGTAACTGCTCAAAAGGAGGACCCTGGAGAGCCGAAAGAACCAAGTTCAAATCCCAAACAGGAACCACAGCCTTCCGAGGGGGCCGCACATGCGCGACCCCTTGGAAAAAGGTCTTAACCAGCGGGTGTAAGGCAAAAGACCTCTGGAAGAAAACCGACAGAGCAGAAACCTGTCCTTTCAAAGTACTAAGCTGGAACCCAAGATCCAGATTATGGTGAAGAAACTCCAAAATCCTAGGGATCGAAAACACCCTGCAAGGCAAGGCCCTAGCCTCACACCAATCAATATAGGACCTCCAAGTCCTATAGTAGAAGAGGACTGCTTCCTAGCTCTAATCAAGGTCTGAACAACAGCTGCAGACAAACCTTCCTCCTTCAGAATGAAGGTTTCAGCAGCCAAGCAGTCAAAGCCAGTGTTGGTAAATTGGGATAAAGTAGTTGACCCTGAGATAACAGATCCGGAAACATGGGAAGCCGGTACTGATCCACCGCCAGCCTTACAACGTCTGCGTACCAAACCCTTCTTGGCCACCTTGGAGCCAACAGAATTGCTGGTGCCCTTTGCAGGGCCAGTTTGCAAACTACCTTGCCCAGCATGAAGAAGGGAGGAAACAGGTACAGAAAACCCTGATCCTTCCAAGCAAGGGACAAGGCATCCACTCCCAGAGATAGAGGATCCTGAGAAAGAGACACAAAGGCCGGAATTTTGTGATTGGGTGGGTTGAGACCACTCTTCTTGGCGAGAGGATCCCCTGCTCAGGGAATCTGCCTCCGTGTTCTCCACTCCCGGAATGTAGGCTGCCGAAATGCAAGGAAATACCATTTTGTGAGTACTCACCTGAAAAAATACCATTTTGTGAATACTCACCTGTAAAATGGGTATTATAAGTATGTCACACACCCCACTTCAAACATTAATAATTACACTAGGGTTAACGCACCGCTAGGTGGCAGCATTGCAGAGAACTCTCCAAAAACTTCAACAGGCCCCTCCCGGTCTATACATACCTGGTACCTCCCAAGAACCTCCCAGTATTAGAACAGCAGTAAGACAAGGTACCAGTGTAGCGATAACCCTTATCGCCGGAGGGCTTCACCGCCCCAAGACGTCCTTTTCCCAATCGTAAGAGGTGCTGCCGGAATTCCAGAGTCGTCCGTGAGGAAACAGGAACAGCCCTTACAAGGGCTAGTGAATTGTAATATAGCGTTTCCCCCAATAAGAGACAGAACTCAGTATTGAGGGTGAAGGTGAAGTGTTTTTATTAGTGCCACTCTAGGCCTTATATACACAAGTCTCCATGCAATGACAACCACACTGACCAATAGCAGCAGGGCATACAATCCCTTAACTCTGCCGGTGACGCAATCAGTAGAACAATAGCAGGCTGTAATACACTCAATCAGGACAATGCCATTGACTGTGACGTAATCAACAATACACAATGGCAGTCAAAATACAATGACATTGCCTGTAACAGTATCAAAATACAATGACCTAATTAAGAAAAGGCCAGTGAATGACCCGGTGGGCAACTGAATAGTGATGACATCCAAAAGACAGAGCCTCTGTCACAATGCCCCCTTTTTGTGGAACACCCGGCAGACCCGGATTGACCCTGTTCGGGTTAACGTGGGGCTGTCCGGACTCTTGTTATGGGCAGAGTTCTGTTTGCCAGGATAATCCATCTGCATTACTGGTTTGTCTACAGGGCCTGTATACACACACACACACACACACACACACATACAGTTGTACTCACAGGGTGCTGGTCTTGTCTTTTCCCCCCCAATAAGAGACAGAACTCAGTATTGAGGGTGAAGATGATACCCCCCCACACACACACACACATACAGTTGTACTCACAGGGTGCTGGTCTTGTACACACATACAGTTGTACTCACAGGGTGCTGGTCTTGTACACACATACAGTTGTACTCACAGGGTGCTGGTCTTGTACACACACATGTACTCACAGGGTGCTGGTCTTGTACACACACATGTACTCACAGGGTGCTGGTCTTGTACACACACACATGTACTCACAGGGTGCTGGTCTTGTACACACACATGTACTCACAGGGTGCTGGTCTTGTACACACACATGTACTCACAGGGTGCTGGTCTTGTACACACACACACACACACTCACAGGGTGCTGGTCTTGTACACACACACACATACTCTTAGCTCTGGTTGCAAGGCATTGAGAAAATGTTCTAGTAAAAACAACTGTAGGCTTCCGGGGTGACAGCGTGCCGGGCTAACAAAGCCTCCTTTACCAGATGGTAGTGTGGTATGTCCGCATCAGGGATGGCCCGGAAAGCATCGGAAGCTTTCCCCGATAGTTTCCCTGATAATATGGTGACCCATTCCTCCGTGGGTACCCGGTGTAAAGCGCACTGCCGTTCAAAATCGGCCAAAAATCCATCACTCATCGTCACTTTCCTGGAAGGACTTAAATGCTGCAAATGGAATCTTTCTCCCCCCAGTGTAACTGAGGCTCGGAGACACAGGGGCGCTGAGAGGCTGCTGGGTTGCGAGTCGCCGATCTTCCCTTCGCTTACTGGCCTCTATCTCCGCTGCGGCGAAGACTCGGTCGATCAGTTCTTGTGATGGATTCGGCCATAGACCGACAATCTGTTCCGAACCGCTTGAACGAGAGCAGCGTCTTCATCGATCTCTATATTGGTTTCGGTCCTCACTGCTGCACGATCCATTTCGATCAGCTTGGCTATCAGTTCCCGACGTGGGCGGTTGCTAGCTGACCTTCCCCGGCTCTCGAGTAGATCCTTCAGGGTCAGCCTTTTCAACTTGTCCTACTGACTCTCCATCAGGGTAGCACTCTCTCTGGGTACAAAGGACCATCCGACCGCTTGCCACCAATTGTAGCGATAACCCTTATCGCCGGAGGGCTTCACCGCCCCAAGACGTCCTTTTCCCAATCGTAAGAGGTGCTGCCGGAATTCCAGAGTCGTCCGTGAGGAAACAGGAACAGCCCTTACAAGGGCTAGTGAATTGTAATATAGCGTTTCCCCCAATAAGAGACAGAACTCAGTATTGAGGGTGAAGGTGAAGTGTTTTTATTAGTGCCACTCTAGGCCTTATATACACAAGTCTCCATGCAATGACAACCACACTGACCAATAGCAGCAGGGCATACAATCCCTTAACTCTGCCGGTGACGCAATCAGTAGAACAATAGCAAACTGTAATACACTCAATCAGGACAATGCCATTGACTGTGACGTAATCAACAATACACAATGGCAGTCAAAATACAATGACATTGCCTGTAACAGTATCAAAATACAATGACCTAATTAAGAAAAGGCCAGTGAATGACCCGGTGGGCAACTGAATAGTGATGACATCCAAAAGACAGAGCCTCTGTCACAACCAGAACCAACAATGTAACCCTCAACGTAAAGAACTAAACTTCACCAAATAAAGAGCCAGGATACCGAAAAGGGCGGGTGAAGTGGGGTGTGTGACATACTTATAATACCCATTTTACAGGTGAGTATTCACAAAATGGTATTATTCTAAGTATGTCACACACCCCACTTCAAACATTAATAATTACACTAGGGACATCCAACAGCAGTGTCCAGAAAAGGGTGGGTATCCGAACAGGCAGTAACGCAGAAAAAACTCAAACCACTGCAGCCTGCAAAACCTTACGGCCAAAAACAGCATCCGCTGAAGCCCGCACATCAACCTTATAGAACTTAGAAAAGGTATGAACAGAAGACCAAGTTGCAGCCTTACACACTTGTTCAACCGAAGCCTGGTGCTGAAAAGCCCAGGACGCACCAACCGCACGAGTAGAGTGAGCAGTAACTCGGAAAGGAGGATCCTTCCCCTTAGCCGAATAAGCACCAACAATGGCCTGACGAATCCATTTACTAATGGAAGATTTGGCCGGAGCCAAACCCTTCCTAGGCCCACATGGCACAACAAAAAAGGCATCAGTCTTACGAAAAGAAGACGTAGCATGTAGATAGTACCTGACACATCGTACCACATCCAAGCAGTGCAAAGCACTCTCCTTGACATTCTTAGGCTTAGGACACAAAGAAGGAAGAACAATGTCCTGGTTAAGATGAAAAGCAGAGACCACTTTAGGGAGAAAATCTGACTTGTAACGAAAAACCACTTTGTCCTGATGATCCTCAAAATAAGGAGCCTGAATAGACAAAGCTGCCAGCTCTGAAACACGCCGAACCGAAGTGATGGCCACCAGAAAGGCAACCTGCTGAGTAAGAATGGACAAAGCGACATCCCGCAAAGGCTCAAAAGGAGGAGCCTTAAGAGCGGAAAGGACCAAATTCAAATCCCACACTGGGAGCAACGGCTTCCTAGGAGGCCGCACATGCGAAACCCCCTGGAAAAAAGTCTTGACCAAGGAATGACTAGCAAAAGATTTCTGGAAAAAAATAGACAAAGCAGAAACCTGCCCCTTCAAGGTACTCAGCTGAAGACCGGAGTCCAGTCCCGACTGAAGAAACTCCAAAATCCTAGACACAGAAAAGACCCGGCAAGGCAAAGACCTAGCCTCACACCAATCAATATAAGATCTCCAATACCTGTAATAGATGGAAGAAGAAGATCTCTTCCTGGCACTAATAAGAGTCTGAATGACCGCATCCGAAAGACCCTCCTCCTTTAAGATGGAGGTTTCAGCAGCCAAGCCGTCAAAGCCAGCGTTTGTAAACTGGGGTAACATAGTTGACCCTGAGTGAGAAGATCTGGCCGAAGAGGCAGATCGAACTGATCTACGGCCAGACGAACGATGTCCGCGAACCACACCCGCCTTGGCCACCTTGGAGCCACGAGAATGGCGGGAACTCCCTCCATAACCAACTTTCGCAGAACCCTGCCTAGCATGGGAATCGGAGGAAACAGATAAAGAAACCCCAGGTCCCTCCAGCTCAGGGTCATGGCATCCGCCGCCAGAGCCAGAGGGTCCCGGGACAGGGACACAAAGGACGGAAGCTTGTGATTGTGACGAGAGGCAAACAGATCCACCTCCGGCGTCCCCCACCGGAGACAAAGTGACCGAAACACCTGGGGATGGAGAGACCACTCCCCCCGACGGGACGCACACCGGCTCAGAAAATCCGCCTCTGTGTTTTCCACACCCGGAATGTAAACTGCCGAGATGCAAGGGACATGAGTCGTCTGATTGTCTGAGCGAACCTGAACCGGCAGACCTTGTAAATGATGCGTCAAGCGAGACAGAACCAACCTGATGGCTCGCAATTCCAGAACATTGATGGGCAAGTGGGCCTCCTGAGGGTCCCACTGCCCCTGAAACCGAAGATCCTTCCAAAAACCTCCCCAGCCTGACAAACTGGCATCCGTGGTGACAGTTTCCTAAAGTGGGGTCAGAAACGACCTGCCCTTCAGAAGGTTGTCCGAGACCAACCACCACAGAAGGGACTGCCGAACCCGCGGGGACAACCGGAAGGACTGATCCAACGACCCCGGACACCGGTTCCAAGACGCCAAAAGATGAAGCTGAAGAGTCCTCGTATGAAACTGAGCAAAGGGAACTGCCTCGAACCAGGCCACCATCAACCCCACCAGTCTCATCCCCAGACGAATGGACGGATGAGGATGGGAGAGGAGCAGCTGGACCAATTCCTGAATCAACAGAACCTTGGCCTGAGGAAGAAACACTCTGTGCTGGCAGGAGTCCAACGACATCCCCAGAAAGGTCACCACCCGGGCCGGAACCAGCGAGGACTTGGGGTAATTGATCACCCAGCCGAACCTCTCCAACATAGACACCACCGTGCTGGTGTCCCCCTCTGCTTGACTGAAGGAAGGAGCCATGATGAGAAGATCGTCCAGGTAAGGCACAATGCGAATCCCCTGAGCTCTGAGCAGGGCCATCACCCCCGCCAACACCTTGGTGAACACTATCGGAGCAGAGGTGAGGCCGAACGGAAGAGCCACAAACTGAAAATGCCGATCCCCCACCACGAAACGAAGGAACCGCTGATGAGCAGGAAAGATCGGCACGTGCAGGTACGCATCCTTGATGTCTATGGACGTCATAAAGTCCCCCTGCCGAAGCGAACCGATCGCAGACCGCAGGGTTTCCATGCGAAACTTCCGAGGACGAATAAACCTGTTGAGGAACTTCAAATCCAGAATAGGATGGAAGGACCCGTCCTTTTTGGGAACCGTGAAGAGATTGGAGTAAAACCCGCGCCCCACCTCTGAAGGAGGAACCGGGCAAATGACAGCTAAATCTAGAAGATTCCTTACTGCCGCCAGGAGCCCCTGCGCGGCCAAAGGATCCAAAGACACCCGAGACCTGAAGAACCTTGGAGGAGGACGGGACTCGAACTCCAACTTGTAACCGGCCGAAACCACCTCCCGGATCCATCTGTCCGGGACCTCCTGGTCCCACACCCGGGAGAAAAGTTGCAACTGTCCCCCCACCCGAACGGGTGAGGGCGCCCCCTCATTGCTGGGTGGGCTTGGCAGCCGGCTTGGGCTTTGCACCCCAGACGCGAGTGGGGCGGCCACGGCCTCTGCCCCTATTCCAACTGGCGCCCCTGGGGGCCGATGAGCCCGCACCTCTACCGGCTCCGACTCCCCGAAAGGACGGATTGAACGAGACCATCCCCCGAAAGGAACGGCGAAATTTCTTGCGCTGAGGTAACTTACCTCCCTTGGCAACAGAATCCAGCCTCTCACCAAAAAGCCTCAAACCCAAAAAGGGCAGAGCCGTGAGCGATCTTTTTGAATTAAAATCGGCCGTCCACTGTCTCAACCACACACAGCGCCAGATAGCCACCAGCAAAGCAGTAGCCCTGCCACACATCAGCATGGCATCCTCCTGAGCGGCCAGGATAAAAGACAAAAAAGCATCGCAGCGCTTAAGCCCAAGGGACTCATCACTGGTGGGCTCGAGATCCACCCCCAAGTCCCTGACAATAGACCTGACAGCAAAAGTCAACAGGGCCGAAGCACAGACAGGCCTTAACACCGAACCCGCACATACAAAACCGTGACGGGCAAGCTGATCAACCCGGCGATCCTCGATCCTAGACGGCACACCAACAAGACGTGTAGGTTGCTCCCATTGCTTGAAAACAATTTCTTCAAAATGCTGTTGGCTGGGAAACTCCAAACGCTGCTTGGACACCCCAAAAAGCTGACCCTTAGGCCTAGGAGCAACAACCGGAGGCTCCAAATCCAAAACCTCAAACATCTGGCTCAGAATGGTAGAGGAATCGAGAGGGAGGCCATCATCCTGATCCCCCTCAGAACCCAGCGACTGCTGAACATCAGAATCTTCTTCCTCAATGAGCTCACCTTCACGGGAACGATCCGACCAATCCAGATCTCCCACCACTTCCTCATCTGAATCCGGCGGAGGCGGAGACAGATGCTTCCGCTTAGCCGAAACCTTCTGAGCGGCTATAGCAGAAAACCGCTTCTCAAGGCTGGACAAGCGGGCACATACATCAGACTGCGAATCCCCGCCCAGGACAACGTCACACGGGGTCCGGAATAAGCGAGGGGGAGAGGGAGATGGCGCGGCTGAAGAAGTGCTAGGCACCGGAGTACTGGACTGCCGTGCAATGTTCTGCTGTGCACAAGGGATACACAAAATGACATCATCTCCCTGGAGCGGAGTCCCACAACCCCCGCACACCTTGGATTGTCCCGAAGAACCATTCCCGGTATCTGTGGCAGCCTCCATGTGGTGAAATTTATGGTATTCGCAGAACCCAGGGATTTATGCGGTACGCGACCCGGGATGCCCCTTAATAACCTAACAATTGTCTAAGGATAGTCACAAGATCCTGACCCAGGGGAATAGCAAAAGACCCTTATAAAAATATATAAAGATATATATATATATATATATATATATATATATATATATATATATATATATATATATTGCAATGAAAAAACACCCCCCACGAGCCAGGTATATATGACCGGGAGAGCCCTGCCAGACGGGATCCCAGGATCTGAAAGACACAAAGGGAGAGGGACAGGCGTCAATCCAGCACCATATTCCAAAACCAACATAACATACAAAAACCCCCCTTACACCCCCCCCCCCCCATTAACCAGAGACACAGGAAATGGTTAATACAACCAGCACCTTAAAGATGTGCCGGAGCGAGGAGGAAGGAGGAGGAGGAGGAGAGGACGCAATCCGAGGGGCCATCGCAAGAGAAGACGCCTACCTGAGAGGGAGAGAGAAACCGCGCAGCCAGGCACCGCAGAAGATGGCAGCCCGCACACAGCGCTGTGAGGGAGGAGAAGACAAGCTCCGGGAGTGCGGGAGCCGAGAAGGCCCCGCCCCTCCGGGACATCCAATCAGTGCGCGGCCCGCGCGACCCCGCCCCCTGGCAGCGTCGGCGTCTGCCGGCGGAGACCGCGCTCAGACCTCAAGGACGGGACCGGTGGAGCAACCCGCCGGTTCCCAGTGCGCACCAGACACAGACCCACACACTGATACTCAGTCCCCCCCCCCCCCCCCTGGGCAGACCGGACACGCAGGCTGCAAGCGCCGGACACTGCGCTCAGCCACAGGCGGGACCGCGGCGCAGCGCGCTGCGAGGCCCCGCCCCCCCCGGCTCCTGAGGGGAGAGGACAGACACACAGACAGGGGGACAGAGGGACACCCAGGCAAAACTTGCAATAAAGGTAGTCACAGTAAAAATCACGAAAAGCCTCACAATGTAGTAGCGCAGCAGCCACACTCACACAGCATGTCACCGTCCCCAGCGCGCCCCACACCCCGGAATGTGAAATAACAATATCCCAGGGCTAGGCACATCCTGACCGCTAACCTCCTATTAAATGAGGCATCCCACATCCGGATCACCACTCCGGGAATCCCGCTATGCCCCGCAGTGAAGGGTCGAGCGGAGGAGCTAATCTCCTGGGCACCAATGGTGCCGGCTACCTTTTTGCCCGGCCTACAGCCGAAGCTGGGAGGCTGCCATTAAATAGTATACTCTCAAACAAGAGCCGGGCAGAAATAGACCACGGGGGGGGGGGGGGGGGGGGGGGCGGGGGGATACCCCGGCTACCTGCAAGCAGGAGACTTTTCTTCTGTCTTGTCGCCACCTTGCAGAGAACAACACTGGGAGGTTCTTGGGAGGTACCAGGTATGTATAGACCGGGAGGGGCCTGTTGAAGTTTTTGGAGAGTTCTCTGCAATGCTGCCACCTAGCGGTGCGTTAACCCTAGTGTAATTATTAATGTTTGAAGTGGGGTGTGTGACATACTTAGAATATGGATATTGTTGGTGTGCCACACACCCCGCTTCACTTCTAAATATTCTTCACTTAATGGGTTAACTCGCCGCCAGGTGACGTAGTGCAGAGAGGAAGTCTTGTAAAGAGCCCCCTTCCGGCTTATATATACCTGGTACCTCCCTTCAATCACCAGTATATTAAAAAAGCAGAAAGACAAGGTACCAGTATTCCACCGGTAACCTCAAAATCAATTTTGATATAAATAAAAAGGCTTCACCATATAAAAGCTTCGGAAATACCGAAAAGGGTGGGAGTGGAGCGGGGTGTGTGGCACACCAACAATATCCATTTTTCAGGTGAGTACTCACAAAATGGTATTCTTGGTGTGCCACACACCCCGCTTCACTTCTAAATATTCTTCACTTAATGGGACATCCAAAAGCAGTGTCCACAAGGGATGGGCATCTCAAGTTAGATCAATGATAGTTGAAGCACACCATTGAGGGTATTGCTTCCACCTGCGCCTGCCTGTAAGACTCGTTTTCTGTATTTCTTGTATTACTGTAAACTACTGTTTGTATTGCCTGTGTATATAAGTTTTGGGACTGTTGAGGAGCAGTGGCTCTCCCCTTACTGTTTATCTGGGCATAGATTATCTTTCTGGTTATTCATATGGTTTACTGTTTCTAACCTATGTGCACAGGAGCGCCACCCAGCGGTCATTTAAAGGGGCTGCAACCCCACTGTACTATGTATCTGTATACTACTGGATATTTTGCTATGTTATTTTGTACAGCACCTATGATCCCTTTCCTCAATTAAAATCCCTAACTTTTTTGCAATTCAAACTATGGTTGTTCGTCTTCTTTAATATTTTTACATGGGCATCTCAAGGCCAGGTGAAGCATAACTTAAATGACTACAGTCTGCAGAACTTTGCGGCCAAAAACAGCATCCGCTGAGGCTCGCACATCAACTTTGTAAAACTTAGAAAAAGTGTGAACAGAAGACCAAGTGGCGGCCTTACAAACTTGTTCAACAGAAGCTTGGTGCTGAAAAGCCCAAGACGCCCCAACGGCGCGAGTGGAATGAGTAGTGATACGAAAAGGGGGAACTCTTCCCTTAGCAGAATAGGCCGCAGTAACGGCCTGATGTATCCACTTGCTAATGGAAGATTTGGCTGGTGCCAAACCCTTCTTAGGCCCATGGGGCACAACAAAAAAGGAATCCGTCCTACGAAAAGGAGACGTGATAATCAAGTAGCACTTAACACAGCGTACTACATCCAAACAATGCAAAACCCTCTCTTTGTCATTCTTAGGATTAGGACACAAGGAGGGAAGAACAATATCTTGGTTCAAATGAAAAGCAGAAACAACCTTAGGAAGAAAGTCTGGCTTGAACCGAAAGACCACTTTATCCTGATGCCTCTCAAAATAAGGCGCCTGGATAGACAAGGCCGCCAACTCCGAGACACGCCGGACCGAAGCGATCGCTACCAAGAAGACAATCTTCTGAGTCAGGGTAGACAAAGCAATATCTTGCAGAGGCTCAAAAGGAGGAGCCTGAAGAGCAGAAAGAACCAAATTCAAATCCCAAACCGGGAGTAATGGTTTCCTGGGAGGCCGCACATGCGTAACCCCCTGGAAAAAAGTTTTAACTAAAGACTTAAGCGCAACACGCTTCTGAAAAAAGATAGATAAGGCAGAGACCTGCCCTTTCAATGTACTTAGCTGGAGACCAGAGTCCAGCCCTGATTGTAAAAACTCCAGAATCCTGGAGACCGAAAAGACCCTACAAGGAAAAGATCTTATCTCACACCAAGCGATATAGGCTTTCCAAGTCCTATAGTAGGTGATGGAAGAAGACCTCTTCCGGGCACTGATCAGAGTCTTAATGACTGAATCAGAAAGACCCTCCTCCTTCAGGATGGAGGTTTCAGCCGCCAGGCCATCAAACCCAGCGCTGGTAAATTGGGGTAACACAATTGACCCTGAGTGAGCAGAACGGGCCGAAGAGGCAGAACAAACTGGTCCACTGCCAGCCGAACGATGTCTGCGAACCTCACTCGCCTTGGCCACTTTGGGGCCACGAGAACGGCGGACACCTATTCCAGAGCCAACTTCTGAAGCACCCTGCCCAGCATGGGCATCGGAGGAAACAGGTATAGAAATCCCAGAACTCCCCAGCTCAGGGACATGGCGTCCACTGCAAGAACCAGAGGAACCTGGGAGAGCGACACGAAGTTCGGGAGCCTGTGATTGTGACGAGAGGCAAACAGGCCCACCTCCGGGGTCCCCCACCTGAGACACAGTGAGCGAAACACCTGAGGATGGAGAGCCTATTCTCCCAGACGGGGAAAGCCCCTGCTCAACCGGTCCGCTACCTGGTTCTTCACCTCTGGAATGTAAACCGCCGAGAGACAAGGAACATGGGACACCGCCCAGGTCAGGATCAGGGACACTGCTCTGAGAGCACTCAGACTGCGAGTCCTTCCCTGAAGACCGATATAAGCAACCGCTGTTTGATTGTCTGAACGTATCTGGACCGGAAGGCCCAGAACGAGCTGAGTCAGGAGAGCACGCACCTGACGGATGGTTCTCAGTTTCAGAATATTGATGGGTAAGTGGGGCCTTTGAGGTCCCCACTGCCCCTGAAACTGCAGCTCCTTCCAGAATCCGCCCCATCCCGACGGACTGGCGTCCGTGGTGACAATTTCCCAAAGGAGGGTCAGGAAGGACCTGCCCTACACAAGATTGGTCGAGACCAACCACCACAGGAGGAACTGCCGGACCCGGGAGGACAACTGGAAGGACTGATCCAGCGACCGAGGCTGCTGGTCCCAAGACGCTAACAGAAAAAGCTGAAGCGTTCTCGTGTGAACTTGGGCAAAAGGAAGAAATACTCTGTGTTGATGAGAGTCCAGGCCGGGACGAACCGACCCATTGGAGTAGAAAACGAGGCCCATCTCTAAGCGCGGCACCGGCCGGATGACCGCCATCTCTAACAGATTCCTTACAGACGCCAGGAGCCCCTGCGTGGCCAAAGGATCGATGGGCACCAGAGACCGAACGAACCGTGAAGGAGGGCGAGACCCGAATTCCGGGTCGCAACCGGCCGACACTACCTCCTGGATCCATCTGCCTGGAACCACTTGGTTCCAAACCTGGGAGAAGTGTCGCAATAGTCCCCCCACCCGCACGGGTGAGGGCAGCCCCTCATTGTTGAGTGGGCTTATCCGCAGGTTTGGGCTTGGTGCCCCAGGACTGAGTGGACCGGGCACGGCCCCTCCCCCGAGTCCGACCTGCACCTCTGGTAGCGGGAAGGGAAGCACCCCTGCCCGCTCTGAACCCTCGAAAGGAAGGCCTACCGGAACCTGCCCCCCTAAAGGGGACACGAGGCCTCTTGCGTTGTGGCATCTTACCACCCTTTGCAACTGAATCAATTTTCTCCCCAAACAGACGCAACCCCAAAAAGGAGAGAGCTGTGAGCACCCTTTTAGAAGCCGCGTCCGCTGACCACTGACGCAGCCATACTGACCTGCGAATAGCCACCAGCATAGCCGCTGCCTTGCTACTCATAGCCAGTGCATCGTCCTGAGCGGATAGGACATAGGACACGAAAGACTCACACTGCTTAAGCGCAGTAAACTGTTTACAAGCGGGATTGAGATCCTCATAAAGCCCCTGAATTAAAGACTTAATCGCCAATAGCAGAAGGGCTGAAGCACACACCGGGCGCAACGCTGACCCGGAGTTAAAGCCATGGCGCGCGTATTGGTCAATCCGACGATCCTCCCCATCCTTAGGGACAGTGGTCTCAGCAGACTGTACCATAGCCGTGCTGGAGAGCCCTAGCACAGGGGTATCGACGTCAGGAGGGACAGACCAAAGCTTTACCAACTCTGGCGGAAAAGGATAACGCTTTTCCCAACTGGAAGGGATTCCAGATAACCGCGTGGGATGTTCCCATTCCTTAAGAACCACCCTCTCAAAGTGGTGTTATCTGGGAAAAACCCAACGCGGCTGAGGCTCCTTAAATAACTGACCCTTTGGCAGGGTGGCAGCCTCAGGTGGATCTAAATTCAAAATTTTAAACATTTGAGCCAGAATGGAGGGGGTGTCAAAAACAACCCCCTCCGACCAATCGCCAATCACATCAGCCTCAAGCTGACCTGCAGGCTCATCTGACTCCAACGGGAATTCATCCTCGTCCGAGGATCCATCGGACCATTCCACAGGCTCACATAACTCGTCCTGTGGAGCCGAAGGTACCGGAGTCAGGTGCCTCCGTTTTGCAGCGGCCTTTAACGCTGCTTTAACGGGCACTACTTTCCGGGGGCTGGGCTGTGCCGCCACCTCGGAATGCGAATCCCCACTTTTGGCAGTGCCATGCGGAGTCCGGAACAGGGAGGGAGAGGTAGGAGATGATGAAGGATGCGATGGGCCCGCAGCCGAAGCAACGGACTGGCGCGCAATAGTCTGCTTTGCACAAGGGATGCAAATAAAGACATCATCAGCTGGGAGTAGAGCCCCACAACCTACGCACTCCCCGAAAGGCTCAGCAGAACCGTTTCCGGCGGAAGCCTCCATATGGTGATTTATGGTATTCGCAATACTTGGGTCTTTTAAGGCATAAGCCAACCCGGGATGCCCCTTTTACCCTTTTATTTGTAAATGTCCCGGAAGGGAGGATTTATTATTTTTTTTTTTTTTTAAGTTAAGGTCCCCTTTATAAATATATATATATAAATATATATATATATATATATATATATATATATATATATATATATATATATATATATATAGATTATATATACAAGCATTTATAATATATCCCAATTAATAACCAGGCAACATAGAGCCGGAGGGCCACCATAAACAGGGATCCCGGGATCTGTAAGGCAAAGGAAATCACAATCAGATCCTCACATGTGTGCAACAAACATAAATGCATGGCACCAAAGTGCCTTAAAACTGAGCAAAACCATGCCCCCTAATAAAAAATAACTCCCCACCATATCCAACACAAGAGGATATGAAATTCCCGCTTACCTGGCCAAGCGAGAGCAGCAGCCGGAGAGCGAAAACAGCAGCCACAGCACCGGAGACCAAGTGCGGCCGCGCGCCCACGTGACTTCCCCCTTAGAAGGAAAGTGAAACTGGGGCCGCCGCCGCCACGCCCCCGTTGCCGCGTCACCGGGACCCGCCCCCTACGCTGATCAGTGCAGCCATTTCAGCTGGGGATTACACCAGATGGGCCACTACACGTGCGCCCAGGCAGCGGAGGGGGGAGGGAGGACAAAGACCGCATAGCGCAGCCTATGCAAAAAGTAAACTACATACAGTGCCAGCGGGGAAGGGGACCGCTAAGCAACAGTCTGCTTAGTTAAAGCAGCCAGTCACCACCCAGCGCGGTCTGTCATTCAAGCAGACCTAAACCAAGTGAAACAATAAAGTGCACACATGCTGAAATAAACTTAATGCATAACATGAACAAACACATGTTGAAATAAGTTATACTAGTGAAAACATACATACTAAATGCACACCCTCAACCCCCCCCCCCCCCCCCACATAGTGAAGGGAGAAGGGACCGTAACAGGAGAGAAAAGGGGCTACGGGGACCCTCGGGACAGGGGCATCCCATTTCCGGATCACCATGCCGGATAGCCGCATTGCCCCACGCATGAGGTCGAGCGGTAGGAGATAAGCTCCTAGGCACTTAAAGTGCCATCTACCATTTGCCCAGTGAGCAGCCTAGGCTGGGAGGCTTCCATTCCACCATCAAGGTATAAACACTCAAACCGGGCAGAAATAGACCAAAAGGGGGGTGCCGAGGTAAAAACCCCGGCCTACCTGTAAGCAGGAGACTTCCATCTTCTGACTTGTCGTCAAGCAGAGAGAAAAATACTGGTGATTGAAGGGAGGTACCAGGTATATATAGGCCGGAAGGGGGCTCGTTACAAGACTTCCTCTCTGCACTACGTCACCTGGCGGCGAGTTAACCCATTAAGTGAAGAATATTTAGAAGTGAAGCGGGGTGTGTGGCACACCAAGAATACATTGCTCTCCGCCCAGCGCAGGATCAGAGAGACTTCCGAGGGCACTCATGCTGCGAGTCCCTCCTTGGTGATTGATGTAGGCTACCGCCGTTCGATTGTCTGACCGAACCTGAACCGGTAGACCCCGTAATTGTGACGTCAGCCGTGACAGGACAAGCCGGATGGCTCTGAGCTCCAAGACATTGATGGGGATGTGAGCCTCCTGAGGGCTCCACGCCCCGCTGAACTGATGACTTTTCCAATAACCTCCCCAGCCCGACAGGCTGGCATCCGTGGTAACAGTCTCCCAACAAGGGACCAGAAAGAATCTGCCCCTTAACAGGTTGCTCGACTCCAGCCACCACCAAAGGGAATGCCGAACCCTGGGAGACATCCTGAAAGAGCGATCCAATGACTGCGGACACCTGTCCCAATGCGTCAAAAGGTGAAGTTGAAGAGACCTCATGTGAAACTGAGCAAACGGTACCGCCTCGAAAGAGGACACCATCAAGCCCACCAGTTTCATCCCCTGTCGAATAGAGGGACAAGAGCTGTCCCGAAGAAGGCGGATCAGATCCTGAATCCCCTGCACCTTGGCCTGGGGCAGAACCACTCTGGCCTGAAAGGTATCCAACTTCATGCCCAGAAATGAAATCACTCGTGATGGAGAGAGAGAGGACTTGGGGCGGTTGATCACCCACCCGAACTTCTCCAGAGTCGACACCACCCGGTGGGTGTCCAGCTCCGCCTGACTGAGGGAAGAAGCTGAGATCAACAGGTCATCCAGATAAGGCACAATGCGAATGCCCTGAGCAGGGCCATTATTCCCACCAAGACCTTGGTGAAGACCCTCGGCGCCGAGGTCAGCCTGAAGGGAACAGCTACAAACTAAACGAAAATGTTGGTCCTCCACCACAAACCGCTGGAAAAATGGGAACATGCAGATACGCATCCTTGATGTCTATGGATGTCATGAAATCCCCCTGGTGAAGGGAATTGATAGCCGAGCGCAGAGTCTCCATGCGGAACTTGTTGGCTCTGATAAACCTGTTTAGAACCTTGAGCTCTAGAATGGGTCTCACCGAATCCTCCTTTTGGGAACAGTGAAAAGGTTGGTGTAGTAACCCCTGCCTCTCTCCGACTGAGGCACCGGGCAAATAACTCCCATGTCCAGGAGACCCTGTGCAGCCTGAGGGTCCGAGGGCACCTGAGACCTTAAGAACCTTGGCGGCGGCCAGTACTCTAACTCCAGTTTGTACCCAGACGAGACCACTTCCAAGATCCAATTGTCTGTGACCTCCCGGCCCAGACCTGGAAGAAGAGCCGCAGCCGCCCCCCCCACCCGTGCGGGTGAGGGCACCCCTTCATTGCTGAGCCGGCTTACCGGCGGGCTTAGGCTTGGAACCCCAGGCAGCCGTCGGACGTGCCCGACCATTGCCCCTGTTCCAGGACGAGCCCCTGACACCAGAGATGGGCAGACCCCTAGTCGCTCTGGCTCCACGAAAGGAAGGGGGTGAAAGAACCGCCCCCCCGAAAGGGACGGCGCTGTTTCTGCCGCTGAGGTAACTTACCTCCCTTAGCAACAGCAGAAGAGCTGTGAGCGACTTCTTGGCCCCCAAATCCGCCGTCCACTGACGTAGCCAGATCAATCTGCGCATAGCCACCAATAAGGCCGAAGTCCTGCTACACATGACAATAGAATCTTCCATAGCAGACAGTACAAAATCCATGAATAATTCACACCTCTTAAGGGTAGCTAACTCAGCGCTAGCCGGATCAAACTGACCGTCATTCAGCCAGTCCCTAATAAGAGACCTAGTAGCAAGCGACACTAGAGCAGATGCACAAGCCGGCCGCAGGGCCGATCCCACACTGGCAAAAGCATGACAAGCCATCTGATCAAGGCGCTTATCCAGGGCTGTGGAGACGGTAGATAAATCTTCCGACTCCCCGACTCCTCTGTATTAATATGTGAATGTATTTTATACATTCCTTGAAGGAAAGAAAGGCAACATACATGTCATTACTTCTAGCAGAGAGAGGTAGTTGGGCAGAAGCTGCCTTCTCCTTTCTGTGTGCTGATCTTCTGCTGAAGATAGGGCAGTGGGAGGATCCAGAAAGGGGCCTTTATTATAAAACATGATTTACCTAGTAGAATCCCATAGTCATGTTTTAAGTTTAAGCTAACAATCGAAGTTTACAAGTTTTTATAGCCTTTTGCTGAATGACAGCAGTTTTTCCAATGGTAAAGCTTCAGTCTTGAACTATTGATCCTCCATTCCCTTCACTTATACAAGTGTCTCTAGTCCTGCAAAAAACATGAACTTAATCCCTTATCAGTGAGAGGCTAGGTTACCCATGGGTTCCCTGTAACAGCAGAACACAGCACTATGCAAAGTATAAGTATTGCCGCTTCTAATTGTGCGTTGCGTGCCATATAGTGAAGCACATGAAAAGCATGCTTCTTCACGGTCACTTAACGTGTTCGTTTTGCGGTTACGCAAGGCACTGCATGCATTGCTCTTTATTCTTACAATAGAGAAGTCATTAATTATAACTTTTTGTGAATTGGGACATTTAAACTTGCTAAATCAAAATTTAGTAGGAGCCAGAGTAGGAGTCTGTGCATTGTTTGCCGACTCCGACTCCAGGTACCCAAAATTTCCTCCGACTCCTCGACTCCGACTCCACAGCCCTGCGCTTATCCTCGCCATCCTTAAAGTGGACCATCACCCTCCGGTGATCGGCCCGGGAATCTATAAGATTCCCGGGCCGATCACCTCCCTCCCCGCGGGACATCCGAGATCGGGATGTCCCGCGGGGTGAAACCCCCCCAAAACCCCTTACCTTAGCTTCGGCGGCGGCCGGCCACCGCCGCCTCCCTCGCGCCCCTCTAGGCGGGCGCGTCAAGAGGGACGCGCGGGAGGCGGCGGAGGAGCCGCGGACAAGCGGCTGTCAAATCCCTTGTCCGTCGGCGCGGGGAGAGGTGAATTTTTAGGGTGATCGGGGGGTTTCACACAGCGGGGCACCCCGATCGGGGGTGCCCCACCGAAGTGGACCAAGACCCAGGATAGTCAAAATCCTGGGTGTTGGTCCACTTTAAGGGAAGTAGCGTCAGGGGTGTTCAGCACAGAAGAATTGGTCAAGCCCAAAACAGGCGCATCGACCTGGGGGGGGGGGGGGGGGGGAGAGGCCCATCGCTTGACCGTCTCCACCAGAAAAGGATACTTCTCATCCCATCCCTGGGGAGCACCAGGAAGCCGACTGGGCCTCTCCCATTCTTTCTGGATCAGTGCGTCAAAATGATCCTGAGTAGGGAATTCTAGACCGGGCTTGCGGACCCCAAAAAATTCTTCTTTAGAGGAGGCGCCCCCGAGGGATCAATATCCAACACTTCCAACATATGCGACAAAACAGCAGCCGTATCAACGGCATCCCCAGGCGCCTGCCCAACAAAAGCATCACCAGACTGTACAAAACCAGACTGTCTCCTCATACAATTCCCCCTCCTCTAAAGGGGAATAATCTGACAAATCCATAGAATCGTCGTCCACGTCCCAAAAAGGCTGGGCCGATGACAAATGTCTCTTTTTAGCCTGGGCCTTGCCCACTGTGCTAACTTTTCAACGCTGGCCAACCTAGCACCAACATCCACTGCGACTCCCCACTGGCACCAATGTCACTCGGAGTACGGATCAAGCGGGGAGGGGAAGGCGATGAAGCGGGAGGAGCCGACCCAGAAGGCTGGGTACCAGACTTCCGCGTTATGGCCTTATGAGCGCATGGGATACAGATCTGTACATCCTCTCCCGTAAGGGATGCCCCACACCCCGCACATGGGCGATCTTGACCCAAGGTGAGCCCGAGCCCAGTATCCTGAGGAGCCTCCATATGGTGATTTTATAGTGGTCAGCAAGACCGTAGGGAATTACGCTAAAGCAACCCGGGATGCCCCTTAAAAGTCCCGGTGGGAGGATTTAGAGGAGAGCAAATTTTAAAACTAGGAACCCCAGGACCAGGAGGAACCCCTTAATATGCACAATATGAAGCAATCTGCAACACACAATAGGCATATAAGTTACTATTAATAGCATATTAATTGATAAATGTACAACAATACATACACATATATATATATATATAAATATTATAATATTATAATATATATATATAAATATTATAATATTATAATATATATATATAAATATTATAATATATATATAAATATATATATAAATATTATAATATATAAATATATATATAAATATAATAATATATAAATATATATATAAATATAATAATATATAAATATATATATAAATATAAATATATATATATATATAAATATATATATAAATATATATATATAAATATATATATATATATATATATATATATATATATATATATATATATAAATATTATAATATATATGTGTATATATATATCCCTAGGACAGCAACAGCCACGCCGGATGCACACAAGATGGCCCCTGGTATTGAAGAACAAGACCCAGGAAGAAGAAGGGGGGCATGCCAGCACCAAAGGCGCGCTGTCCCCCGGCCACGAACGAGGGGGGCGAGGCCGGGCGCTCGGCCGGCCGCGGTGGCCCCGCCCCCCTCGTTCCGCGCGTTTTTTTTTTTTTTTTTACACACACAGCCTGAGAGAATCGCGCAGGCTGACAGGAAGCCATATGCAACCAATTCATAAGGGATTACAGCCAGGTGGACCACTCACACACACATACAACTGTGAAGCACCCATAAACAGACACACACACTGTACATAATGAAATCAATTAATTAAATAAAGCAAAGGAGAGGCCAGTTAGGATGCGCCAGCCCCCCCCCCCCCCCCCCAGAGGGAAGGGACCGGAGGGGGGAAGGGAAGCCCGGCCAATAATAAGGCCGCATGCTAGTATGGATGGGGGCATCCCGTACCAGGACCACCACAACCTGTGTTTTCCGCCTACCCCAAAATGAGGTCTCACGGTGGAGCACTGCTCCTAATGCACCCACAGGGTGCTCCTACCCTTGCCAGGATCCGCAGCCTAAGCTGGGAGGCTCAATAGGGGTAAATTTAGAATGAATCCTGGCAGCAATAGGTACAAAAAAAGGGGCCGGGCGAGAGCCTGGCTTACCTGCAAGTAAGAGAAGTCTTCATCTTCTGTCTTGCTCGCCTTCCTGCAGAGAAGGAACTGGAAATTGGTGGGAGGTCCCAGGTATTTATGGGCCAGGAGGAGCTCTCTTTTTTGCATATTCATCTCTGCAGAAGTTCGCCCTCTACTGGATATTACCATATGTCATGAAGATCAAAGTGGAGTGTATGGCACACTTAGAATACATACAAGATAGCCTCTTATTCAGGGTGAAGGTCTGGATTGATGTGGGCAAACTGTATGTACTGGGGGGGGGCATTCAAGATAGGCTCTTAATCAGGGTGAGGGTCCAGTGTAACTCCATTGGATGCAGCTGGAAAACTAAAGTCTGAAACAGCAAAAACCAATGGTTCTTCCTTTCTCTAAATTATACCATGTGAGCAAAAATATGATAAAATAGGCTGGAGATACAACAATGATGTAGTCCCCTGACCTTCTTGGTCTTGGAGTGGGCACCCCCTCAAATTACGACCCTGCGTACAACACATTGCCCCATAGAAGTAAGCCTTTACACATAAGTGTACTGCCCCCTTACTTGCTTGGTGACGTTTCCTGTGGGTCATTCGCTAGCCCACCATGAGCATTGGCGCCCCTACAGTAGGATGTACTGAACTAGCTCTCTCTAATAAATATATATATATTTATTAGAGAGAGAGCTAGTTCAGTACATCCTACTGTAGGGGCGCCATTGCTCAGGGTTGGCCAGCGATATATATATATTTTACACAGGATAAGACAGCTATCCCTACAGGTAGGCGACAAGGGTAAGTGGATTGAGTGTAATCTCTGTTTAGAAAGAGTACTTTGCCAAAGGACATAACAAGATTGGCCTTCTAACGAGTGAAGGGATCTTAGGACCCAACAAGTTATTTTTATTAAAGGTGTTTCTTTCTATACATTTTTTTTTAACCTACAGTAACCAACCACACCAACATTCAACCCATGCCACACGCCACCACCACCTTCCACAGGAAGCTCAAGACACCTTTTCTTTTGGTTCTTTTTACTGATGGACCTTTTTTCATCGTACAAAAAAAGCAAAAACTAAAGAAAATAAAAAAAAAAAAGTGGGAAACAAGCTAGAAGGAGCGTCTCCTAGCACTTCAACAGGAGTTAGATGAAGAAAAAAAAATATATATAATAAAAATAAAGGGCTGGGAAGTGTAATTAGGAGAAGCAAAAGAGCAAAAAAACGTTCCTCTTGCACCGCTAGTCTGGGGTTTTCTGGACGTGGACCTCTTCGATTTATTAATGGGGAGCACAGGAATCTTCCCTCTTCAAGCAATCAACTTTTCTTTGATCAACAAATGCTGCCTGGCAAGTTAGAAAGTACTTGCTTGAAAGGGTAAAAAAAACAAAACAAATGCAAGTCCCTCAGTCTTCCAAAACAATAGGTTCACTTGTACTGGCAGGATGAGCTGGTACAAGGAGTCCAGCGGGTCTTGGGGGCAGTGGAATTTTAACCTTCAGAGGCTGATTGGGGCGTCGAGCAGCTCTGCGCATCTCCATGTGCGAAAGGGATTTTCTTAAACATCTACAAGAAAGGAAAAAAAAATTCCACACATGATCAAGAAGTTAAAAGTAAACTTTTGGACTTTTCCTAATACTTGGTTAAGAAATAAATGCACACCTAAATTGTTCACGATATCACAAAAAGGGAAAATTGGTGCTGCTGCTATAATCACGTGTCCTAAAGCAAACTAATGTATCCAATAAAATATAAATAAGTAGCACACACACTGAAATTAAATACTTATGATATATTTTTCAATGAAAGATTACAAGTGTGATAAATCATCTCACATGGCCAGAAGTTCAACAATAGATTTTATTACAATATGATACACGTATTATAACAAAGAAATATAGAAAAAAAAAAAAAAAACGTAGGTACCTGGTAACTTCATTTCTAAACATCTGAACGGGCAGCATACACTTGAGACTTCCAAGTTCCACCCACCAAAGGGGAACATGTGACCACCAGATAGATTAAAATCTTGACTCCTCCTCCAATTCCCCAGTTGTTGTAGAGATTTGAAAGAGAAAAAGAAACAGACCCACAACTCAACTTTATAAATAGGACATTAGTCTAACTCCACATAAGGAAAGGGAGGGAAAACAGCATATGCTGCCCATTGGGATGTTTAGAAAAGAAGTTACCAGGTACCTAACACGTTTTCTCGAATCCAAAAACTAGAAAACTTATATAACTAGTGTCCTATGAGCAAAAATGGTTCATCACCATAACAGGCATGCAGAACATAATGAACACAAGGGCGGGGTGGGACGGCCTGGACTGGATGGATACAAAAACAATTCTACAGGCGAGTTTCATAGAATTGTATTTTTCTCCTCTATCTAGTCCAGGCCGTCCCGATATCTTCACGAATTGGACATCCAAAAGCAGTGTCCATATGGGCGGGATCCACAAGGAAGGTAAGACAACTTCTTCATTAAGATGAAAGGAAGAACAGACCTTAGGCAAAAAATCAGGTTTAAAACTAAAGACCACCTTATCTCTGTGCAACTCAAACTATGGTGGTTTCATACAAAGCGCGGCCAGCTCTGATACGCGACGCCCCGAGGTGATCGCCACCAGAAAGACCACCTTGAGAGTCAACATAGACGCATCATTCAATAGCTCGAAGGGAGGACCCTCGAGTGCAGACACCACTAGATTCAAGTCCCACACCGGTAAAACTGACTTACGCGGTGGCCGGACATGGGTGACTCCCTGGAAAAAAGTCTTGATCAACCCATGATTGGCAATGGACCTCTGGAAAAAAATGGCTAAGGCCGAGACCTGACCCTTGAGGGTGCTCAGCTGGAGGCCCAAATCTAAACCGTGTTGTAAAAATTCCAGAATCCTAGAAATAGAAAATTTCTGGCAAGGAAGGCTCTTGGCCTTGCACCAAGAGATATAGGCTTGCCAAACTCTGTAGTATATCATGGAAGAAGACGTTTTCCGTGCCTGAATCATTGTGTGAACAACGGTGGCCGATAACCCTTTCTCCGTCAGGATTGAGGTTTCAACAGCCAGGCCGTGAAAACCGGCGCCCGTAAATTCGGGTGCCGCAGAGACCCCTGTGTGAGAAGACCTGGGTCGTCGGGCATGATGTAGTGATTGCAGACATAGCTCAGATGTCAAACCAGCTCCTTCTTGGCCACCAGGATGGCTGTCACCCTCTCCTGGGCTATCTTGCGCACCACCCAGGAGCAGAAACGGAAAATTTGAACTCCGTCCAAGGAATCGCCAGAGCGTCTGTTGCTATGGCCAGAGGATCTCTTGAGAGAGAGACAAACCTTGGAAGCTTGTGATTGTGTCTGGAAGCAAACAGATCCACGTCTGGTTGACCCCAGCGGAGGCACAGAGCCTGAAAAGTCTCTCTGCTGAGGGACCATTCCCCCAGGCGCAAGGAACTCCTGCTCAGGGAGTCTGCCTCCTGGTTTTCCACCCCGGGATGTAAACCGCCGAGATGCAGGGAACATTCTCCTCCGCCAAAGTCAGAATCCGGGTAACCTCCCTGAGGGATCTCTTGCTCCGAGTCCCGCCACAGCTGTCCGATTGTCCAAGCGAACCTGGATCGCATGGCCTTTTAAATGGGGAGTCAAGCGTAGAAGAACCAACCGGATTGCTCTCAGCTCCAAGAGATTTATGGGTAAACTGTTCTCCTGTGGACCCCACTTACCCTGGATCTTTTGGGTCTGCCAAACGCCTCCCCAGCCTGTAAGACTGGCATCCATGGTAACCATCTCCCAATGGTGGAGTCAGAAAGGACTTGCCCACCAGCAGGTTCCGGGAGTCCAACCACCACAAGAGGGACTGCCTGGCCAGGGGGGAAGCGAGAAACCTTGTTCCAGAGACTGCTGCGACAGATTCCAGCCGGTCAACAGGTTCAATTGTAGAGGTATCATGTGAAATTGGGCGAAGGGTACTGCCTCAAAGCATGACACCATTAGGCCCACCAATCTCATCCCCAGACGTACCGACGGCTGTTGACAAGTCAGCAAGGCCTGCACTTGAGTCAGGAGTCCCGAAACCACCTGCTGTGGCAGAAAAACCTTGACCTGAGCGGTGTCTATAGTTATCCCCAGGAAGGATCTGACTGTTGAGGGCATGATAAACGACTTGGGGTAACTGATTACCCAACCGAAGGCTTCCAAGGTTGACAGCTGCCACAGCTCTCGGCCTCCTGAAGGGACCTGGCCGAAATCAGTAGGTCATCCAGATTGGGTAGCACACGAATACCCTGACTCCTCAGGATAGCCATGTTCCCCCCCAGCACCTTGGCGAACACACGGGGAGGCTGAGGATATCCCGAATGGGAGTGCTACAAACTGGTAATGTTGATCCTCGAGAGCAAACCTCAAGAACTGCTGATGTCCTTGGAAAATCGGGATGTGCAGATAAGCATCCCTGATGTCCACCGTGATCATGAAGTCGACGGGCCGAAGCGATCTCACCGCCGACCGCAACGTTTCCCCGTTGCGGGGAAACGTTGCCCCTTCAGGTCCAAGATCAGCTGCATTGTTCCGTCCTTCTTGGGAACCGTGAACATGTTGGAGTAGAACCCCTGACCCTGTTCCTGCTGGAGCACAGGGCAAATCACCCCTATCGGCAGAAGGTGTTGAACAGCCACTCTCAAAGCCTGAGCTTTTAGCGGGTTTCGGGATATCCTCGAACATAGGAACTTCGTGGGTGGCCTGGCTGCCAGCTCTATCTTGTAACCGGAGGACACCACCTCCTGAATCCACCGATCCGAGACGTTACATCTCCATACCTGAGCAAACAGCAGAAGCCATCCCCCCACCCAGATGGGCGAGGGCACCCCCTCATGCCCGAGTAGGCTTGGCTGGAGGTTTGGGCTTAGCTCCCCAGGAGGGGTTGGGCCGGTTGTGGGACCTACCTCTGCCCCAGGTCTCTCTGTGGGCACCTGGAAATGAAGATCCTCTTCCTCCCCAAAAGGACCGATAAGAGGAGGAGTTCCGAAAGGACCGAGCCGGCTTTCTTCTCTGAGGGAGCTTACCATCCTTGACCAGAAGATCCCGTCGCTCCTCAAACAGCCGGCTTCCCACAAAAGGTAGACTTGTGAGTGGCTTCTTGGCAGCCGCATCGGCCGACCACTGCTTCAACCAGAGCGAGCGACGTAAAGCAACAAGCAAGGCCGAAATTCTGTCATCAAGCCTGACCACATCCTCATGGCAGCGACAACAAAGCCGATAAAATCCAAGCAGGCCTTGAGTTTCTTATACTCCTCCGCCAGCTTGTGAGATTTAGCCCTAGCCACAAGGTGTCTAACCTTTCTCCCGTTGGCTAGTGAAACAATTGCAGAGGCACACGCAGGGCGAAAGAGCGCCCGCAAAAGGTGAAAGCATGGCAGACCAGCTGGTCCATGCCTATCTGCAGGGTCACGTAATGAAGCATTGTCAGGCGAAGGCATAACAGTGGTATTGGACAAGCCTGACCCCGGAAGGTCCACACCGGGAGGATGAAATTATTGCCGAAAGAATTCAGCAGGGAAAGGATACCACCTATCCAGGCCCTTAGGAACCGACGGTAATTTGTTGGGCCTTTCCCATTCCTTAAGAATCATGTTAGGGAAAGATGCTAAGGAAAGACCCGCCGTTGCCTCTCAGGCCAAAATAATCAACCTGCTTCCACTTAGCCGCTCTGGGAGGGACAATGTGCAAGGTATCAAACACGGAAGAGAGCAAACACTCCGTATCATCCGGGAGGCAAGAATCCTCATCCGAGGAGGAACCAGAGACGCTGTCGTCACCAGCGGAAGGCTCCGCCGTTGAGAGTGAATTATCTGGCAACTCCCCTTCCTCTGCAGATCCCAAGAAATCATAGAAATAGTCATCCGAGTAAATCGCCTCCAGATGCCGCTTCTTACTCGAGGCCTTCGGGGCTGTCAACGAAATCGGTTTCTCGAGACTAGCCAGCCTGTGCGCAAAATCAGCATGAGACCCCTTGCTGGCTCCCCCTTCACTAGGGGCTAACTGCAGCAGCGAGGATCCGGAGAGGCTGATGGTAATGCAGGGCCAGGGTCAGGAGCGACCACCAGTTCATGGTCCAAAGCAATGCCTCTGGCGAAAGTGGGACAAATAGTGCTGAATCCGCCCAGAGGATTCCGTCTGCACAAGGGGCAGAGCCTGTCCTGCCCAAATGGGGCGCCTGGCTCACAATCCCCTGATGCCTCCATTATGGTGATTGTGAATAGTAATATTCAATTAGGCTACTAGACACTAACGGCCTAAGCCTAATAGCCGATCCCTCTTATTAATAATGGGGGGAACTACAACCCTCAACCTTAGCCCACAGTCTAAATAAAAAGAGAAAGACAGCAATTACAAAAAGACCCCATTTCATGCATGAACATATAAGACATGGGGCATACATACAACCAACAAAAGCAAAAGGAGGGACTCACGACGCCGCCAATTCAGAGAGGGATTACTTCCAGGCGCTCCACATCAAGGAAGACACTGCCAAACCTTGTCTCCCAGCACCAAGGCCAGCAGCGCTCCGCTCACCGCAGCGATTCTAGAAAGATCCGCCGGGGGCCTCACCGGCGCGGCGTCTGCTACGTGCCGGCACCAGGCTCCACCCCTCCACAGCACATCATCCGGCCGGAGCACAAGAGCGCTGCCTGTCATGCCGGCGATCCCCCTCCCCCCCTGTCGCAGCATTGGGAGCCGCACACGCAGTGCGGAGGGAGGCCAGCGGAGCGCGTCTGCCCCGGCTAGAACAGATGGGGGAACGCAGGAAGGTAAGATAATAAAAAAAAAAAAAAAAAAAAAAAAAAAAAGGAGACCGCTCCTTGCTGCACCAGCCAGTGGGGAGCTCTCAATGCCCCAGTCGCACCAAGCACAGCAGCACACACACACAAGTAATAAAGTGGGCAGGGAGGGCATATATAAAAGAATACATATAAGTGGTTCCCCATCAGGCTCACCATAACGCCTGTGGCCGACTACCTTTTAATATGAAGGTCTGCGGCCCAGAGTATGTGCTCTGACAGAACGCCAGAGAGCCCGGCGTTCACCCTACCGTCACGGATCCCTGAAGCAGCCAAGGGCTGGGAGGCAAGGATGGGTCAGGAGAGATCCACAGGAATAGGGCTCTGCAGCGGCCCACAGGCTAGGTGGCCCCGCTCTGCTGCCAAGTTCTGAGAGAGTAGGTAACGATCTTATACAGCCAACTGCAAGATGAACAACTGGGAAATGATAGACGGGCAGCTGCCTTTATAGGGGGCCGGGAGGAGATACATCATTTGATCTTGCAGTCAGCGTCCCCTAGGGGCGAACACCCAATCGTGAAGATAGCGGGACGGCCTGGACTGGATGGAGGAGAAACATTTCAAAAATTACTGTAAGCTTGAAGAGGCAATTCTGTGAAACTCACCTGTAGAATTGCTTTTGTTTCCGATCCATTCGAGCCCGTCCAGAAGTTATCACGATTGGGAGTTCGCCCCTAGGGGGCGGCGACTGCAAGATCAAAGATGTAGCCCCCCCCGGACCACCACAAAGGCAGCCGCCCCTCAACACAGCCCCAGTAATTTAAAAGCAGTACTCAAAAGAGGCAGGCCGGGAAGGTCCAAAAAAATAGGAGACCATGTTACCTCACATAGCCTCCGCTTGTACTCTATCGAATCAAAAACGTAAAACCAAAAACTTGTATAACTAGTGTCCTATGAGCAAAAATGGTTCAATCACCATAACAGGCATGCAGGACATAATAAACCTCAAGGGCAGGGTGGACGGGCTGGAATGGATCGGAAACCAAAGCAATTCTACAGGCGAGATTCACAGAATTGCCTTTTTCTTTCCAATCCATTCCAGACCGTCCAGAAGTCCTCACGATTGGGACATCCAAAAGCAGTGCCTATATGGGCGGGATCCCCAGTGCGGACCAGCAGATAGTGAAATGAACTAACGCCTGAAGCACCTTTCCGCCAAAAACAGCGTCAGCTGAGGCCCTGACATCCACCTTGTAAAACTTTGTGAAAGTATGAACAGAAGACCAAGTAGCAGCTTTGCAAACTTGTTCCACCGAGGCCTGGTGCTGAAAAGTCCACGAAGCCCCAATGGCTCTAGTAGAATGAGCTGTGATCCGAAAAGGGGGTTCCTTCCCCCTGGCAGAATATGCTTGTACCACCGCCTGTCTGATCCACATACTGAGAGTGGACTTGGCTGGTGACAATCCCTTCCTAGAACCTTCAGTCAAAACAAAAAGCAGATCTGATTTCCTGAAGGATGCAGTCGCAGCCAGATAATACCTTATGGCTCTGACCACATCCAAAGCATGGAGAGTCCATTCTTTGGGATTAGCCGATGCTGGACACAAGGAAGGTAAGATGGCTTCCTCATTAAGGTGAAAAGGAGAAACTACTTTAGGCAAAAAATCCAGCTTAAAACTAAAAACCACCTTATCTCTGTGCATCTCGAAGTAGGGTGGTTTCATACTTAGCGCGGCCAGCTCTGATATGTGATGCACAGAGGTGATCGCCACCAGAAAAACTCTGTAGACCATGGAATAAGACTTCTTGCGTGCCTGAATCATTGTGTGAATAACCCTGGCCGATAAACCCTTCTCTGTCAGGATTGAGGTTTCAATAGCCAGGCCGTCAAAGCCAGCGTCTGCAAATTTGGGTGCCGTAGCGACCCCTGTGTAAGAAGCCCTGGATCGTCTGGCATGATGTAGTGATTTATTGACATCTGTACTATGTCCGCAAACCAACTCCTCCTCGGCCAGCGAGGAGCCACCGGGATGGCTGGTACCCCTTCCTGGGCTATCTTGCGTAGCACGCTGCCCAGGAGCGGAAACGGAGGGAATGCATACATAAGGTTGAACTCCGTTCAAGGGATCGCCAGAGCGTCTGTTGCTATGGCCAGAGGGTCGAGAGAGAGAGAGAGAGAGAGAGAGAGAGAGAGAGAGAGAGAGACAAACCTTGGAAGCTTGCGATTGTGTCTGTACGCAAAAAGATCCACGTCTGGTTGACCCCAGCAGAGGCAGAGAAACTGAAAGGTCTCGGTGCTAAGGGACCATACCCCCAGGCACAAGGAACTCCTGCTCGGGGAGTCTGCCTCCTGGTCTTCCACCCCCGGGCTGTAAACCGCCGAGATGCAGGGAACATTCTCCTCTGCCCAAGTCAGAATCCGGCTTACCTCCCTTTCTTGCTCCGAGTACCGCCCTGGTTATTGATGTAGGCTACAGCTGTATGATTGTCCTGAACCGCATGGCCTTGTAAATGGGGAGTCAGACGTAGTAGAACCAACCAAATTGCTCTCAGTTCCAGGAGATTTATGGGTAACCGGTTCTCCTTCGGACCCCACTGACCCTGGATCTTCTGGGTCTGCTAAATGCCTCCCCAGCCTGTAAGACTGGCATCTCCCAATTGGGGAGTCCGAAAGGACTTGCCTACCAGCAGGTTCCGAGGGTCCAACTACCACAAGAGGGATTGCCTGACGGGGGGGGGGGGGGGTGACAGCAAAAATCCTTGTTCTAGAGATTCCGGCGACCGATTCCAGCTGGTCAGCAGGTTCAGCTGTAGAGGTCTCATGTGGAATTGGCCGAAGGGCACTGCCTCGAAGCACGCCACCATTAGGCCCACCAATCTCACCCCCAAACTTTCTGCTGCGGCAAAAAGACCTTGACCTGACCGGTGTCTAGCACCATCCCCAGGAAGGATCTCGCTGTTGAAGGCGTGATAAACAACTTGGGGTAGTTAATCACCCAACCGAAGGCTTCAAGGGTTGACAGTCCGGGTGTCGATCTCGGCCTGCTGAAGGGACCAGGTCGAGATCAGAAGGTCGTCCAGATAGGGTAACGCATGAATACCCTGACTCCTCAGGATAGCTATGATGCCCGCTAGAACCTTGGTGAACACTCGGGGAGCTGAGGATATGCCGAAGGGGAGTGACACAAACTGGTAATGTTGATCCTCCAATGCAAATCTCAAAAACTTTTGATGTCCTTGGAAAATCGGGATGTGCAGATATGAGTCCCTGATGTCCACCGTGGTCATAAAGTCGCCGGGCCGAAGTGATCTCACCATCGACCGCAATGTTTCCATGTGGAAATGTCTGACCTTTACAAATTTGTTGAGACCCTTCAGGTTCAAGATCGGCCGCAGCGATCCGTCTTTCTTGGGGACCGTGAACAGGTTGGAGTAGAACCCCTGACCCTGTTCTTGCCGGGGCACATGGCAAATCACCCCTATCCGCAGGAGGTGTTGAACAGCTGCTCTCAAAGTTTGCACTTTTAGAGGATTTCGGGACATCCTTGAACATAGAAATTTTGTGGGTGGTCTGGCTGCCAGCTCTATCTTGTAACCTGAGGACACCACCTCCTGAATCCAACGATCCGGGACGAGACGTCTCCAGCTTGGAGCAAACAGCAGAAGCCGTCCCCCCACCCGTACAGGTGAGGGCGCCCCCTCATGCCTGAGTAGGCTTGGCTGGGGGTTTGGGCTTAGCTCCCCAGGAGGGGTTGGGCCGGCTGCGGGACCTATCTCTGCCCCAGGTATCTCTGCAGGCACCGGAAAATGAAGAATCTCTTCCTCCCCGAAAGGACTGAAAAGAGGAGTGCCGAGAGGGCCAAGCAAGTTTTCTTCTCTGAGGGAGCTTACCGTCCTTGACCAAAAGGTCCAGTAGCTCCCCAAACAGCCGGCTTCCCACAAAAGACTTCTTAGCGGCCGCATCGGCTAACCACTGCTTCAACCACAGAGAGCGGTGTAATGCTACAAGCAAAGCCGAAATTCTGGCACCACATCGTCCATGGCAGTAACAACAAAGCTGATGAAATCCAAACAGGGCCTTAAACTCCAGGCTCCTTAAACTCCTCCGCCCGTTTGCGAGACTTAGCCTTAGCTACAAGCTGTTTAACCTTTCTCCTGGTGGCTAGGGAAACAATTGCCGTGGCACACGCGGGCCGAAAGAGGACACCGACAAAGGTGAAAGCATGGCAGGCAAACAGATCAATGCGTTTGCAGGATCAGAAGTAATCCTCATCCGAGGAGGAGCCAGAAATGCCATCATCTCCGGCGGAGAGTAACTCAGTCACTAAAAGTGGGTCATCTGGTGACTCACCTTCCTCCGCAGATCCCAAAGAATCATAAAAATCATCATCCGAGTAAACCGGGACCAAATGCCGCTTCTTACTCGAGGCCTTCTTAGGGACTGCAAACGAGATCCGTTTCTCAAGGCTAGCCAGCCTGTGCGCAAAATCAGCATGAGACCCTTGCTGGCTCCCCCTTCACTAGGGGCTAACTGCAGCAGCGGAGGATCCAGAGAGGCCGGTGGTAACGCAGGACTAGGGTCAGGAGCGACTGCCCGTGCATGGTCCAAAACAATGCCTCTGGCGCAAGTGGAACAAATTGTGCTGAATCCGCCCAGGGGATTCCGTCTGCACAAGCGGCAGAGCCTGTCTTGGCCCAGTGGGGTGCCCGGCTCATTATTCCCCGATGCCTCCATTATGGTGATTTTAAATAAAAATATTCAATAAGGCTAATAGACACTAATGGCCTAAGCCTAATAGCCGATCCCTCTTTTTAACAATGGGGACCGGGAGAAACCACAACCCTCAAACCTTCAGCCCACAGTGTCATACATTACACATAAGAAATAATAAAATATACATGGCAATAAAAAAATGAGCATACAGTGCATAATACATTGCATAAACACAATATCTATCCCCTTTATCCCCTTAAGGAAGGACACAGCAAGACGGACTCACAACCGCGCCTGCTCAGCGCTACGACAGGAGTAAGCAAGAGGGACCAACCCGAGGTCCCCAGCCGCACCAGCAAGCCCAGCAGCGCGATGCTTCCAGAACAATCCAGCCGGCGGAGCGTCACTGGAGCGACGGCCAGTCTGCGCGCCGCCGCATGTGGCTCGGCCCCCTAGCGCGTCACATCTCGGCCTAGTTGCGGCGCCACGAGTGCCGCCTGACATCGCGCCCCCCCGGCGACCCGCATGCGCCCCGGTAAAATGTGGAAGGAGCAGCATCAGACCGCTCCTCGCTGTAGCATGCTATGGAGATGGAGCTCTCCACCGCTCCCCATACAGTAGCACCAAGCACGCACATACACCAACGCACATACACCAACCAAAAAGTGGTTGCCGCTCACCATAGAATGCCTGCGGCCGATCTGCCTTTTTGGTAATAAAGCCTGGGTCCCAGAGCCATGTGCTCTGCCAGAACGCCACAGACCCCGGCGTTTCACCCTACCATACACGGATCCCTGTTATCAGCCAAAGCTGGGAGACAAGGATGGGTCATAGGAGATCCGAGGAAATAGAGTCCTGCAGCCGGACAACAGGCTAGGTGGCCCCGCTCTGCTGCTAAAATTCTGAGAGAGTGTAAGCAATCCTATGCAGTCAACTGCAAGAAAAAAAACTGGGGCTGTGTTGAGGGGCGGCTGCCTTTTTGGGTGGCCACATCTCTGATCTTGCAGTCGGCGCCCCCTAGGGGCGAACTCCCAATCGTAATGACTTCTGGACGGGCTGGAATGGTTTGGAAAGAAAAGATAATTTCCTGTTTTGTATACTCCAAGACTTAAAGGTCTTCCAGACTTTCAATAAATGTTCCTGGACCACCTTCCTGCTTGACAACAAAGTCTCGATGACCTTACTGGAATAACCCTTTTTCAAAGTAAGGTGACTTCAGGGTCCAAACTGTCAGTCTCCATAACTGTTGGTTTGGACAAAGTACTGGCCCCTGCAACAGCAATTGTGGACATACTGGAATTTCCCATGGATCCTGAATGGATAATTCCACTAGAGTCAAGGACCAAGATCTATTGGGCCACCAAAGAGCCACTAGAAGAATCGTGGCCGGTTCCTTGAGAATCTTGTTTAACCATAGGGATCAACCGAACCGGAGGAAAAGCATAGGCTAGATTGAACTGCCACACATGGATCAATGCATCCATCCCCAATGCCGGATCTGCCGGATTCAAAGAGAAGTATTTGTTCAACTTCTGATTTTTTGCAAGAGCAAATAGGTCCACCTCGGGTATGCCCTTTAGATTGCAAATCTGTTTGAACACCTACTGGATTCAAAGACCATTCCAATTATTTCAATTGAGACTGATTCTGGAAATCTGCCACCTGATTTAAGGTTTCCTTCAGATGTACTGCCGAAAGACTTCCGGTTCTCTTCCGACCACAATAGGATCTGTGACCCCACCATCAACCGAGAGGATCTCGTTCTCCCTTGACAATTTATCTACACCACCACTGAAGTTGCACTGTCTGATCTTATTTGCACATGCCGACCCTTAAAATGTCCACAAGGCTTCCTACTGCTATCAGCCCCCTCAGATTTGAAGAAGACTGACTCAGGGCCTTGGACCATCTTCCTAGCACCGTCCAATTCTTGCAATGGCTCTTCAGCCCTAAGCTGAGGCATCAGTTGTTACTATCATTTCTTTGGGGTCCCTCCAAGATAGACCCTCGCAAAATCGATCCTTGATCAGCCACCCTTCAAGGGAACACTTTACCACATCTGGAATAGGGACTTATTCCTCTACTCCTTTCTGGGACCCGTTCCAATTTTTCAAGATATGTATCTGCAGAGTCCTTGAGGCCGGCTGACCCCACCTTACTGCCGGGAATGCCGATGTCATTAATCCAAGAACCTTCATGGCCTGTCTTATTGAAGAAGTTGTACTCCGTCCTTTATTGCAAATCTTAAAGACAGCCTTGGTACTCACTGGCATTTGCCAATAATACTTCAATACTTCAATTCAATACTTCAATACTTTATTGAACCGCCAAGTAAGTACAGGGTACAGACAATGCATGCTTTTTTGGCAAGGAGATACACCATGAGAGCTATAACAATTACATGAATAACAAAGTATAAAAGGAATAACGATACAATACAGGTAACTATAGTGACTAACAATTGTCAGCAATGCAGAGCAGGATGTAGTTAAGTGCCACTCACACACTGGGATTATTCAATGCCAAAACTGCAAGAGGAAAAAAACTGTTTCTGTGTCTGGAAGTTTTGGTTGAATGAGCCATGAATCTGCGGCCAGATTGTAGGAGCCTGAAGAAGGGTTGACCCGGGTGCGTCACGTCTCCAGAGATCATCTTAGCCCTTGAGGAGATTCTACTAATGTGTTGATCATCCAAAGAAGGTAGGGGGGGATCCAATTAACCTCTCAGCAATCCTGGTTATTCTCTTCAGCCTTTGCTTGTCTTTTGTTGAGGCCCCGCCGTACCACACTGTACATGAGCTGGTCAGGATTGATCCAATGGCACCGTTGTAGAATGCCTTCAAGATCTTTTTGGACAAACCGTATTTTATCAACTGTCTGAGGAAGAATAACCTCTGTTGGGCCTTCTTTAAGATAGCAGACGCTTGCTTACTCCACTTCAGGTCCTGTGTGATATGAGTACCTAGAAATTTAGCACTGGTTACAATCTTGACAGTCTCCTCACCAATCAAAATGGGATGGTGTGATTGGTGGGATCGCCTAAAGTCAATTATAAGTTCAACTGTTTTATGAGTATTCAGTATAAGATTGTTTGCTTTGCTCCAACAGTCAAGAGTTTCTACTTGGACCCTATAGCTAGACTCATCATTGTCACTGATGAGGCCTACTAAGGTGGTGTAGTCAGCGTATTTAATGATCTTGACCGAAGGATCTGAGGAGATGAAGTCATTGGTGTAAAGTGAGAAGAGTAGCGGAGACAGGACACACGTCTGTGGTGCACCCATGCTTGTGATCCTGGATGTGGAAACAAAGGGTCCCAGTTTGACCCTCTGGGACCTGCCTGTCAGAAAACTAAAAATCCAGCCCGATAAGTTTAGTGGGATGCCCAAGGAGAGCAACTTCTCATGGAGAATTTGTGGATCAATGGTGAATGCAGATGAGAAGTCCACGAATAGCAGCCTAGCATAAGACTTGGGACGATCAACATTATCCAATGTGTACTTGATCGCCAGATTGACCGCATCCTCTGCTGATCTGTTCGCTCTGTATGCGAACTGTAGTGGATCCCAAGAAGAACCTGTGGCCTCCTTGAGGAATGACATGACTAGTTGTTCGAATATCTTCATGACCACAGGGGTACCGGGATAAGTGAGCTCTTCAAACAGCTGGGGACTATACCAACCTCAAGCGAACTCCTAAAGATGTCTGTAAGGACTGGAGCAATCTGTTCTGCATATACCTTGAGGCATGTTGTGGAAATGCCGTCAGGACCTGATGCCTTTCTGGGGTTGAGGGACATCAGAAGCTTCCCGACGTCTGATACTTCAAAGTCCATATTGGACGGACACTCAGGACGGGGTGTGCTACTAGCACATGGTAAGGGATTAGTAGGGTGGGTGCCGCTAGCAGAAGTGTCTGGTTCAAACCGGCTGTAGAAGTTGTTTAGTTCCTCAGCAAGCTCTTTGTTTGGAGTAATGGAAGGGGAGGAGCCCTTGAAGTTGGTGATATGTCTTAAGCCATTCCAAAGTGCTTTGGGATTAGCAGAAGAGAATTTCTCCTCCAGCCTAGTTGAGTATAACCTTTTAGCAGCTTTTATCTCTTTTGAAAGCTTATTCCGGAGCCCTCTGTATTCAGGAAGATTGCCATTTTTGTGAGCTTCCTCCTTTTTAGCTCTAAGGGCCTTGATTGACCTCCTAAACCAAGGTTTGTTGTTCTCCTGCTTCCTGTAGGTTCTAGTCTGAATCAGCATGTCTTCGCAGAACTTGATGTAAGACGTTGCCTTGTCAGTCCAGTCATTGATGTTATTTGGATCTTTGAAGATTTCCCAGTTAGTGGATTCGAAGCATGCCTGTAGATTGGATTGCCTGCTCCGTCCACTTCTTAGTAGTAATGTAGGAAGGCATGCAGTTTTTCAATTGCTGCTTGTATGCAGGTACCAGGTGGATAAGGGTGTGATCAGAATAACCAAGTGCCGCTTTAACTATAGGTTTGTATGCACCTTTTATCGTAGTGTAGCAGTGGTCAAGGGAGTTACCGCCTCTGGTGGGACAGGTAATATGCTGGATGAACTTCGGCATTTCTAGATTGAGCTTAGCTTGATTGAAATCACCCATTACGATGATGAGGGCCTGGGGAAATTTCCTTTCACATTCAGTAATGCAGTCAACTAATCCATCTAAAGCAGTTTTTGCGGCTGACTGTGGAGGAATATAGACCCCAATAAGAATGAGGAAAATTCCCTTGGAGCATAGAAGGGTCTACAATTGACTGCCAATAACTCTAAACAGGGAGAGCAGCTTGTGACAAGGATTTTTGTGTCTCTGCACCAGTTGGAGTTCACATAGAAGCAGATGCCACCTCCCCGCAATTTTTGCGCTGAGTAACAGTCCCTGTCTGCTCTAATGATACTAAAATTAGGGAGTTCAAGTGCCTCGTCAGGAATGCTGAGTTGGAGAACGATTATTGCACAGCAGATGTAATTCCTCCATTTTGTTGGGGAGTGAGCGCAGGTTGGCTAGATGCACAGAAGGAAGAGCCAGACGTTGACCTCTCCTTTTTAGCCTCACCAACACCCCCGCTCTTTTACCCCTTCTGCGCCATTTCTTGCAGCGCCTATGAATTATTGCTGCAATGTGGTCCATAACCAAATCCCATAGCATGGAAAAAGATGGCAGTTTGGGTTCTTTAATTTCCAAGAGCGCTTCCCTTGCGTATTTAGGGCACATGGTGACCAGATATCAAGGATACCCAGGAGGAGTGAAGACAAAGGACAAGCTTGAATGGGAGTAGACAAGTACCAGCTTGGAGACTAGGTCACACAAAAACCTGGTACTGCGATTCAATCCTTGGTGTTGACCCCCAGAACACAACTATGTGTGGCACAACACAACTATATGTGGAATGATGGATGAATAAGCCACCTTTAGATGCACGTTGTGTACTTTAGGATGTTACTGCAGATGTTAGCAGACTGCCCCACTACCTAGTAACACATACCTCACCCCTTGTTGGTCACTGCACAAGCCCCCAAATGATGATGATGATGATGGATGAAAAAGCCACCTTTAGATGTTTGTTCTGTGTTCTAGGATGTTACTGCAGATGTTAGCAGAATGCCCCACAACCTAGCAACACAAACCTCTCCCCTTGTTGGTCACTGCACAAGCCCCCAAATGCTGCAACTCACTTCAGGTATTATGAATCAGTGTCATGAATCAGTGAATCTGCAACTTCCAGCTCCTCACCAAAAGGAGCATCCTGGCAATCAGCTCCCCAGACGTGACCCGCCGAGCCCAGAGTGACCCACCGAGCCTGACCTTCCCCTGCCGCACAGCTGCCCGAGTGAGACGGCCTCTCAAGGTGTGAGGGAACCAACACCGGCCCGCAGCTCCCCGCAGTTGCACAACCCACCGATCAGCCCGCTCAGGCACGGCCCGCCTGACACGCTCCTCCGTCCGCAGCCGCACCGCCGTCCAGAGCCGCCACAGGCATCACCTCCTTGCGGCCAAGTGATCCGCCGTACAGCTCCCTCAGGCTCCCCCAGAGATGAGGGAGCTGCTAGCTGCATGCGCTCTTCACGATCAGCGCGACCCGCCGGCCCCTCCAGACGCGCCGGCACCCGCCAGGGGAGAGAGCCGCCACCTTCTACCTCCGCCGCTCCACGCAGACAGCACAGCCCGCCGAAACAGCCACCATCAGGGGTGAAGAATGTCACGATCTCCCAGTCCTGCTCAGCTGCTCCTCATCAGCGTCGGGATCGGATCCAGCACGTGCCCGCTGCCACGTGCACTCAGGTCGCCATTGCAGTCCTCATATAACCAGGTACTTCAAAATAAATCTCAGCACCCCTGTTCAGTAGGTGAGAACTAGGGAGCATAAGGACACCAAAAAACACAGACAAAAAATGGAACAAACGGGAAAACCTAACAGCTCTCTGGAGCCGCTCCTTCCAAGGCTGCCATGCTCGGCGCCATCTTGGATATAATCATGGTTTCAATAGATCTAAAGCAACCTTTAGATCTATTGAGACCATGAAGGAGCCCTGTAGAAGCATGTCTTACTGAAAAAAATTGTTTCCATGCGAAAATGTTTGTACCGGACATTGAGATTAAGCTTCTTTAGGTTCAGAATAAATCTGAACCCCCCTGAGGCCTTCTATACTAGAAAGATGCTCGAGTAAAACCCTGCCCCTGCTGTAGACCGAGATCGTGGATAAATCTTCCCCTTGACCCCATGGCTAATAAACTTTCCTGAATAGCCTTCCTTTCCTCTAGGCCCTTGGGTAGAGGCGAAATAAAAAAAATATTTTTTGAAGGGATGTTTAAGAGAATTCTATGTGAAACCCTTCTTCCATCCCCCTACAATGAATGAACAATCCAAAAAGTCCTGCCAGGCCGTTTAAAAATCCTTCAGGCTGGCCCCAATTAGAAGTATGACGTAATTGTTTCTTGGGTTTGTCCTGCTAGGTTCCAAACATGTGGAACCCCTAAAGCTCCCTTTCCCTGCAGAGGTTGCAGAAGAGGAAGAACCGCTTCTGGATCTTTTAAGGGCATCCCTATTGAGAAAAGGGAGTGTCTAAAAGAGTTCCTGGGGAATAAAACTCTTACCAAAAGTAGGCCTAGGGCAGGCAGGAAAACACTTATTCCTATCCGTGGTCCTATCCAACACTTTCTCAACTCTGATCCTAACAAAAAAACTGCCCCCTAAAGGGCATAGCACAGGGTCTCATCTTAGACCCATTATGCCAAGACCAGGTTCTCAATCAGAGTCCTGCGCACGGAACTGGTCAGAGTGACAGTTTGAGCCAAAAATCTAACTGATTCAGTCATGGCGTCTGACAGAAATGCCGTATCTGAAAAAGGATAAGTAAGGCTTCCAAAATGTTTTCCCAGACAAGTCCGATTGAAAAACAATCTTTAATTGTTGAATCCAGAAAAACAAATTTCTTAAGGAATTGGATTCCACTTGCGAGGCTATATTGAGCAAGGAATTGATCTTCTTGTCTAGGGGATCACTGAGTAGCACTTGTGCTGCCCCCTTAAGGCTCTTCCACGTGTCTTCTGGAAGCAGGAAATTCCCAGCGACTGTGGAATGACGTCACAGTGCTTGGGAGGAAGAAGGCCATTCCCTCAACTTCCTGTCTAATTACTATAATAGAAGAGCCTCGCTGCGCGCGCTTTAGTACTCACTAACCGCCCGTCAGGAAGCCCCGGAAGGACGACATCGCGCCCGATGGAGGGATCCATTCGGAAGCAGCTCGCAGCGAGCCACCTGAGGAAACCTATTCTAAGCAGTGATTCCCCTCTCTTCCCCGCCTCTTAAAGGTATAGTTTGCAAATATAGTAAAATCAGTAAGAAGCCTGGAAAAGTTGCAGTGCAACCAATTCTCGGGGAATACTTCCCTGGCCATTTCCCATAAAAAAACGTTTCCCCTAAATGTAGAAAAAAATACCGTTTTGTAAGTACTCACCTTTAAAACGGATATTATGAGTGTGACATACACTCCGCTTCAACTCTTCATGACATTTGGGTTATTCTCCAGTAGAGGGCGAACTTCTGCAGACATGAATGCAAAAAAGGAGCTCCTCCCAGTCCATAAATACCTGGGACCTCCCACCAATTCCGCGGTGTAAGATAGCAGTAAGGGGACCAGGAAGAACCAAATATAACAATACTAACAACCAAGAAACAATGGTTCACCATATAAAGGATCCGGAATACCAAAAAGGGTGGGTGAAGCGGAGTGTATGTCACACTCATAATATCCATTTTAAAGGTAAGTACTCACAAAACGGTATTATTCCAAGTGTGACATACACTCCGCTTCAACTCTTCATGACATTTGGGACATCCAATAGCAGTGTCCGTCATGGGTGGGAACCAGAAACAGTAAAGAATGCACAAACTTAAAATAGTAAAGAAAGAACAGCGCTTATAGAAATGCTCAGCTGCAGCCTGACCGGTTGGCTAAACCGTGGGTTTGAAAAGACAATAAAGGTGACAGATCTAGCAGACAACAGACAAGCTGCCTGTGGCTGTCAGTCTATCTGCAGGCGCGCTAATTTCTGTAGGATGCTCAGGTGTGATAAGATGGGATGTTTAATCTTATCCTTGTTTTCCAAGTATCCTTAAATATTGTTGTTACTGCAAAGTCAAATGAGATTTTTGCGTTTGCAGTTTAATATTTATTACTCAATACATTTATAAAGTAACATACCTACTATAGAATTGACTCTAAATAGGTAAAACTACCAAAAATAGTTTTGGTATGAAAAGAAATTTTACCTACAAAAAACCGGAGTGGCAATGGGGGGAAAATATGCACCCAGTTTAGCCAATCTCTTTATGGCATATTGGGAACACCTAGTACTAGAGCAGATTCGCCCAGTACAGCTTACTTTCTATCGGCGCTACATAGACGATTGCTTCCTGTTATGGGAAGGAACTGAAGAGAGTCTTGAACAATTTTTTGCAATGATAAACCAAAATGATTGGAAACTTAACTTCACTCATGAAATTAATGAAAAGGAAGTACACTTTCTGGACATAACTGTATATAAGGAGGAAGGAGTAGTGAAAACCAAGACCTACTTCAAGGAGACCGATAGGAATGGGTATATCCCAGTAGACAGTTGCCACCATCCTCTTTGGATAAAAAATATACCAAAAGGGCAATTAAAACGATTAAATCGCAATTGTACAGATACCACAATATACTATGAACAAGCCTCTCTGATCCAGTCCAGGTTCAAAGAGAAGGGATATAAAGAAGAAGTCATCTCTAAAACAATTGATGAAGTACAGAAGGAGAAAGAGGGAAAAGCTTCCAATACACACAAGAAAGAACGATCAGATCGGTTTACAAAAGATACGGTTCCCTTCATCACCAAGTATAGTGAAAATTATAAACAGGTGGAGAAAATTATCAGAAAGCATTGGGGCATTTTAGAATCTGACCCCACCCTAAAAAATATAGTACAGGGAGGTCCAAAGTTTATATATAGGAAGCCCCAAACGTTATCTCAGCTCCTAACAACAAGCTACATTAATCCTCCTGAAAAGAATGGTTTGAAAGGTTTAGGTCCACCTAAAGGTTTTACTAGGTGTCGTGATTGTATTGGATGTAAAACTACTAGCAACAATCAGATATTCCCTAGAAATAGATCTGAATTTATAAATCCAGTAACAAAAAAGACATACCGACTGAAAGATCATACAACTTGTGCCACAGCAGGGGTCATTTACTGTTTGCAGTGCCCCTGCAATTTACTGTACGTCGGCCGAACCAAGAGGCTATTTAAAATCAGATTAAGTGAGCACGTCAGAAACATTAAGAAAAAAGTGGCAACACATAGTGTGTCCGCTCATTTTGCTGAAAAGCATGGTGGTAACCCAGAAGGGTTAATTTTTTGGATACTTGAAAAAGTTGATGTGAATTGGAGAGGAGCAGATATTCAAAGGGAACTAGCTAAAAAAGAGATGAAATGGATCTATCAATTAGATTCTCACATCCCGAAGGGTTTGAATATTGAAATAGATCTAAATTGCTTTTTAGTTAATGATTAATCTAAGGATTTTAATTATACTTTGATCATTTAATATTAATTTTATTCTTATTTTAATTAATATAAAGTTCCTCTAGAAAATAAGTTTTTCTCCTCCCCCCATCTTATATTTATATTTATTTATTTATTTTATTATTTTTTTATCTCACATTATTGTAGACATAAAAGAGTATCCCTTTAATCATGGAGTCATTGATTTTATTAATAATTTATAACAGTGCATTGTAGACAATTTGATATAATTTAATGATATTTAATATATATGTGTATTAGTCATAACTATTTCATTAATGTTTATGTAGGCATATTTTTAAACCAGTTATTTATGCAATATGTTTTAATGTAATTTAATAGTAAAATCCCGTTCCGTTTTTAACATGGTGAAAGTATATTTAATATTCTTATTGGAAACAGAAATAGCAAATTTATGTAGGCATATTTTTAAACCAGTTATTTATGCAATATGTTTTAATGTAATTTAATAGTAAAATCCCGTTCCGTTTTTAACATGGTGAAAGTATATTTAATATTCTTATTGGAAACAGAAATAGCAAATATTGCGCAAAATCTATATAGAATTATGCATATTTCAGCTGGCATAATGTAATCTTTCTTGAAGACTGCCGCTGTGTGTACTTTGTTTTTTAGAATCTAATCCTGCAATCTGAAATGAGAGAATTGTTGCCAGCAATATAAGAAACATTTTGCCCTGACAGATGTCAGGCTGAGTTTTGAAGGTGCACAAGTCGATATTAAGCACTACGATGAAAGACCACAACTCCCATAAGCCTTAGCAGCTTTAATACATAAAAAGGAAGCTGCACACATGCATAGTGAAGACCCTGAAGACGAGAAATCGAAACGCGCGTCGGGACTTTACACTTCACTACCAGCTGACTGTGCTGACTGGCTGAAACCAGCTGGAAAGGATTTTATTCATGGACTATTTTATTATCAACTAACGGACTGTGTAGAGCTTATAGACAAGCTCTGAACTTTTGGATCTTCACATCCTGGGACTTCATGCCAGCGCCATATACATAGAGGAGCTGCTGCTGAAGTTTTAAAGGGACCGCTGTATACAATTGACAGATTATTGATTGTGGCACGTTCCATGGTCTGTCTTGCATCTCCACTTTTAATTTGAATAAAAGAAGTTGTCTTTCTACATCACAGAGTGGGATCCTCATCTACTTAAACTATAAGTCATATTCAAAAGTGGCCCAGGTTAGGTGTTTACCGCCGGGCCTGGTGGGTAAGTCCCATTTCATTTTACCTATTTAGAGTCAATTCTATAGTAGGTATGTTACTTTATAAATGTATTGAGTAATAAATATTAAACTGCAAACGCAAAAATCTCATTTGACTTTGCAGTAACAACAATATTTAAGGATACTTGGAAAACAAGGATAAGATTAAACATCCCATCTTATCACACCTGAGCATCCTACAGAAATTAGCGCGCCTGCAGATAGACTGACAGCCACAGGCAGCTTGTCTGTTGTCTGCTAGATCTATCACCTTTATTGTCTTTTCAAATGCACAAACTTAAACCACTGCAGCTTGCAGAACCTTGCGGCCAAAAACGGCATCCGCTGAAGCCCGCACATCAACCTTGTAAAACTTGGAAAAAATACCATTTTGTGATTACTCACCTGTAAAATGGGTATTATAAGTATGTCTCACACCCTGCTTCGGAAATATTCATTACACGTGGGTTATGTCCAGAAGAGGGCGAACTTCTGCAGAGATGAATAGAAAAAAAGAAGCCCCTCCCGGCCCATAAATACCTGGGACCTCCCACACATTCCCCAGTATAAGAAAGCAGCAAGAGAAAATAAAATCTATGAGAAAAAAGTATCACCATACAGAGGATCCAAGATACAACTCAGGGTGGGACGAAGCAGGGTGTGAGACATACTTATAATACCCATTTTACAGGTGAGTAATCACAAAATGGTATTATTCTAAGTATGTCTCACACCCTGCTTCGGAAATATTCATTACTCGTGGGACATCCAATAGCAGTGTCCAAAAAGGGTGGGGATCCCAACAGGCAAAAGTGCACAAATTAAACCACTGCCGCTTGTAGAACTTTGTGGCCAAAAACAGCATCCACTAAGGCCCGCACATCAACCTTATAAACACTTGGAAAAGGTATGAACAGAAGACCAAGTAGCAGCCGTACAAACTTGTTCAACAGAAGCCTGGTGCTAAAAAGCCCAGGAAGCCCCAACAGTACAAGTAGAAAGAGCAGTAAACTGCAGTAAACTGAAAGGGGGAACCCTCCCCTTGGCAATATAGGCCCCAACAATGACCAGACATATCCATTTACTAATGGTAGACTTGACGGCGCCAAACCCTTCTTGGGCCCAGAGGGCACCACAAACAAGGCGTCCGTCCTACAGAAAAGAGAAGTAGCCAACAAATAGTACTTCACACAACAATCATCCAAAGAGTTCAGGACCCTCTCCTTGTCATTGCTAGGCTTAGGACACAAGGAAGAGAACCACATCCTGAATGAGATGGAAAGCAGAGACCACTTTAGGTAGGAAATCCGGCTTAAAGAGGAAGACCACCTTGTCCTGGTGTCTCTCAAAGTAAGAATAGACAGGGCCGCCAACCCAGAAACACATCGAACAGAGGTAATAGCCACCAAAAAGGCAATCTTTTGTGTAAGCATAGAAAATGCAAAATTCAAATCCCAAACAGGCACAAGGCTTTCGAGGGGGACGCACATGAGTGACCCCCTGGAAAAAAGCTTTAACCAAAGGATGAAGAACAAAGGACCTTAGAAGAAGACCACCAGGGCAGAGACCTGCCCTTCCAAGGTACTAAGATGGAGCCCCAGGCCCAGACCGTGTTGAAGAAAGTCCAAAATCCTAGGGATCGAAAAGACCCTGCAAGGCAAGGCCCTAGCCTCACACCAATCAATATAGGACCTCCAAGTCCTGTAGAAGATCACTTCCTAGCCCTAACAAGTGTCTGAATCACAGCATCAGACAAACCTTCTATTAAGATGGAGGAGGTTTCAGAAGCCACGCCATCAAAGCCAGCGTTTGTAAATTGCGGTACGAACCAAACCTGTCTTGGCCACCCTGGGGCCACCAGAATTGCTGGCGCACCCTCTTGAGCCAGCTTGCGCACCACCTTGCCCACCATGGAGAAGGGGGGAAACAGGTACAGGGATCCCTCCAGGCAAGAGACATGGCGTCCACTGCCAGGGCCAGAGGAACCCGAGACAGAGACCCAAATGTTGGGAGCTTGTGATTGCGACGTGAGGCAAAAAGATCCACCTCCGGAGTCCCCCACTTGCGACAGAGGGACCGGAATACCTTGTGGTTGAGAGATCATTCCCCTCGGCGAAAGGATCCCCTGCTCAGGGAGTCCGCCTCCATGTTTTCCACTCCCGGAATGAATACCGCTGAGATGCATGGAACATTGCTCTCTGCAATAATCAGAGAAACTTCCCTGAGGGCACTCCTGCTGCGAGTCCCTCCTTGGTGATTGATGTAAGCGACCGCAGTTCAATTGTCTGATCGAACCTGAACCGGTAAGCCCGGTAAGTGATGCGTCAAGCATGACAGAACCAACCGAATAGCTCTGAGCTCCAAGACATTGGTCGGGGTGTGAGCCTCCTGAGGACCCCACAGCCCCTGGAACTGAAAATCCATCCAGAAACCTCCCCAGCCCGACAGGCTGGCATCCGTGGTAACCGCCTCCCAACAAGGGGCCAGAAATGATCTGCCCCTCATCAGATTGCTTGGTTCCAGCCACCACTGAAGGGACTGCCGAACCCTGGGAGACAGCAGAAAGGACTGATCCAAGTACCGGGGAAATCTGCCCCAGTTCAGCAATAGATGGAGTTAGAGCGACCTCATGTGGAACTGAGCAAAGGGGACTGCCTCGAAGGAAGCCACCATCAATCCTACCAGTTTCATCCCTAGCCGGATAGGGGGGCGAGGATTGGCCAGGAGAATACGTATCAGATCCTGAACCCTCTGCACCTTTGGGTGAGGTAGGAACACTCTGGCCTGACTGGTATCCAGATTCATGCCCAGAAATGAGATCTCCCTTGATGGGGAGAGAGAGGACTTGGGGTGGTTGATCACCCATCCGAACCTTTCCAGCGTCACCACCCTGGAGTCCAGCTCCGCCTGACATAGGAAAGAAGCTGTAATGAGTAGGTCGTCCAGATACGGCACAATGCGAATGCCCTGGGCTCTGAGAAGGGCCATTATGCCTGCCAGCACCTTGGTGAACACCCTTGGTACCGAAGTCAACCCGAAAGGGAGGGCCACAAACTGAAAATGCTGATCTCCCACCACAAACCTTATAAATCTCTGGTGTGCTGGGTAGATTGGTACATGAAGGTAAACATCCTTGATGTCTATAGATGTCACGAAATCCCCCTGACAAAGGGAATTGATGACGCAGAGTCTCCATGAGGAACTTCTTGGTTCTGATTAACCTGTTGAGAAGCTTCCAATCCAGAATGGTTCTGATGGATCCATCCTTTTTGGGAACCGTGAAGAGGTTGGAATAATAGCCCCGGCCTCTCCCTGAGAAAAGCACCGGACATATGACCTCCATGTCCAGAAGATTTTGCACTGCCAACAGGAGCCCCTCTGCAGCCCGGGGGTCCGAGGGAACCCGAGAACTGAGGAATCGGGGAGGAGGCCGGTACTCGAACACCAGCTTGTACCCGGAAGAGACCACTTCCAAGATCCACTTGTCTGTGAACTCCCAGGCCCAGACCTGGAAAAAGTGCTGCAGCCGTCTCCCCACCCGCAAAGGTTAGGGCGCCCCCTCATTGCTGAGCTGGCTCGGCAGCGGGCTTGGAACCCCAGACAGGTCCTGGACGGGCCCGTCTTCCGCCTCTGCTCCAGGAATCACCCCTGAAGATAGAGAAGGCAGCACCTCTGCCTGCTCTGGCACCGCGAAAGGAAGGATTAAAGGAGCCTGCCCCCCGAAAGGAGCGACGCTGCTTCTTGCGTGGCGGTAGCTTTCCTCCTTCCACTACTGAATCCAATTTATCTCCAAATAGCCGCATACCCAGAAAGGGTAGCCCTGTAAGTGACTTCTTAGCCGCAATGTTAGCCGCCCACTGGCGCAACCAGACAGAGCGTCGTATAGCCACAAGCAACGCTGAGGTTCTGCTATACATACATATTGTGTCATCCAAGGCAGACAAGGCAAATTGTCATGAACGATTCACACCGCATAAGTGCTGCAAATTCACCACTGGCTGGGTCCAGCTGGGAACCCCTCAACAGGCCCCTAACCAAAGACCTGATAGCCACAACCGTGAGTACAGAAGCACAAACAGGCCGCAAGGCTGAACCCACGCTAGCAAAGGCATGTCAAGCCATCTGATCAATACGTCGGTCCTCACCTTAATCGTGGTGGCGTCTGGAGAGTGCACCACAGATGTGTTGGACAATCCCAGTACGGGCGCATCAACCTTGGGAGGGGACAACCAGCGCTTCACTGCGTCCACCGGAAAGGGATACTTCCTACCCCATCCTTCCCATTCCTTAAGAATCAAATATTCGAAATGTATCTGATTTGGGAACTCCAGACGAGGCTTAGAGGTCCCAAAAAACTTCCTCCTTCTGCGGAGGGGATTCCGCCGGAGGAGAAATAGCTAGCACCTCAAATAAATGGGCCAGGATCTTGGGGGTATCCACGGCATCCCCAAGCCCCTGCCCAGCATCAGCATCCAAAAACTGCTGATCCTCAGAGCCATCAGATTCCGTAAACAGTCCCCCTTCCGCAAGCGGGGAATAAAAAGACCAGTCAAGGGAATCATGATCATCAAGAACCGGCGTGGCCGGTGACAGATGCCTTCTCTTAGCCGGGGCCTCCCTGGCCGCAGAGCTAGAAATCAATTTCTCGATGTTGGCCAATCTAGCACATACATCAGATTGCGACTCCCCGCTAATGACAGTGTCACTTGGGGTACGGATAAGTCAAGGTGGGGTAGGTGATGAGGACGGCGGCACTGACCCAGACGCCTGGGCCCCCGACTGCCGCGTTATGGCCTGCTGAACACATGGTATGCAAACCAGCACATTATCCCCCATAAGGGATACCCCCCAACCCACACACTGCCGAGATGGGAGTGTGTGGGAGGTCCCAGATATTTATGGACCGGGAGGGGCTTTTTTTCTATTCATCTCTGCAGAAGTTCGCCCTCTACTGGACATAACCCACGTGTAATGAATATTTCCGAAGCAGGGTGTGAGACATACTTAGAATAGTATGAACGGAAGACCAAGTAGCAGCCTTACAAACTTATTCAACAGAAGCCTGGTGCTGAAAAGCCCAGGACGCACCAACAGCACAAGTAGAATGCGCAGTGACCCTAAAAGGGGGAGTCCTCCCCTTAGCAGAATAGGCCCCAACAATGGCCTGACGAATCCATTTGCTAATGGTAGACTTGGCGGGCGCCAAACCTTTCCTGGGCCCGCAGGGCACCATGAAAAAGGCATCCGTCTTGCGGAAAGAAGAAGTAGTCACCAAATAGTACTTCACACAGCGAACCACTTCCAAATTGTGCAAAACCCTCTCCTTGTCATTGCTAGGCTTAGGACACAAGGAAGGGAGAACAATATCCTGATTGAGATGGAAGGCAGAAACCACCTTAGGAAGGAAATCTGGCTTAAAGCGAAAGACCACCTTGTCCTGGTGTCTTTCAAAGTAAGGGGCCTGAATCGACAGAGCCGCCAACTCAGAGACACGCCGAACAGAGGTAATAGCCACCAAGAAGGCAACCTTCTGAGTGAAAACAGAAAGAGCAATATCCTGTAACGGCTCAAAAGGAGGACCCTGGAGAGCCGAAAGAACCAAATTCAAATCCCAAACAGGAACCATAACATGAGTGACCCCCTGGAAAAAAGTCTTAACCAGCGGGTGTAAGGCAAAAGATCTTTGGAAGAAAACAGAGCAGAGACCTGCCCTTTCAAGGTACTAAGCTGGAACCCAAGATCCAGACCGTGCTGAAGAAACTCCAAAATCCTAGGGATCGAAAACACCCTGCAAGGCAAGGCCCTAGCCTCACACTAATCAATATAGGACCACCAAGTTCTATAGTAAATGCCAGAAGAGGACAGCTTCCTAGCTCTAATCAAGGTCTGAACAACAGCCTCAGACAAACCTTCCTCCTTCAGAATGAAGGTTTCAGCAGCCAAGCCGTCAAAGCCAGTGTTGGTAAATTGGGATAAAGTAGTTGACCCTGAGATAACAGATCCGGAAACATGGGAAGCCAGTACTGATCCACCGCCAGCCTTACAATGTCTGCGTACCAAACCCTTCTTGGCCACCTTGGAGCCACCAGAATTGCTGGTGCCCTTTCCAGGGCCAGTTTGCAAACTACCTTGCCCAGCATGGAGAAGGGAGGAAACAGGTACAGAAACCCCAGATCCTTCCAAGCAAGGGACAAGGCATCCACTGCCAGAGCTAGAGGATCCTGAGATAGAGACACAAAGGCCGGGAGTTCGTGTCACGGCACAATCACAAAGAGATCCACCTCCGGAGTCCTCCACTTGCGACAAAGAGACCGAAAAACCCCGGTGTTGAGAGACCACTCTCCTTGGTGAGAGGACCCCCTGCTCAGGTAATCCGCCTCCGTGTTCTCCACTCCCGGAATGTAGATTGCCGAAATGCAAGGAACATTGCTCTCCGCCCAATTCAGGATCAGAGAGACTTCCCGAGGGCACTCCTGCTGCGAGTCCCTCCTTGGTGATTGATGTAGGCTACCGCCGTCCGGTTGTCTGAACGAATTTGAACCGGAAGACTCTGTAAGTGCGACGTCAGCCGTGACAGGACAAGCCGGATGGCTCTGAGCTCTAAGACATTGATGGGGTTGTGAGCCTCCTGAGGACCCCACACCCCGCTGAACTGATGACTTTTCCAGAAACCTCCCCAGCCCGACAGGCTGGCATCCGTGGTAACTGTCTCCCAGCGAGGAACCAGAAAGGACCTGCCCCTCAACAGGTTGCTCGACTCCAGCCACCACCGAAGGGACTGCCGAACCCTGGGAGACATCCTGAACGGTTGATCCAATGACAGCGGACACCTGTCCCAATGCGTCAATATATGAAGTTGAAGAGATCTCATGTGAAACTGCGCAAACGGGACCGCCTCAAAGGAGGCCACTATCAATCCCACCAGTTTCATCCCCTGTCAGATAGAGGGGCAAGGATTGGCCAGAAGAAGGCGGATCAGATCCTGAATCCCCTGCACCTTGGTCTGGGGTAGAAACACTCTGGCCTGAATGGTATCCAGATTCATGCCCAGGAATGAAATCACCCATGATGGCGAGAGAGAGGACTTGGGGCGGTTGATCACCCATCCGAACCTCTCCAGGGTCGACACCATCTGGTGGGTGTCCAGCTCCGCCTGATGGAGGGAAGAAGCTGAAATCAATAGGTCGTCCAGATACGGCACAATGCGAATTCCCTGAGCTCTGAATAGGGCCCGCCAGAACCTTGGTGAAGACCCTCAGCGCCGAGGTCAACCCGAAGGGAAGGGCTACAAACTGAAAATGTTGATCGTCCACCGCGAACCTGAGGAATCTCTGATGCGCTGGAAAAATTGGAACATGCAAATACGTATCCTTGATGTTTATGGATGTCATGAAATCCCCTTGACGAAGGGAATTGATGGCCGAGCGCAGAGTCTCCATGCGGAACTTCTTGGTTTTGATGAATCTGTTGAGGACCTTGAGGTCCAGAATGGGTCTTACAGAACCTACTTTTTTGGGAACTGAGAAAAGGTTGGAGTAGAAACCACGTGCGTCTCTCCGACGGAGGCACCGGGCATACAACTCCCATGTCCAGAAGGTTTTTCACTGCTAACAGGAGCCCCTGTGCAGCCTGATGGTCCAAGGGCACCCGAGACCTTAAAAATATTGGAGGAGGCCAGTACTCGAACTCCTGTTTGTACCCGGAGGAGACCACTTCCAAGATCCAATTGTCTGTGACCTCCTGGGCCCAGACCTGGAAGAAGAGCCGCAGCCGTCCCCCCACCCGTGCGGGTGAGGGCGCCCCTTCATTGCTGAGCTGGTTTACCCGCAGGCTTGGGCTTCGAACCCCAGGCAGAAGCGGGATGGGCCCGACCTCTGCCCCTGTTCCAGGAAGAGCCTCTGACACCCGAGAAGGCCAAACCTCTGCCAGCTCTGGCACCTCGAAAAGGATTGAAAGAGCCTGCCCCCAAAAGGGACGGCGCCGTTTCTTCCGCCACAGCATCCAAGCTGTGAGCGATTTCTTGGCCGCAAAGTCCGCCGTCCACTGACTGAGCCATACCGATCGGCGCATGGCCACCAATAAAGCTGAAGTCCTACTACACATAACAATAGTGTCTTCCATAGCAGCCAAGACAAAATCCACGAACAATTAAAATCTTTTAATAGTAGTGAACTCAGCGCTGGCCGGATCAAGGTGAGCGTCATTTAACCAGTCCCTAATCAGAGACCTAGCAGCCACCGACACTAGCGCAGATGCACAAACAGGCAGCAAGGCCGAGCCAACACTGGCAAAGGCATGGCATGCCATCTGATCAAGGAGCCTATCCTCACCATCCTTTAGGGAAGTGGCATCTGGGGTGTGAAGCACGGAGGAGTTGATCAACCCCAAAACTGGCGCATTGACCTCGGGAGGAGAAGCCCAGCGCTTAACCGCTTCCACCAGGAAAGGATACTTCTTATCCCATCCCTGAGGAACACCCGGAAGCTGACTAGGTTTCTCCCATTCCCTAAGGATCAGTGCATCAAAATGACCCTGGGTAGGGAACTCCAAACGAGGCTTGTGGGCCCCAAAACATTCCCCCTTCTTGAGAGGGGGCGCCTCAGGTGGCGCAATATCCAAAACCTCCAAGAGATGTGACAAAACCGTGGCCGTGTCAACAGCGCCTGCCCAACATCAGCCTCGCCAAACTGTACATCGTCAGCCTCAGACTCTTCATACAATTCCCCCTCCTCTAATGGGGAATAATCAGACATATCAAATGAATCATCATCAATATCCCAAGTCGCCTGGACCGACGACAAATGTCTCTTTTTAGCCTGGGCCTTCTTGCCCACCACGCTAACCATAAATTTCTCGATGCTGGCCAACCTAGCACAAACATTGGAATGCGACTCCCCGCCGGCACCAATGTCACTTGGGGTACGGATAAGGCGGGGAGGGGAAGGCGATGAAGCGGGGGGCGCCGACCCAGAAAGCTGGGCACCCGATATGGCCTTTTGTACACATGGTATACAAATAAGCACATTCTCACCCGTAAGGGATGCCCCACAACCCACACATGCGGAGCCTCCATATGGTGATTCTTGTGGTCAGTCGCAAGACCGCAGGGAATTTAAGCAATAAGCAACCCGGGATGCCCTTTAAAAGTCCCAGTGGGAGGATTTGTGGTGATCTATTTTAAGACTAGGGACCCCAGGACCAGGAGGATCCCCTTATCATGCACATATACGATGCAATCTGTAACACACAATGAAGGCATCAGAAGTCACAATCGCCTCAAATTATATAATAGAGATATATATATATATATATATATATATATCTCTATCTATCTATCTATCTATCTATCTACACACATGCGAGAAAAAAAGGAGGCCCTCCTGCTAAAGAGGAGCCCCCGCATAAGCTAAGGAAGTGGCCAACAGGCCCTTACCGGCCAGGAGCACGCAGGATCAGCCACAGCAGCACCAAGATGGCCCCCGGAGAAGAGCCTCATGAGAAGAGGAAGAGAAGGGGGGCGGGCCAGCGCAGAACACGCACTCGCCAGGCCACGCCCCCCTCCCAGCAACACGGATCCCAGCCATGGGCTGGCCCGAAGCATCACGCCAAACGAGGGGGCTACCACAGCCGCGCCGAGAACAAAGCCTGAGGGGGAGAAGCTCCCCAGGCTGAATGAAGGAGGGAAGTACAGTTATGGCCCCATGTACAAGGCAAACACCTGTCAGCACCAACACAAGTGAAAACACACACACATAAGACCAAAAAATACAATTCTGTGAAATACTCACCTGTAGAATTGATATTATAAGTATACAGTACGTCCTGCTCCAGATTTAGTACTCACACTTGGGTTATCCTCCGCCAGATGGCGCTGCACTGTAGAGACATGTAAAACAGGCTCCTCCCGGCCCCTCAAATACCCAAGGACCTCCCATAAATCCCCAGCATAGAAAAGCAGTGAACAAGAAGCCGGGAGAATTTAACCACCAACTGGTAACTATAAAAATGATAACCACCATACAGGGGATCCAGAATAACGCAAAAACCAGGGTGGGGTGGAGCAGGACGTACTGTATACTTATAATATCAATTCTACAGGTGAGTTTTCACAGAATTGTATTATTCTTAGCATACAGTACGTCCTGCTCCAGATATAGTACTTACACTTGGGACATCCAATAGCCTTGTCCATACAGTAGGGTGGGATCCCCAACAAAAAGGTAACAGCAGGCAGTTTAAACCACTGCCGCCTGCAAAACCTTGCGGCCAAACACAGCATCAACCTTGTAAAACTTTGAAAAAGGTGAACAGAACAGATGAACAGAAGACCAAGTAGCGGCCTTGAAAACTAGTTCAACAGAGGCCTGGTGCTGGAAGACCCAAGAGGCACCAATAGCACAAGTAGAATAAGCAATAAGGCGAAAGAGAGGACTCTTCCCCTTAGCAAAAATACCATTTTGTGAGTACTCACCTGAAAAATGGATATTGTTGGTGTGCCACACACCCCGCTTCACCTTTAATATTCTTCACTATTGGGATAACTCACCGCCAGGTGACGCTGTGCAGAGAGGAAGTCTTGTAACGAGCCCCCTTCCGGCCTATATATACCTGGTACCTCCCATTAATCACCAGTATATTAAAAAGCAGAAAGACAAGGTACCAGTAAATTAACGGTAACCTCAAAATAAATCAATATAAATAAAAGCTTCACCATATAAAGGATTCGGAAATACCGAAAAGGGTGGGAGTGAAGCGGGGTGTGTGGCACACCAACAATATCCATTTTTCAGGTGAGTACTCACAAAATGGTATTATTCTTGGTGTGCCACACACCCCGCTTCACCTTTAATATTCTTCACTATTGGGACATCCAAAAGCAAGTAAGGCGCCTGGATAGACAAGGCCACCAATTCCGAGACACGCCGGGCCGAAGTGATCGCTACCAATCAGGGTAGACAAAGCAATATCTTGCAAAGGCTCAAAAGGAGGAGCCTGAAGAGCAGAAAGAACCAAATTCAAATCCAAACCGGGAGTAATGGTTTCCTGGGAGGCCGCACATACGTAAACCCCCTGGAAAAAAGTTTTAACTAAAGGCTGAAGCGCAACACGCTTCTGAAAAAAGATAGATAAGGCAGAAACTTGCCCTTTCAACGTACTTAGCTGAAGACCAGAGTCCAGCCCAGATTGTAAAAACTCCAGAATCCTGGAGACCGAAAAAACCCTACAAGGAAAAGATCTCATCTCACACCAAGTGATGTAGGCTTTCCAAGTCCTATAGTAGATGATCGAAGAAGACCTCTTCCGGGCACTGATCAGAGTCTTGACAACCGAGTCAGAAAGACCCTCCTCCTTCAAGATGGAGGTTTCAGCAGCCAGGCCGTCAAACCCAGCGCTGGTAAATTGGGGTAACACAACCAACCCTGAGTGAGCAGATCGGGCCGAAGAGGCAGGGCGAACTGGTCCACTGCCAGCCGAACGATGTCTGCGAACCACACTCGCCTTGGCCACCTTGGGGCCACGAGAACGGCGGACACCCTTTCCAGAGCCAATTTCCGAAACACCCTGCCCAGCATGGGTATCGGAGGAAACAGGTATAGAAATCCCAGATCCCCCCAGCTCAGGGACATGGCGTCCACTGCCAGAGCCAGAGGATCCTGGGAGAGCGACACGAAGTTCGGGAGCCTGTGATTGTGACGAGAGGCAAACAGGTCCACCTCTGGTGTCCCCCATCGGAGACACAGTGAGCGAAACACCCGAGGATGGAGAGCCCATTCTCCCAGATGGGGAGAGCCCCTGCTCAACCGGTCCGCTTCCTGGTTCTCCACTCCTGGAATGTATACCGCCGAGAGACAAGGAACATGGGCCTCTGCCCAGGTCAGGATCAGGGACACCTCTCTGAGAGCACTCAGACTGCGAGTCCCTCCCTGATGATTGATGTAAGCAACCGCTGTTCGATTGTCTGAACGCACCTGGACCGGAAGGCCCAGAACGTGCTGAGTCAGGAGAGCAAGCACCCGATGGATGGCTCTCAGTTCCAGAATATTGATGGGTAAGTGGGCCTCTTGAGGTCCCCACTGCCCCTGGAACTGCAGCTCCTTCCAAAATCTGCCCCAACCCGACAGACTGGCGTCCGTGGTGACAATTTCCCAAAGAGGGGTCAGGAAAGACCTGCCCTTCACAAGATTGGTCGAGACCAACCACCACTGGAGGGACTGCCGGACCCGGGAGGACAACT